>JARNME010000404.1:40733929-40784179 GCA_030179655.1 Scaptomyza flava | reverse complement strand
TAAAAGAGTTTGTCCTGACTAGAATAGAAAAGCCACAGCCTAAACGAAAAGAGCTAGAAGCCTGAAAGTTTCACACAAATCTCCATGCAGGTAGGAGGTGAGCACTAAGAAAGGAATTTTTATTTGGACAACTCCTTCAAATACCTCCCATACGATTTGGAGCACTTTTTACCCATTTTAAAAAACAAATTACAATTACAACAAGTACCCATTCCACTACTGTCACCTGATTGTCGCACAAGCTGAGGGTTTGATCGCGAGCGAGAATAAAAAAAAACAAATTCGCAGTGACGCCTTCGCGGCGCACAAGCAAAGTCATAAAAAAAGGTTCTTTCACTTGCAAAAACGAAACGGATTTCCGCTTCTTAATGAATAAGTGCATACACAATTAAGTGAACAATGCGCTTGAAAATAATTTTCATAATTTTATGTACATGTATCACTTCGGACAGTGCACATTCTTTTTTTTTCAAATTTGTGTGCCTTTGACAATTGATTTACTTTTGATTGTTGTTGTTGTCAGTGTTGTTGTTGGGCCCGCACTGCTACTTTTGATTTAAAAAAAAAAAAAAAACAACAACAACATAACAAAAATTGGTGCGTCTAGAAAAATTTCCCACACCAGAATATGTTATGGGGGTGGATTCGCCTACTTGCTGCTTATATAACTTAGACAAAACGTAACACACTAACATTATTGATATATTATTGATTTACAATTTCGAATAAGCAAAGGGCGTTCACATAAGCTCGTGTGTTGATCTTATGATAATCAGATAATTTGATATCTCGCGCAGATCATGCTCCTTTGTTGTTGATCATTTACGTTCACTCTCTATTTTATGTGCGCGCTTTGCATGTCAATCATAAAGTTTAATAACCCTAGCTCCTCCGCACACACACTAAATTAAAGCTAAAGGCAATATACAATTCACTTAATTGCAGCCTCTTAGATATGTTTTGCATTGATTCAGTGCGTGCGAAGAAGGTAGCGATACTACGCTCTTTGTTTGAGTTGCAGAGCGCGCGCATACATAAGAGAGTTAGCCGAAATAGCTATAATTGGTGATGGAGCCAGCCTTTTTATTGCTCTTCTAAGCAATATGAGTGCGCTATGTCATTCTCATATACTTATGGTACTGCATGTGAGCTTCAAGCAGCAGCAGAAATTTTTGCTGTAAATTTCCAAGTTTTTCAAAATGGAAATTTATTACAAGCATTTGGAAATAATACGCATCCTGTTGCGTTTTACCGGTTCATTAATGAATAGACATTTTTATGTTTATATTCCATTAGAGGAAGTATTAACTCAAGATTCTGATACGTCAAGTGGATGTAAAACTGAAAATGTTAAAAATCCCGTTAAAAGACTTAGTCGGTTTGCCGGAAAAGCAGAAAAAAATTTACTAAAACATTCATTTGAAAAAAATCGTGATATCAATAGGGGTAAGCGCATAGAAGCATCAAAAAGATTTCAGGTTAATAATTCTGAAGCTCATAGAGTTGCAGTAAGACGACATCAGGCTTATAATCCTGATGCACGTCAAGAAAGGCGTTTGCCTGCATGGAGTTTTAAAGCCATGTCTGGCTTAAACTATGATTTTGAAACTATGATTTTGAAGGCAGGAAAAAATAAGCATTCACAAAATGAAAGTTTGCCTGATCCACTTAAAAGCTTCATATTAGGTGGACATCCCAGGCATGCTCATTTCATTGATCGTATAAAAGTATAACAGCTGCTTTCAAATGACTTCTTTTGGTAGTACAAAAATTATAAATGAAAGTTAGTCAACATTTAAAGTCCAAGGACAAGTGTATCACTTAATTGGTAGTGTCCTCCCTATGCCAAATGAACAAATGTTTCTTCAAATTTATTTTGTTGGTGATGATGAAAAGGAAGCTCAACTACGTTGCAAAAATATTTCAAATGTTGATTGTAGCGTAGTAAAGGATCTTCAATGTATGTTTCATCATCATAATCTTTATGTAAAACATCTAAAAATGGCTCTCAATAAAACACTAACAAGTACTAAAGACTATAAATTGGTTATACATGCTGATCGAACACCCGCTGGTGCAGATAAAGGGCTTTACGATGCACCTCTATCAAGCGAAGTAGCTATATTTATTATTGGTAAACAATTTGAAAAGCGCGATATTATTATTGAAATCCATAATAATAAATTATATCGTATAAGTGATGTAAATCGATCATACGATGCCTTTCAGTACCCTTTGCTATTTCCTTATGGCGAAGATGGCTATTCAGTGGATATACCACAATCGTAATTCGCTTTGCATCGCAACGGACGTGTTTTTTTTTATGCGCTTCGCTTTTTTACTATTGTGCGTTTTATTTCTGCTATTAATTTCGCGTCTTTGTGTAAACTAATAGTTTTGTGACTTTGTGTTTTGCCGGTTTGCCTAAACCCAAAGTGGACAGTAAATTAACAATTTAATTTGCATTTGTTTTAAAGTGATTCCAAACACAACAACAAACTGCAGTCCAGCATACTGAAAAATTTGCTCAACTTGCTGCCGCCTGCTTTTGTTTTGTTTTTGTGTTTTTACGCTCACTCTCTCTCTCTCTCTTTTTTCAAGCGCTTCGCTCCCAGTGCATTAAACCGTTTCTTGATCGTTTACTCTAACGCGCTCTTTTGTGTTGGTGTTGGTCGCGGTCAAACTCTTCTCCGTTGCTTGTTGCTTTCGGTGGTCGCGCTCGCGCCGTTTTTGTTTGTGAAGCTGTGAAGTAAGTTTTGTTTGTAGCTTTACTATTTGCACTTTAGGGTGGACCTGTATTTTAATCATAACAATTTTCTGCAGCGATATTTTTTTTTTTATTTTTTTTTATTTGTACTTTTCTTCCCTTTTAATAAATTAAATAAAAATGTCTGTCTGCGGCTATGCGAATTGTCAAGTCCGCGCAAACTCAAAAATGGGTTTTGTCTGCTGCTGGATGTGCACAAATGTTGCTCATGAGCAATGTGCCGGCATTACTGGCCGTGTCTCAGACCTCATGAAGGATACTAATTTAGAGTGGCCGTGTTGGTCATGTTTGGAGAAAAAAAAAGACATTGTAAGCTTTATAAATACTCAACTTGGCTTAGAGGGCATTTTCTGCCATTTGAATAAACTGTGTGAAAAGTTCTCATCGGTTCAAAGAAACCTTAACGAGAAAAATCTCGTAATGGATTCTCCAAAGCGTAAAAAGGCCAACGTTGGGCAGTTATCGGGCTCTGATACCGCAGGGTAAAGTAAATAAAAATCTTCATGTCCCTCCAACTAAAATTATCGAGAACTTAGATGATATACCAATAACTCCCATGGATATTGTGTTATCTGATCCCGATCCTTCGGTTTCTTTGGTGGGTAGTAGTGTTGATGTTAATCAACAAAAAAACTCTATCAAACTTAAAGAGCCAAATATTCAGTTATCCGAGACTGAGTCTTCCAAACCAGCCTCAGTGGAGGATATAATTAAAAAATTTGTCGCTGTTCGCTGAAGGTCGCTGTCGCTGAATTTTTAATCGACCTACTTGGGATGTCATTGAGTCAAATTAATGCTATCCCAAATTCTCTCAATAAAATGCTTGATCTGATTTTTGTTTTGGATTCATCATCTTCATCCGTTTCCCGTTCCCAGCCTATATCTTATCCCGAAGACTTATACCATCCTACGTTGGAGCTGTTGATTAATTTACCTTCCCGAACGCGTTTGCAATTTCAGGATGCCTTTGAGTCGAGTTCGTAATTTTCGGAAAACTGATTTTGAGGGACTCGCTCTGCTTTTATCCCAAACTGACTGGTCTCCCCTCTACGAGTCTGACGACTTGGACGTGGCAATCAGTATTTTTATAATACCTTATATTCTTTATTTGATTTATGTGTCCCGGTTGGTGAGCTAAACAGGTCTAACAAACCTGTGTGGTTTACCCGAGAGTTGACAATTCTCAAAAATCGAAAATCTAAACTCTACAAGAGATTTAGAAAAAACGGCTCATCGGTGGCCTATTCTGCATACTTGATTGCTCGTGCCAGTTTTGATATCTTAAATAACCTATGTTATAAGAATTACCTGACTCGGTGTAGATTACAGTTTCAGCAGGATCCAAAGCGATTTTTGATTTTGTTAATGCGAAGCGTAGGTCATCGACACTCCCAACGGAGGTTTTCTTTGAGGAAACGAAGGCCAATTCTGATCAGGAGATTGCAAATATATTTGCCCAATTTTTTCAAACGACTTATAGCTCATGTCAATCTCAAGTCGGTTTGCCTTACCCTTATGGGGTTAATGGCTCGAATCGCATCTTTGGACTGAAAATCACTGAAAACTCACTTTTAAATAATCTTCATGTTTTGAAACCTATATTTTCCCCAGGACCTGACGGAGTGCCAAGCTGTGTGCTTAGACACTGCGCTCATGGTCTTTTAAAGCCGTTGCTTAAAGTGTTTAACTTGTCCCTGGAGTTAAGCTCCTTTCCAAAAATTTGGAAAGAGTCATTTATAATTCCTCTCCATAAAAAAGGAAACAAATCTAATGTTCAAAATTATAGGGTTATTTCCAAGTTGTCTGCTATTCCTAAGATTTTTGAAAAATTAATAACCTCCCATCTTCAACACCTTTGTAAATCTATTATTCACCGTGCCAGCACGGATTTATGAAACAAAGATCTACTACCACTAACTTGTTAGAATTTACTTCGTTTGTTATCAAGGGTTTTCAGGACAAATTGCAGACTGATGTTATTTATACTGATTTTAGTAAGGCTTTCGACTCTGTAGATCATCATCTCCTAATACATAAACTAGAACTCTTGGGCTTTTCAAATATTCTAGTTCTTTGGATTAAAGACTACCTAACTCTTAGAACTCAGAGGGTTTTATTCAAAGGGTCCGTTTCCAAGACGGTTCAGGTCACTTCAGGCGTTCCTCAGGGTAGTCATCTTGGTCCTTATTATTTATTTTGTTTATAAACGATCTTCCATCGGTTATAAAGTTCTCTCGGGTTTTGATGTACGCTGATGATGTAAAGTTATGCACGTCAGCTGCAACTCCCCTAGCTGCTCAACAGCTTCAAAGAGATTTAGACAACTTTCAAATGTGGTGTAAAGTAAATTTTTTAAATCTTAATTACAGTAAATGTAAAGTAATGTCATTTTTTAGATGTTTGCCCTTTTTAATATTATTTTCTTGACAACAAGCCACTAGATAGAATTGAATGGGTTGACGATTTGGGCATCCTTATGGACCCAAAGCTTAAGTTTGACAAGCATATTTCTTCAATTTCCAATCGAGCATCTGGTGTCTTGGGGTTCATTAAGCGCTGGTCGAAGGAGTTTAACGATCCCTACTTAACAAAAACTCTGTATACTTCTCTTGTACGACCGATTCTGGAACATGGATCTTGTATATGGTTTCCGAAATACGAAATTCATCAGAATAAAATAGAATCGGTACAAAAACAATATCTGCTCTTCGCACTTAGAGGTCTTAACTGGGACACTAACAATAATTTGCCGTCTTATCGTAGTAGACTTTTACTAATAGATCTTCCTTCTCTGAGTGATCGTAGAATAATGCTTTCATTTTCCTTTTTTCACAAATTAATTAATGGTGAAATTGATTCTTCTGAATTAATTAACCAAATTAACTTTGCTGTTCCTATTAGAAATACTAGAAATTTTGTACCTATAGCTCTTCAAACTTGTAATTCTAATTATGCTCTTCATAATCCTTTTCGTATTCTGTGTTCTATTTATAACGATCTTTCCCACTTGATACACAGTGCCACTCCTACTTGCTCTTTTAAAAAGTTAGTTTTGTGTCATTTGTCTACATGTTCGCGATCATCGTAACCGCACGATAAGCGGAGCGCCCTCGGTCGGATGGGCGGGAGGTGGGTCGCTTTGTGCGTGGGTCCGCGCGTATCGCGGGCATCGTTGGGCCACTTGACTGTACTGTTCGTTAGTACATCTACGTCCAATATATAATGAATCCATTATTAAAAAAGAAGGAACCAATAAAAATGATGTCTGCGTTAAGCTTTTACAGTTATAAATAATGATTCCTCAATCTGAGATAAATCATTTAATTTATTGTCGTTCCCTTTAAAGTCAGTTTTTGGTTGATATGTATGCTAAAATTGAAACAGAAAGATCAGAGCAGATAGCTATATACATCTACAAGATGCAATAGGCCTACAAGATGTTGTCGCAGCTCAATTTGGTGAGATGGTAACTTTACCATCTTCTTTTACAAGCTCTGCACGATATATGCATGAAAAGACTGAAGATGCTATGACATATGTTCGGTAAGAAAATTAAATAAGACCAGATAAAATTGATAATGATGAGGATCCTTTGTTATTTAAAATTGTTTAGTCAAATATGATTCATGGTCCTTGCGGTGCATTTAATAATAAATCGCCATGCTTGAAAAAAGGTCACTGTACCAAAAGGTTTCCTCGACAATTACTTAAAGAAACTGTGACTGGAAAAGATAGTTACCCTCTATATAGAAGATGGTGGTAATGCATTAATATATGGTAAATGGTAACTGCATAGATAATCGTTGGGTTGTGCCTTAAAACTGTGTACTTTTGAGAACATTTGAAGCTCACATAAATGTTGAGTATTGTAGTTCTGTAAAGTCTATTAAATACATTTGTAAATATGTTAACAAAAGCAGCGATCAAGCGTCATTTACTCTTAAAGACCAACCTAATGAAATTAATATGTACGAAAGTGGCCGTTATATAAGTAGCTCAGAAGCGGTATGGAGAATCCTTACATTTCCCATACATGAACGTTTTCCGGCTATTACACACTTAGCTGTTCATTTAGAAAATGGTCAACGGATATATTTTTACCCCAATAATCCGCAACAATAACTTGACAGATTAAGCACTACACCCAAAACCACTTTGCTAGCTTTCTTGGAGCTATGCAAACGTGATGAGTTTGCAAGAACGCTTGTATATTGTCAAGTTCCATCGTATTTTACATGGAACAATAAAGAATTTCAAAGAAAAAAAAATAATAATGGCATGATGTGCCAAATTTTCCTGGAGTTAAAAGAGATTCAGCTTTGGGAAGAGCTTACACTATTCATCTCAATAATACAGAAATGTTTATTTAAGACTTTTATTACATTTTGTAAGGGGCGCAATTTAATTTTTAAATTTAAAAACCGTTAATGGTATAGCATACGTATCATTTCAATTGGCGTTTAAAGCTCTAGGATTACTAGTAGATGATAAGCACTGGGATTCAACAATAGCCGAAGCTGTCATATGTCAAAATCCTACAAAACTGAGAGAACTTTTTGCAATAATTTTAGTATTTTGTCAAATTTCAGATGCTCTTAAGCTTTGGAATACTTATAAAGAGAGTTTCTCAGACGATATTTTAAGAGCCTTTCATTTTTCACAAGACAGAAATATTGATAAACGTATTGTGAATAATGTGTCAAATAAATGTCTTATTTATATTGAAAATATAGTACTGTCTATTGGTGGTCAAAACTTGACTTATTATGGACTTCCGCTACCAATTAGATCCTAAGAAATTGTTCCAAATATTGAATATGCGATAATTTTGTTGTTAATAATGAGATACTCCTTACTGCTGAGCAAAACAAGTATACGAAAGCATACTACATAGCGTTGAAGCAGAAAAAGGATAAATTCTTTTTAGATGCACCTGGTGGAGCAAGTAAAACGTATCTTTAAATTTAGTATTGGCAAAGGTAGGCAAAGTAAAAAAATTGCATTGGCCGTTGCTTCTTCCGGTATCGCAGCCACTTTACTTAATGGTGGTCGCACAGCGCATTCTACACTTAAGATTCCATTTAATTTGATTCAAAAACATAGTGGCGCATAGTTAATTTTGGCTATGCCACGACTATGATACCCTTCACACAGCCAAATCATTCTCCCCCCTCTTATTAATGTTTCTGTGCAGTTGTTGGTAATTTTTCGATAATATTTTACTCTGAGCGTCATTTACTTGTTCGTGTGCGACAACAACAACAATTTGACATGTAGATACTTGAAAGTGCACGACAGAGACAACAATTGATAGTACGATATGGTAAATTTGTATGGTGGCCATGTCGTAGAATGCACCGATCGAAATGAAATTCATAGTGAACCAACCCGACATGATCTAAGCAATCTGTGAAAGTTTCATCAAGATGGGTCAGCAGTTTGGCCGGAAATCGTGTTGATATGGTAAATTTATATGGTGGCTATGTCGTAGAATGCTCCGATCGGGATGAAATTTCATAGTGAACAAACCCGACATGATTAAGCAATCTGTGAAGTTTCATCAAGATCGGTTCAGCAGTTTGGCCGGAAATTGGTTGAAACAGACAGACGGACAGACTGACAGACGGACAGACGGACGGACGGACGGACAGACGGAAATCAATTCTGAGTAGTCTGATTATTTTGATATGTAGTTTATGGGGTCTCCCATCATCCTTTAAGGCGTTACAGATTTATGACAAAGTCAATATACCTATGAAGGGTATAAAAATTATACACTCAGCGCAACTCCCCAGCTGCTCAACAGCTTCAAAGAGATTTAGATAACTTTCAATGTGGTGTGAAGTAAATTTTTTAAATCTTAATTTAGTAAATGTAAAGTAATGTCATTTTTAGATCTTGGCCCTTTTTTAAAATATATGTCTTGACAACAAGCCACTAGATAGAATTGCATGGGTTGACGATTTGGGCAGCGTCATGGACCCAAGGCTTAAGTTTGACAAGCATAATTCTTCAATTTCTAATCGAGCTTCCGGTGTCTTGGGCTTCATTAAGCGCGGGTCGAAGGAGTTCAACGATCCCTACTTAACAAAAGAATAAAATAGAATCGGTACAAAAACAATTTCGGCTCTTCGCACTTAGAGGTCTTTACTGGGACATGACAATAATTGCCATCTTATCGTAGTAGACTTTACTAATAGATCTTCCTTCTCTTAACGATCGTAGAGTAATGCTAGCATTCTCATTTTTCACAAATTTATTAATGGTGAAATGATTCTTCTGAATAATAAACCAAATAACTTTGCTGTTCCTATAAGAATACAGAAACTTTGTACCTAATCTCTTCAAACTTGTAGTCTAATATGCTCTTCATAACCGTTTTCGTATTCTGTGTTCTATTATAACGATCTTTTCCACTTGATACACAGTCCCACCCTACTTGCTCTATTAAAAAGTTAGTTTTGTGTCATTGGTCTGCATGTTCGCGATCATCGTAACCGCACGATAAGCGGAGCGCCCCTCAGTCGGATGGGCGGGAGGCGGGTTGCATGTGCGTGGGTCCGCGCGTTAACAAGCCGGTGCTTGGTATCGGTGGGCCACTTGACTGGTACTGTTCGTTAGTACATGACGTCCAATATAAATAATATATATTAGAAACACCCATTGCTCAATTTCAAAGCAATCTTATATTGCTGCTGGTGCTCAAGATTGCAAGCTTATTGTTGGGATGAGTGTACTATGGGCCATAAAGGTGCTTTTGAATCTTTGAAAGACATTTGAGATAGTGAATACTTCATGGGTGGCATAACTGTTCTCTTAGCTGGTGATTTATCGACAAAACTCTTTCAGTGATCCCCGAGGAACAAGAGCAGATGAAATAAATGCGTGCTTAAAATCTTTAATTGTTGTGCCCAAAATACAAAAAAATTGCATTAACGAAATATGCGAGTGAATTTGCAGAAATACTTCTTCAAATAGGAAATGGATTATTTCCAACCCCAAATGGCAAAATAACTTACCATCAACTTGTGTCATGTTGTTGAAAAGTATTGAAAATATTCTGGAGGTTACAAATATCTCTCAAAAATCACTCGAATGCTTTTCAGAACGTGATATTTTGACTGCGAGAAATGACAATGCATTGGAAATAAACGAGTTTTTAATAAATCATTTCAAAGTGAAGAAAGGACATATAACTCTATTGATCTGTGACTGAAATCGAAGATGCAGTTCATTACCCCGTCGAGTTTCTAATCATTAAATCCGGCTGGCCTGCCTCAACATAAATTAACTTTAAAGATTGGTTCCCTGTAATGTTGATTCGCAACTTGAAACCGCCAAAACTGTGCAATGGTACAAGATTGCAACTTAAAGTCCTTCATAAGAATGTTGTCGAAGCAATTATCTTTACTGGCAATGGTATAGGGGAAACGGTTTTTATACCAAGAATTCCTTTAATACCTTCTGATTCTGAATTGCCAATTCAATTTAAAAGATTGCAATTTCCTTTAAAAGTTTGCTTTACCTTAACAATTAATAAATCACAGGGACAAACTCTAAATTAGCCGGACTAGACTAAGATACGATTGTTTCTCTCATGGCCAATTTATGTAGCCTGCTCAAGAGTCAGTTCACCAAAAAGTTTATTTGTATTAGCACCGCGCAGCGAAGTAAGCGGGCTACTTACTAGTCTATATTTATAAAAGAGTTTGTCCTGATGATAATGGAAGAGCCACAGCCTTAACAAAAAGAGCTAGAAGGCTGAAACTTTCACACAATTTTCCATGCGTAGGAGCACTAAGAAGGGAATTTTATTTGGACAACTCCTTCAAATACCTCCCATACGATTGGAGCACTTTTACCCATTTTAAAAAACCAATTACAATTACAACAAGTACCCATTCCACTACTGTCACCTGATTGTCGCACAAGCTGAGGGTTTGATCGCGAGCGAGAATATAAAAACAAAACAAATGCGCAGTGACGCCTTCGCGTCGCACAAGCAAAGTCATAAAAAAAGGTTCTTACACCAGGCATAATTAGCAACGCTATTTCCAAACTGCGATGCCGAGTCTTATTTCGACCGTTATTTGTTCTGTTGTCCTGCTGTTATGTCCGTCTACTAACTTCACCTGTCTGCTTGCGACGCTTCTCCGGCCTACAGTGTTCAGTCTACAAGCTAGCTCTTCGCTAACAAAGCTGCTTGTAGCCCCTCTATCGACTGTAGCCTTATGCTGACAGTCACCGATCCATACGGTGGCAGTCAACTGCGTCCCTTCGTCCTTCAGGTGACCGACTAGCGTCTCGGGGCGGATCTTGGCGGCTCCCGCTCGCCCCTCGCTGGCGGACGCCGCTGGCCGTTTCCCGACTGACAACATAGTGCTGTCCCCTGACGATTCTGCCACAGACCAGCAGAACTCCATCATTGGGTTCGGCAATCTATCACCAGTGTCCCTCCTGTCCACACACGCGACATGCCTTCCTGGGTGTTTATGTGTGGCCTGGCGGGATTTTGCTGGTCCTAGGTGTTGGGTTGGCCGTTCGTCCATTCCTCCAGTGTGTTGGTCTGCTCCTCCATGGCCATAAATCGTGTACGATTGCACGATTCTGATGGTGATCGCGTCCATTTTGCTGTGTATCTCGGTGTTGTTGAGGCGTGTTGTTGTTGATGTGGGCTGTATGTTATTGGGCTGTAGCACTTTGTAGCCTCAGTTTCAGCCTATCCTTTCTAGTTCTTCGAATTCTTCTGCCAGTTGCATCAGCTGGGTCAAATTCGAGAACTGGTTTGGCCGTGCGTATCCGCGCAAGTCAAGAAGGTGTTGGTGTAAATGGTGCGCACTTCTTCTCTGTTGAGAGTCGTAGGGGTCTCATCAGAGTCTGCATCTCCACCATATAGACTTTAAAAGGCTCATCCATAGCTTGCGCCGTCTGCGTACTTCGTCGCACAAATTTTCAAAATAATCTCGAGGTAAGAAGGATTCTTGAAAACTGTCGACAAAATCCACCATGTAGTCCAATGCCTGTTGTTAGCTATGTATCACTTAAGTGCCATTCCTTTTAGCAACTCCGGCATTGCTCTTGAATTAAATTTTAAGTTTAATCCATATGTGTCCTGCCGACCATTCCACTTGCTCCAAGAATTCGAGAGGCTTCGATAGTCCATCGAATCGAAAGCTCCACTCTCGAACTTGTTTGGTACTTTTTGGATTCACTTGCCCTTGCATTGGTCCTGACATGTGTGTGGGTGTGGCTACGCTCTCCTGGCTGTTGGGTTGTAATCCAGGGCGATCGGCGAGATTCCTGTAAATCTCGCGCCAGAGCCGGCGCGCTGGTGCAAGGAATGCTCAGCCTTGCAACGTCTATGCCGGCAAACTCCTTTTCCTCTTCGTACTCCCTTCCTCGCGCATTAGTTCGGGGTCTTTATTCGGTGACTGTCGGCTGTATGTTTTCACCAGTTCGCTAATGCGAACGCTGTATGGCAGATTATTCTCATTTGACTTACCCAGCTTCCGAATTGTTTTCCTCATATGTTCGACAGTGCCTTCAAGCTCCAGACCGAATTCCATCCGCATTTCACTAGTGCATCCTTTTTAGATTGTACACCCACGAACGAACCATATTGTCAATAATTTATATGTATTTATTAAAGAAAAACTATGTGATATTAGCCGTAGATCCACAGTGGGCGCCAGTGTAACGAACCTAAAGTTGTCACGCGGTTTTTTAGCTGGGCTAACTCTCGCGGTGCTGAGGGTACGTGCCACACAAATTATATATGTGGCGGCTGCGGCAATAATAACACAATTAGGTTTTGCCTTTTATACTATATTTTAAAACTGCACTCTCTGCTAGTTTTCACGTTGGGTTTTACAATTGAGCGTGCACTTATTGATATTCTTATTAGAGTTTAGTAAATCGTACGGCTCTTGGTCGTGGTTTTATTTGCAATGCTGGCGCTCTCGTTGCACCAAATATTCAGAGTCAATGTTACGCCTACTAAACGAGTTTTTAGCTGGCAACGCCCGAATTCGCCAGGTTCTACTATGGCCTCCTTGTTACCACAAGGATTTCGCCAATAGTCTCGCCTACTCTCAGGCTCTGGCTTAGCTTCACCTGTCCTTCGCAAGGCTCACTTGCTGATACTTGGTTTTAATTTGAGGTGCTTTGCAAATGCAACGCACACAAGGGCTTGATAAATTCCGCGTACCGATTTCTTTGTAAAATGTTTGTTAATCGCTAAGGACACGATCTGCTTTGTCCTTATTGCGATATGAATCCTTTTAATTCTAAATTATCTTTCGCGCAGAGTTCTTGCCCTCTGAGTCCTTGGTTCACTTTATGTTCCGCGCTGACTTTCCACTTCGCACTCACACTAACTTTGTATTCACTCTTGTACTAACTCTTGTACTGACTTCTGTACTGAACTCTTGACCTGTCTCTTGAACTTTCCTCCCCGCTCTGTCAAAGCGGCTCCTTTTATACCCTGGTGCTGTCTCGCCGGACACGGGGCCTGTCAGCGCTGCCAATGTCGCGTCAAGGGCAAAGGTGGCGTGATCGTTCCAGTGAGATTTGCCTAGCACAAACGGTTCCTCGTTGCTGATCACGCCTGTCGTTGGTGGACGGTGATCACTATATCTCGTGGATGCACCGCACGCACACCACCGGCACTTTGCCACGACTTTTACGGTACGTGTTTTTCGGGTCCCATGTGCCTAACACGTACCTTAGCGCTGACATCCTGTGTCAGAGCGAGACAGCATGCGAAATCGCCGCAACTCAGGTCCGCTGCGGCTAAAGTGCAATCGCCTTCTGTGAGGCGCTATACGTGAATATGGCTCCTCACACTCCCTCTTTCTCCGGAGTGGAAGCCTTCCACTTAATTTTGCGTCTTTCAAATCGCGCGCCTCCGTTTTGATTTTTGGCGTCCGTTAGCAGTGAATTTTGCGTCTTTCAAATCGCGCGCCTCCGCTTGAATTTGGCGTCCGTTAGAAGTGAATTTTGCGTCTTTCAAATCGCGCGCCTCCGTTTTGAACTTTGGCGCCCGTTAGCAGTGTCGCTGTAACGATCAGCTGGTGGTCGCATAACGCCATCTAGCGGCTTTGCATCGCCCGGTGTTATCGATACGGCCAGATCGATATTTGCGATGTAGCCAGATCGATATGGCCACCCGCAACTATCCAACACTAATCGGCCATGACACACGATTTGCACTTGCAATTTTTTGTTGTTGCTGAAAAGAAATCTAAAAAAAACAAGGTAAGTAAAAATTTTCGCGCCTTGCGCCATTTCCACCATATCCTAAGTCATGTTCTCTTTTTCCAGGCCATGCCGTTTGCCGCTTGCGCTGGATCACACACACATTTTATGTGAGTATGCAAATTTCACCCCCCCTCCTGCAGTTTAATCCACCTGTTTTCTTTATTTTTTCAGGTTAAACGAAATAAATATCCGAATATATAATTTTTTTTTTTTATTATTTTTCGTGTTATTTGTGTTTACCAGTTTTTGTGTTTTACACCGACATAAAGGCCCGCGTGCCTCTGACCGATATCCGCACGCGGTACCTCTGGCCATGCGCCCAAACTATGCGCGACGTGCGTCGGTCGCTGTCTCCAGCTGCGGCAGCTATCACCTCGGGTGGCTACTCTGCTCGCGCCACCTCTCTCCATCCTGAAGTCGCCAGCGGTGCGGATGACTGCCGCTGTAGCAACGGGCGAGTCGGCCGTTCCCCATACGGGCACGAAGCCTGCGTACCGATCGCTGGGCGCACCAGATTGGTTGCCCAAGCGTGTGCCGGAGGCGGTGTCCCGGGGCGAGGCGGCGTGCCCACCTGCAGCGGTGTCGGCCATTCCCACTGCGATGTCCGTGTTGTCGGACTGGTGGCCGTGCTGACTGGTGCCTGTAGTGCGCGTGGTGGTGACGGCGTCAGCGGTCGTGATCGCGGTGGCGTCGGCGTACGCGGTCGTGGTGGCGTCGGCATCCGTGTTTGTGGTGGCGTCATTTCTCGCAGAAACTCGTGGCGTGGAAGCGCCACCTCCTCTGCCCACTTCACAACAATCGTCGCGGTGTGCTGCCACCGCCCATCCATGAAACACCTCTCCCGCGTTATGGTCGCCGTCGGTGGTGATTCTCCGCGCATCTCTACCTCGGGAACCGTGTCGTGGTCCTCCTCGCAGTCACTGCTATCCCACTCCTCGCCGTACGCCCTACGTACCCACTCACGCTCCTCCTCCAACTCCAAACGGCGGCAACGCTCCCACTCGGCCTCCTCTCGCTCTTCTGGTGTTTCGAAAGTTGGCGAGGCCCGCAGCTCCAGCACGTCTGGTGACTTCTCGTGCTGCCGGCCATAGGTGCCTGCCCATGCCCTCGGCGAGTCATCCTGCCCTCTCGCTGGCACCTGGCCACCGCGACACGCGTACATCCCGTGGTGTGTAATGCCCTTGGTTGGGCCGTGGCTCTATTATTATTATTATTTTTTTTCTGCCATCCATTCTCCCCTCCCACACATTCTTGTTGTCTGTTATTTTAATAAATATGTAATACCTTACATATTTATTTTATTATTTATATATATGTAATGCCCTACATATTTATTTTGTTATTGTTTAATAAATAGTAATACCTACATATTTATTTTTATTATTATATAATATGTACTACCTTACATATTATTTTTGTTATTGTTTGATAAATATGTAATACCTTACATATTTATTTTTATTATTTATACATCTGTTAAATGTGTTGAGTAGGGAAAATATTAATATGTATTAATACATATTCACCCCTTTTTTTTCCAAAAAAAACCAAATCAACTAATGATTTTTTTTTTTACTTTCTATTTATAACAGGTGACGGAGATTCAGGTGAGTAATGAGATACGTCCTTAACAAAACCAATTATTAACCGGTCTTTTATTTTCCAGATGTTCATAAAAAAAAATTTACTTTTTGTTCTAGGGTCTTAAGCTAATTTGTGCCCCCCAAAAATTTTTTGTTATTATCTCACCCGTTGTCCGTTCCACCTCCGTGGGGTTTGATGTCGCCTATGTGTGCGGTCCGATCCTTTTCACCAGTTTTCCCCTGTAGCTTACAGATTACAGGTGACACAAATTATTATAGTATATGGTCCGGAAAATTTAGAAGCAAGCTTTGCAGCGAAGCCTTCCGCTGCTTTTGACAGGTGGTGTTCTTCACCCATACCTTGTCTCCTACGGATGGTTTCCACTGCCGTCTCCGTAGGTTGTAATGCCTTGCTTGGTCCTAAACGGCCTTTTCTAAACTCCTGCGCACCAATTCAAAAACTTCTCTAAGTTTTTCGCATTGTCGCTGGGTGTTTGTGTCGGTTGCCCTGTGCCGAGTGTAACGATGTCGTACAGCGCATTTGGCAGCCTTGGTTTACGCCCTTGCGTGATAAACGCTGCACTGTAGCCCGTAGACGCCGATACGCTGGTGTTAATGGCCAGTGACAACTCTGGCAAAAATTCATCCCAGCACCGCTGGTTATCCTTGGTAAATTGTGCGATCATTGTTTTTACCGAGCGGTTCGCACGTTCTGTGGGATTCTCTTGCGGTGTGTATGGTGCCGTAAATTGGTGTCGCACTCCAATTCTTCGAGAAAGCGTTTGAAGGATTTACTCGTAAACTGTGTTCCATTGTCCGTTATGAGAACTTTTGGCACCCCAAATCGTGCCAAAATTCTGACTCTGAAACCCTTTTGCAAAGTGGCTGTGGTTCCGCTCCTTAGCGGAACCACCTCAGTCCACTTAGAGAAACGGTTGAACATCACCAATAGCATTGTATTGCCGTGTTTTGATCTGGCAGTGGGCCAACAAATCAGCACACACGGTACTCCAGGGCTCTTCAGGGATTTGTGTCAACATCTTTCCTGCCGCTGCCATTTGACTTGGCTTGTATTGTTGACACGTTTCGCAGTTGTGCACATATGTGCGTACGTCCCTGTATAAGCTGGCCAGTAGTAGCGTGTCGCTACTCTTGCTATCGTTTTCCGGCTTCCCAAATGACCAGCTGTGGCTGCGTCGTGATTCTCCAGTAATACATCCTTCCTTTTACCTTTGGGTACACAAGCTTCCAAGCTTCCACATCTCCGCCTCCAGCGCGATGTGGGATGTGTCTGTACAGGTTGCCATTTTCCTCCATGTAATCCGGATATTTCCTGGGATTTTGTGCAATTTCCTTTTTTAATTTTTGAATCCATTTGCAATTTGCGTTGTCTGCCTCAATCCCTTCTGTTGCAATTTTTACTAGGCAGCATGTCTCCGGAAGTGGCTGTCTCGAAAGTGCATCGGCTACGACATTGAGGTTGCCTTTACGGTATTTAACTTCAAAGTCGTATTGTTGCAGTTCAAGCGCCCAACGCGCTATTCTGCCTGATGGACTTTCAATTGAGTTTAGCCACTTCAGCGCCATGTGGTCCGTTATGACCACAAAATGGTAGCCTTCCTGGTATGGCCGCAGCTTTCTGATTCCCCACAATATGGCTAGACACTCTTTTTCAGTTGCTGAATAGTTCCGTTCGGCTCCGTTTAGTGTCCTACTGGCGTACGATATTATCCTTTCACTTGCTCCGAAGGTTGGGTCAATATCGCACCCAGGCCATAGTTACTTGCATCCGTCTGCAAGCAAAATGTTTTTGAGAAATCTGGGCATGCCAATACTGGGGACTGAGTCAGCTTCTCTTTGACTGTGTCAAAAGCTACTTGCCGCTCCTTAGTCCACTCCCATTTTGCGCCTTTTTTCATCAATGCGTTCAGAGGTGCTACTTTTGTCGCGAAATCTGTTACGAAGCGCCTGTACCATGATGCCACGCCCAGGTACTGTCGTAACTCTTTTACGTTGCTTGGCGGCTTCAATTCTGCGATTGCAGCAACTTTCTCCGAATCTGTGCGAATTCCTTCCTCTGTGACCCAAATATTTCAACTCCTTTTTAAAAAAATCGCATTTGTCCACGTTGATGCGCAGATTTGCTGCCCGCAGCCGCCGAAAATACCTCTTTGAGATTTTCCATATGCTCTTCGCGCGTTCTTCCGATGACTATAATGTCATCTAGATATGCAAACGCGTGTGGCATCATTTCTGGTCCAATAACGCGATCCAAAGCCCTCTAAAAAGTTGCCGGTGCCGAGTGTAACCCAAATGGCATTACTTTCCATTGATACAATCCTTTGCCTGGGACTGTAAATGCTGTCAGTGGTCGGCTCGCTTTCTCCATCGGGATCTGCCAGTACCATCTTTCAGATCCAAGCTGGTGATGAAGTGGGCTTCACGTAGCTGATCTAAAATGTGGTGCATTCTGGTAATGGATACGTGTCCTTAATGGATCGGCTGTTGAGTTGCCTGAAATCCACGCACAGTCGCCATTTGCCATTCTTCTTTTTCACCATCACGATTGGTGCGCTGTGTGGGCTGTTTGATGGCTCTATGCAACCTTTCGCAAGGAGTTCCTCTACTTGCTGGTTAATTTCCGCTTGCATTTTGGATTCTTTGGAAAAAAACGCTGCTTTATAGGCCTGTCGTCGCTCATCACAATTTTGTGTTCCGTAATTTGTGATGTGCCCTTTAGGTGTTTGAAGGCTGCAACTTCCCGCAATAGAAATTCATTAATTTCTTGCTCCTCGTGTAGATTTTTGCTTTCAATAGTTGGGTTTCTGACATCATGTAATGCTTCGTCTTGTTCGGTTGTATTCTGGACAACTGGCACCGACAGTCTCTCTTCCAGCTTTCCAACCTTGTGCCGTCGTGCTGGGATGGTGACCACCAATCCCGCACACTGCAACACTGTACCCATGCCAGTCAGAAAATCCTAGCCCAGCACCAAATCGTCTATCACACCAGGCATAATTAGCAACGCTATTTCCAAACTGCGATGCCCGAGTCTTATTTCGACCGTTATTTGTTCTGTTGTCCTGCTGTTATGTCCGTCTACTAACTTCACCTGTCTGCTTGCGACGCTTCTCCGGCCTACAGTGTTCAGTCTACAAGCTAGCTCTTCGCTAACAAAGCTGCTTGTAGCCCCTGTATCGACTGTAGCCTTATGCTGACAGTCACCGATCCATACGGTGGCAGTCAACTGCGTCCCTTCGTCCTTCAGGTGACCGACTAGCGTCTCGGGGCGGATCTTGGCGGCTCCCGCTCGCCCCTCGCTGGCGGACGCCGCTGGCCGTTTCCCGACTGACAACATAGTGCTGTCCCCTGACCGATTCTGCCACAGACCCAGCAGAACTCCATCATTGGGTTTCGGCACTCTATCACCCAGTGTCCCTCCTGTCCACACACGCGACATGCCCTTCCTGGGTTGTTTATGTGTGTCCTGGCGGGATTTTGCTGGGTCCTAGGTGTTGGGGTTGGCCGTTCGTCCATTCCTCCAGTGTGTTGGTTCTGCTCCTCCATGGCCATAAATCGTGTACGATTTGCACGATTCTGATGGTGATCGCGTCCATTTTGCTGTGTATCTCGGTGTTGTTGAGGCTGTTGTTGTTGATGTTGGCTGTATTGTTATTGGGCTGTAGCACTTTGTAGCCTCAGTTTCAGCCTATCCTTTTCTAGTTCTTCGAATTCTTCTGCCAGTTGCATCAGCTGGGTCAAATTCGAGAACTGGTTTGGCCGTGCGTATCCGCGCAAGTCAGGAAGGCTGTTGGTGTAAATGGTGCGCACTTCCTTCTCTGTTGAGAGTCGTAGGGGTCTCATCAGAGTCTGCATCTCCACCATATAGACTTTAAAAGGCTCATCCATAGCTTGCCGCCGTCTGCGTACTTCGTCGTACAAATTTTCAAAATAATCTCGAGGTAAGAAGTATTCTTGAAAACTGTCGACAAAATCCACCCATGTAGTCCAATGCCTGTTGTTAGCTATGTACCACTTAAGTGCCATTCCTTTTAGCAACTCCGGAATTAAATTTAAGTTTAATCCATATGTGTCTGCCGACCATTCCACTTGCTCCAAGAATTCGAGAGGCTTCGATAGTCCATCGAATCGAAAGCTCCACTCTCGAACTTGTTTGGCTACTTTTTGGTATTCACTTGCCCTTGCATTGGTCTGATCATGTGTGTGGGTGTGGCTACGCTCTCCTGGCTGTTGGGTTGTAATCCAGGGCGATCGGCGAGATTCCTGTAAATCTCGCGCCAGAGCCGGCGCGCTGGTGCAAGGAATGCTCAGCCTTGCAACGTCTATGCCGGCAAACTCCTTTTCCTCTTCGTACTCCCCTTCCTCGCGCATTAGTTCGGGGTCTTTATTCGGTGACTGTCGGCTGTATGTTTTCACCAGTTCGCTAATGCGAACGCTGTATGGCAGATTATTCTCATTTTGACTTACCCAGTCTCCGAATTGTTTTCTCATATTTTCGACAGTGCCTTCAAGCTCCAGACCGAATTCCACTCCGCATTTCACTAGTGCATCCTTTTTTAGATTGTACACCCACGAACGAACCATATTGTCAATAATTTATATGTATTTTATTAAAGAAAAACTATGTGATATTAGCCGTAGATCCACAGTTGGGCGCCAGTTGTAACGAACCTAAAGTTGTCACGCGGTTTTTAGCTGGGCTAACTCTCGCGGTGCTGAGGGTACGTGCCAACAAATTTATATTTGTGGCGGCTGCGGCAATAATAACACAATTAGGTTTTGCTTTTATACATAATTTTAAAACTGCACTCTCTGCTAGTTTTCACGTTGGGTTTTACAATTGAGCTGTGCACTTATTGATATTTCTTATTAGAGTTTAGTAAATCGTACGGCTCTTGTGTCGTGGTTTTATTTGCAATGCTGGCGCTCTCGTTGCACCAAATGTTCAGAGTCAATGTTACGCCTACTAAACGAGGTTTTAGCTGGCAACGCCCGAACTCGCCAGGTTCTACTATGGCCTCCTTGTTACCACAAGGATTTCGCCAATAGTCTCGCCTACTCTCAGGCTCTGGCTTTAGCTTCACCTGTCCTTCGCAAGGCTCACTTGTCTGATACTTGGTTTTAATTTGAGGTTGCTTTGCAAATGCAACGCACCACAAGGCTTGATAAATTCCGCGTACCGATTTCTTTGAAAAATGTTTGTTAATCGCTAAGGACACGATCTGCTTTGTCCTTATTGCGATATGAATCCTTTTAATTCTTAAATTATACTTTCGCGCAGGATTTCTTGCCCTCTGAGTCCTTGGTTCACTTTATGTTCCGCGCTGACTTTCCACTTCGCACTCACACTTACTTTGTATTCACTCTTGTACTAACTCTTGTACTGACTTCTGTACTGACTCTTGACCTGTCTCTTGAACTTTTCCTCCCCGCTCTGTCAAAGGCGGCTCCTTTTATACCCTTGTGCTGTCTCGCCGGACCGGGGCCTGTCAGCGCTGCCAATGTCGCGTCAAGGGCAAAGGTGGCGTGATCGTTCCAGTGAGATTTGCCTAGCATCAACGGTTCCTCGTTGCTGATCACGCCTGTCGTTGGTGTGACGGTGATCACTATATCTCGTGGATGCACCGCTCGCACACCAACGGCACTTTGCCACGACTTTTACGGTACGTGTTTTTCGGGTCCCATGTGCCTAACACGTACCTTAGCGCTGACATCCTGTGTCAGAGCGAGACAGCATGCGAAATCGCCGCAACTCAGGTCCGGCTGCGGCTATAAGTGCAATCGCCTTCTGTGAGGCGCTATACGTGAATATGGCTCCTCACACTCCCCTCTTTCTCCGGAAGTGGAAGCCTTCCACTTAATTTTGCGTCTTTCAAATCGCGCGCCTCCGTTTTTAATTTTTGGCGTCCGTTAGCAGTGAATTTTGCGTCTTTCAAATCGCGCGCCTCCGCTTTGAATTTTGGCGTCCGTTAGTAGTGAATTTTGCGTCTTTCAAATCGCGCGCCTCCGTTTTGAACTTTGGCGCCCGTTAGCAGTGTCGCTGTAACGATCAGCTGGTGGTTGCATAACGCCATCTAGCGGCTTTGCATCGCCCGGTGTTATTCGATACGGCCAGATCGATATTTGCGATGTAGCCAGATCGATATGGCCACCCGCAACTATCCAACACTAATCGGCCATGACACACGATTTGCACTTTGCAATTTTTTTGTTGTTGCTGAAAAGAATCTAAAAAAAACAAGGTAAGTAAAATATTTTCGCGCCTTGCGCCATTTCCACCATATCCTAAGTCATGTTCTCTTTTTCCAGGCCATGCCGTTTTGCCGCTTGCGCTGGATCACACACACATTTTATGTGAGTATGCAAATTTCACCCCCCCTCCTGCAGTTTAATCCACCTGTTTTCTTTATTTTTTTCAGGTTAAACGAAATAAATATCCGAATATATAATTTTTTTTTTTTATTATTTTTTCGTGTTATTTTGTGTTTACCCAGTTTTTGTGTTTTACACCGACATAAAGGCCCGCGTGCCTCTGACCGATATCCGCACGCGGTACCTCTGGCCATGCGCCCAAACTATGCGCGACGTGCGTCGGTCGCTGTCTCCAGCTGCGGCAGCTATCACCTCGGGTGGCCACTCTGCTCGCGCCACCTCTCTCCATCCTGAAGTCACCAGCGGTGCGGATGACTGCCGCTGTAGCACCGGGCGAGTCGGCCGTTCCCCATACGGGCACGAAGCCTGCGTACCGATCGCTGGGCGCACCAGATTGGTTGCCCAAGCGTGTGCCGGAGGCGGTGTCCCGGGGCGAGGCGGCGTGCCCACCTGCAGCGGTGTCGGCCATTCCCACGGCGATGTCCGTGTTGTCGGACTGGTGGCCGTGCTGACTGGTGCCTGTAGTGCGCGTGGTGGTGACGGCGTCGGCGGTCGTGATCGCGGTGGCGTCGGCGTACGCGGTCATGGTGGCGTCGGCGTACGCGGTCGTGGTGGCGTCGGCATCCGTGTTTGTGGTGGCGTCATTTCTCGCAGAAACTCGTGGCGTGGAAGCGCCACCTCCTCTGCCCACTTCACAACAATCGTCGCGGTGTGCTGCCACCGCCCATCCATGAAACACCTCTCCCGCGTTATGGTCGCCGTCGGTGGTGATTCTCCGCGCATCTCTACCTCGGGAACCGTGTCGTGGTCCACCTCGCAGTCGCTGCTATCCCACTCCTCGCCGTACGCCCTACGTACCCACTCACGCTCCTCCTCCAACTCCAAACGGCGGCAACGCTCCCACTCGGCCTCCTCTCGCTCTTCTGGTGTTTCGAAAGTTGGCGAGGCCCGCAGCTCCAGCACGTCTGGTGACTCTCCTCGTTGCTGCCTGGCATGTCCATAGGGCTGCCTTGCCCAGCGCCCTCGGCGAGCTACATTCCTGCGCCCTCTCGCGCTGGCACCCATGGCCACCGCGTCGACCACGCGTACATCCCCCGCTGGTGTGTAATGCCCTTGGTTGGGCCGTGGCTCTTATTATTATTATTTATTTTTTTTCTGCCATCCATTCTCCCCTCCCACACATTCATTGTTGTCTGTTATTTTTAATAAATATGTAATACCTTACATATTTATTTTTATTATTTATATATATGTAATGCCCTACATATTTATTTTTGTTATTGTTTAATAAATATGTAATACCTTACATATTTATTTTTATTATTTATATAATATGTACTACCTTACATATTTATTTTTGTTATTGTTTGATAAATATGTAATACCTTACATATTTATTTTTATTATTTATACATCTGTTAAATGTGTTGAGTAGGGAAAATATTTAATATGTATTAATACATATTCACCCCTTTTTTTTCCAAAAAAAACCAAATCAACTAATGATTTTTTTTTTTTTACTTTCTATTTATAACAGGTGACGGAGATTCAGGTGAGTAAATGAGATACGTCCTTAACAAAACCAATTATTAACCGGTCTTTTATTTTCCAGATGTTCATAAAAAAAAATTTTACTTTTTGTTCTAGGGTCTTAAGCTAATTTGTGCCCCCCAAAAATTTTTTGTTATTATCTCACCCGTTGTCCGTTCCACCTCCGTGGGGTTTGATGTCGCCTATGTGTGCGGTCCGATCCTTTTCACCAGTTTTCCCCTGTAGCTTACAGATTACAGGTGACACAAAATTTATTATAGTATATGGTCCGGAAAATTTAGAAGCAAGCTTTGCAGCGAAGCCTTCCGCTGCTTTTGACAGGTGGTGTTCTTTCACCCATACCTTGTCTCCTACGGATGGTTTCCACTGCCGTCTCCGTAGGTTGTAATGCCTTGCTTGGTCCTAAACGGCCTTTTCTAAACTCCTGCGCACCAATTCAAAAACTTCTCTAAGTTTTTTCGCATTGTCGCTGGGTGTTTGTGTCGGTTGCCCTGTGCCGAGTGTAACGTTGTCGTACAGCGCATTTGGCAGCCTTGGTTTACGCCCTTGCGTGATAAACGCTGCACTGTAGCCCGTAGACGCCGATACGCTGGTGTTAATGGCCAGTGACAGCTCTGGCAAAAATTCATCCCAGCACCGCTCGTTATCCTTGGTAAATTGTGCGATCATTGTTTTTACCGAGCGGTTCGCACGTTCTGTGGGATTCTCTTGCGGTGTGTATGGTGCCGTAAATTGGTGTCGCACTCCCAATTCTTCGAGAAAGCGTTTGAAGGATTTACTCGTAAACTGTGTTCCATTGTCCGTTATGAGAACTTTTGGCACCCCAAATCGTGCCAAAATTCTGACTCTGAAACCCTTTTGCAAAGTGGCTGTGGTTCCGCTCCTTAGCTGAACCACCTCAGTCCACTTAGAGAAACGGTTGAACATCACCAATAGCATTGTATTTGCCGTGTTTTGATCTTGGCAGTGGGCCAACAAAATCAGCACACACGGTACTCCAGGGCTCTTCAGGGATTTGTGTCAACATCTTTCCTGCCGCTGCCATTTGACTTGGCTTGTATTGTTGACACGTTTCGCAGTTGTGCACATATGTGCGTACGTCCCTGTATAAGCCTGGCCAGTAGTAGCGTGTCGCTACTCTTGCTATCGTTTTCCGGCTTCCCAAATGACCAGCTGTGGCTGCGTCGTGATTCTCCAGTAATACATCCTTCCTTTTACCTTTGGGTACACAAAGCTTCCAAGCTTCCACATCTCCGCCTCCAGCGCGATGTGGGATGTGTCTGTACAGGTTGCCATTTTCCTCCATGTAATCCGGATATTTCCTGGGATTTTGTGCAATTTCCTTTTTTAATTTTTGAATCCATTTGCAATTTGCGTTGTCTGCCTCAATCCCATCTGTTGCAATTTTTACTAGGCAGCATGTCTCCGGAAGTGGCTGTCTCGAAAGTGCATCGGCTACGACATTGAGGTTGCCTTTACGGTATTTAACTTCAAAGTCGTATTGTTGCAGTTCAAGCGCCCAACGCGCTATTCTGCCTGATGGACTTTCAATTGAGTTTAGCCACTTCAGCGCCATGTGGTCCGTTATGACCACAAAATGGTAGCCTTCCTGGTATGGCCGCAGCTTTCTGATTCCCCACAATATGGCTAGACACTCTTTTTCAGTTGCTGAATAGTTCCGTTCGGCTCCGTTTAGTGTCCTACTGGCGTACGATATTATCCTTTCACCTTGCTCCGAAGGTTGGGTCAATATCGCACCCAGGCCATAGTTACTTGCATCCGTCTGCAAGCAAAATGTTTTTGAGAAATCTGGGCATGCCAATACTGGGGACTGAGTCAGCTTCTCTTTGACTGTGTCAAAAGCTACTTGCCGCTCCTTAGTCCACTCCCATTTTGCGCCTTTTTTCATCAATGCGTTCAGAGGTGCTACTTTTGTCGCGAAATCTGTTACGAAGCGCCTGTACCATGATGCCACGCCCAGGTACTGTCGTAACTCTTTTACGTTGCTTGGCGGCTTCAATTCTGCGATTGCAGCAACTTTCTCCGAATCTGTGCGAATTCCTTCCTCTGTGACCCAAATATTTCAACTCCTTTTTAAAAAAATCGCATTTGTCCACGTTGATGCGCAGATTTGCTGCCCGCAGCCGCCGAAATACCTCTTTGAGATTTTCCATATGCTCTTCGCGCGTTCTTCCGATGACTATAATGTCATCTAGATATGCAAACGCGTGTGGCATCATTTCTGGTCCAATAACGCGATCCAAAGCCCTCTGAAAAGTTGCCGGTGCCGAGTGTAACCCAAATGGCATTACTTTCCATTGATACAATCCTTCGCCTGGGACTGTAAATGCTGTCAGTGGTCGGCTCGCTTTCTCCATCGGGATCTGCCAGTACCCATCTTTCAAGCTAGTGATGAAGTGGGCTTCACGTAGCTGATCTAAAATGTGGTGCATTCTTGGTAATGGATACGTGTCCTTAATGGATCGGCTGTTGAGTTGCCTGAAATCCACGCACAGTCGCCATTTGCCATTCTTCTTTTTCACCATCACGATTGGTGCGCTGTGTGGGCTGTTTGATGGCTCTGTGCAACCTTTCGCAAGGAGTTCCTCTACTTGCTGGTTAATTTCCGCTTGCATTTTTGGATTCTTTGGAAAAAACGCTGCTTTATAGGCCTGTCGTCGCTCATCACAATTTTGTGTTCCGTAATTTGTGATGTGCCCTTTAGGTGTTTGAAGGCTGCAACTTCCCGCGATAGAAATTCATTAATTTCTTGCTCCTCGTGTAGATTTTTGCTTTCAATAGTTGGGTTTCTGACATCATGTAATGCTTCGTCTTGTTCGGTTGTATTCTGGACAACTGGCACCGACAGTCTCTCTTCCAGCTTTCCAACCTTGTGCCGTCGTGCTGGGATGGTGACCACCAATCCCGCACACTGCAACACTGTACCCATGCCAGTCAGAAAATCCTAGCCCAGCACCAAATCGTCTATCACACCAGGCATAATTAGCAACGCTATTTCCAAACTGCGATGCCCGAGTCTTATTTCGACCGTTATTTGTTCTGTTGTCCTGCTGTTATGTCCGTCTACTAACTTCACCTGTCTGCTTGCGACGCTTCTCCGGCCTACAGTGTTCAGTCTACAAGCTAGCTCTTCGCTAACAAAGCTGCTTGTAGCCCCTGTATCGACTGTAGCCTTATGCTGACAGTCACCGATCCATACGGTGGCAGTCAACTGCGTCCCTTCGTCCTTCAGGTGACCGACTAGCGTCTCGGGGCGGATCTTGGCGGCTCCCGCTCGCCCCTCGCTGGTGGACGCCGCTGGCCGTTTTCCGACTGACAACATAGTGCTGTCCCCTGACCGATTCTGCCACAGACCCAGCAGAACTCCATCATTGGGTTTCGGCACTCTATCACCCAGTGTCCCTCCTGTCCACACACGCGATATGCTCTTCCTGGGTTGTTTATGTGTGTCCTGGCGGGATTTTGCTGGGTCCTAGGTGTTGGGGTTGGCCGTTCGTCCATTCCTCCAGTGTGTTGGTTCTGCTCCTCCATGGCCATAAATCGTGTACGATTTGCACGATTCTGATGGTGATCGCGTCCATTTTGCTGTGTATCTCGGTGTTGTTGAGGCTGTTGTTGTTGATTTTGGCTGTATTGTTATTGGGCTGTAGCACTTTGTAGCCTCAGTTTCAGCCTATCCTTTTCTAGTTCTTCGAATTCTTCTGCCAGTTGCATCAGCTGGGTCAAATTCGAGAACTGGTTTGGCCGTGCGTATCCGCGCAAGTCAGGAAGGCTGTTGGTGTAAATGGTGCGCACTTCCTTCTCTGTTGAGAGTCGTAGGGGTCTCATCAGAGTCTGCATCTCCACCATATAGACTTTAAAAGGCTCATCCATAGCTTGCCGCCGTCTGCGTACTTCGTCGTACAAATTTTCAAAATAATCTCGAGGTAAGAAGTATTCTTGAAAACTGTCGACAAAATCCACCCATGTAGTCCAATGCCTGTTGTTAGCTATGTACCACTTAAGTGCCATTCCTTTTAGCAACTCCGGAATTAAATTTAAGTTTAATCCATATGTGTCTGCCGACCATTCCACTTGCTCCAAGAATTCGAGAGGCTTCGATAGTCCATCGAATCGAAAGCTCCACTCTCGAACTTGTTTGGCTACTTTTTGGTATTCACTTGCCCTTGCATTGGTCTGATCATGTGTGTGGGTGTGGCTACGCTCTCCTGGCTGTTGGGTTGTAATCCAGGGCGATCGGCGAGATTCCTGTAAATCTCGCGCCAGAGCCGGCGCGCTGGTGCAAGGAATGCTCAGCCTTGCAACGTCTATGCCGGCAAACTCCTTTTCCTCTTCGTACTCCCCTTCCTCGCGCATTAGTTCGGGGTCTTTATTCGGTGACTGTCGGCTGTATGTTTTCACCAGTTCGCTAATGCGAACGCTGTATGGCAGATTATTCTCATTTTGACTTACCCAGTCTCCGAATTGTTTTCTCATATTTTCGACAGTGCCTTCAAGCTCCAGACCGAATTCCACTCCGCATTTCACTAGTGCATCCTTTTTTAGATTGTACACCCACGAACGAACCATATTGTCAATAATTTATATGTATTTTATTAAAGAAAAACTATGTGATATTAGCCGTAGATCCACAGTTGGGCGCCAGTTGTAACGAACCTAAAGTTGTCACGCGGTTTTTAGCTGGGCTAACTCTCGCGGTGCTGAGGGTACGTGCCAACAAATTTATATTTGTGGCGGCTGCGGCAATAATAACACAATTAGGTTTTGCTTTTATACATATATTTTAAAACTGCACTCTCTGCTAGTTTTCACGTTGGGTTTTACAATTGAGCTGTGCACTTATTGATATTTCTTATTAGAGTTTAGTAAATCGTACGGCTCTTGTGTCGTGGTTTTATTTGCAATGCTGGCGCTCTCGTTGCACCAAATGTTCAGAGTCAATGTTACGCCTACTAAACGAGGTTTTAGCTGGCAACGCCCGAACTCGCCAGGTTCTACTATGGCCTCCTTGTTACCACAAGGATTTCGCCAATAGTCTCGCCTACTCTCAGGCTCTGGCTTTAGCTTCACCTGTCCTTCGCAAGGCTCACTTGTCTGATACTTGGTTTTAATTTGAGGTTGCTTTGCAAATGCAACGCACCACAAGGCTTGATAAATTCCGCGTACCGATTTCTTAGTAAAATGTTTGTTAATCGCTAAGGACACGATCTGCTTTGTCCTTATTGCGATATGAATCCTTTTAATTCTTAAATTATCCTTTCGCGCAGGATTTCTTGCCCTCTGAGTCCTTGGTTCACTTTATGTTCCGCGCTGACTTTCCACTTCGCACTCACACTAACTTTGTATTCACTCATGTACTGACTCTTGTACTGACTTCTGTACTGACTCTTGACCTGTCTCTTGAACTTTTCCTCCCCGCTCTGTCAAAGGCGGCTCCTTTTATACCCTTGTGCAGTCTCGCTGGACCGGGGCCTGTCAGCGCTGCCAATGTCGCGCCAAGGGCAAAGGTGGCGTGATCGTTCCAGTGAGATTTGCCTAGCAACAACGGTTCCTCGTTGCTGATCACGCCTGTCGTTGGTGTGACGGTGATCACTATATCTCGTGGATGCACCGCTCGCACACCAACGGCACTTTGCCACGACTTTTGCGGTACGTGTTTTGCGGCTCCCATGTGCCAAACACGTACCTTAGCGCTGACATCCTGTGTCAGAGCGAGACAGCATGCGAATTCGCCGCAACGCAGGTCCGGCTGCGGCTATAAGTGCAATCGCCTTCTGTGAGGCGCTATACGTGAATATGGCTCCTCAAACTTCGCACAGTGCACATTCTTTTTTTTTCAAATTTGTGTGCCTTTGACAATTGATTTACGACCCAAGTAGCGTTTGTTTTTGTTGTCAGTGTTGTTGTTGGGCCCGCACTGCTACTTTTTGTTGGTGTCATTCATTTAAAAAAAAAAACAACAACAACATAACAAAACTTGGTGCGTCCAGAAAAATTTCCCACACCAGAATATGTTATGGGGGTGGAGTCGCCTACTTGCTGCTTATATAACTTAGACAAAACGTAACACACTAACATTATTGATATATTATTGATATACAATTTCGAATAAGCAAAGGGCGTTCACATAAGCGCGCGTGTTGCTCTTATGATAATCACATAATTTGAAATCTCGCTCCGATCATGCTCCTTTGTTGTTGCTTATTTACGTTCACTCTTTATTTTATGTGCGCGCTTGGCATGTCAATCATAAAGTTTAATAACCCTAGCTCCTCCGCACACACACTAAATTAAAGCTAAAGGCAATATACAATTCACTTAATTGCAGCCTCTTAGATATGTTTTGCATTGATTCAGTGCGTGCGAAGAAGGTAGCGATACTACGCTCTTTGTTTGAGTTGCAGAGCGCGCGCATACATAAGAGAGTTAGCCGAAATAGCTATAATTGGTGATGGAGCCATATACTTATGGTACTGCATGTGAGCTTCAAGCAGCAGCAGAAATTTATGCTGTAAATTTTCAAGTTTTTCAGAATGGAAATTTATTACAAGCATTCGGAAATAATAAGCATCCAGTTTCGTTTTACCGGTCCATTAATGAATGGACATTTTGCTGTTTATACTCCTTTAGAGGAAGTATTAACTCAAGATTCTGATACGTCAAGTGAATGCAAAACCGAAAACGTTAAAAGTCCCGTTAAACGACTTAGTGAGTTCGCCGACAAGGAAGAAAAAAGGTACTAAAACATTCATTTAAAAAAAAAAATCGTGATATCAATTGGGGTAAGCGCATAATTTTGAAGCTCATAGAGTTGCAGTGAGAAGACATCAGGCTAATAATCCTGATGCACGTCAAAAAAGGCGTTTGCGTGCATGGACTGTAACACCATGTCTGGCTTAAACTATGATTTTGAAATAGCTTACAAGTCAGATAAAATTACTCAACTTGGTAGTATGAATTTGATATGCAAACATTGTAATGCCTTAAAATGGAAAAATGAGCCTTTGCACAGTGGTTGCGTTCATAGGCCAAAAATAAAAAAGTTTATCACAAAATATTTTGACACGATGTATACAAATTGTCTCTTAAATGACCGAACTTCATGATGGTAAACCGGTTTTTTCTGGAAATGTAACGGGACTTTCTAAAAATAGAAGCCAAAGCGTGATCATGCATACATATGTACTTGCAGCGCAGCTGCGCCAGCAAGCATTTTTACAAAAGAATATTGCTCTTCAAAGTGGTCAAACGTTTGATATAGTGTTCCGATTTCATTTATTCAAAATGCATTTTGAAGTTGAAGGTATTTACTTAAAGTAAAGTTGTTAAGAATTAAATTAATACTCAAATGTTTTTAGTGAAATTAACAAAATCGAATTAATATTTTTTATTTATTTTGTGGACGTCTTTTTTATGTTTAGTTGAAGTTTTAGTTGTGTTACCCCCCGATGCCCCCATTGTGTGTGTTATCATTGTTTTTGTCAATGTTTGAAGGTAATAAAAACGTAAAGTTTAGCTGCAGATAGTTGCAGATTTGTGTGTAAACATTAAAAAACTAAAACTTTTCGTCATTTATGTTTGCATACTATTTTGCATTGCAATTTGTATAGTTTCCATCTTGTTTTGTTTTAATAGGCGCTTCTTATAAATGTGTTTTTACACGCATGCACATCTTTGAGCTTTGGTGCACAAAAGAGGGCACATATGCAGAGAAAATTCAGAGCGTGATCCATTTAGTTCAACTAAGCATTAAAACCAAGGGATACGCAGTTGAGTTAATCAGGCTTAAGAAATGCATTGCTTATATTTGCTAGAAAATAATTGTTTATTGGACAAAATACAAACGTAAAATGAAATCAGTTGTACAATATCAATCCAATTAGCTAAACGCTAAGGAAACTATTATAATGAAGCCAACTTGTTCTCCCCAACAAATGGATACGAGTGCTAATCGTGGGCGCTCAAAAAAGAATTTTTCTGAGACTTCAAAGAGAACAAAACGCCGACGCATAGCAGAGGTTTCCATTCGAGATGAGTCAGCTGCTTCTGTTCTACGGACGACTGATTTCCAAAAAAATAATGCATTTTCCGAAATTGGAATTGAAGAAGTTTTAGCTCTATTCATGGAATGTCAATTGACAAAACACCAATATCTATTAATACGTTCATTTATAAACTCAAAAGTATTATATAAATTATTTCCCAGCTATGAGAAAGTTCTGTGTGCTTAACTAAAAAGCTATCCGGAAAAAATTCGTGTTTGTGAATCTCAAGCTGAGGTTGAACTTCAAAGTTTATTAGACCATACTGCCTCACGTATTCTGGAACTTCAAAATGAAGTTATCAACGATGTAAATGATGATCATCTGATTTTAATCGGAAAATGGGGATTCGATGGTAGTACTGGCCATTCAGAATAAAATGGGTAAATAAGGGTATAATGGTTTTGTGCAAAAGTATGTAACAGGCAGAAGGAAGCATCTCCGACCCTATAAAGTATATATATTCTTGATCAGCATCAATAGCCGAGTCGATTTAGCCATGTCCGTCTGTCCGTCTGTCTGTCCGTCTGTCCGTCTGTATGAACGCGTGGATCTCAGAGACTACAAAAGCTAGAGACTTCAGATTTTGTATATAAGTCCTCCTATACCATGAGCAGAACAAGTTTGCTTCAAATTATCGATAACTATTCTGGTTTCCGATATACACATAATATCGATAACAAAAAAATATCGAATTTGGAAAATGTAAAAAAGAGGGTTGAAAGAATGGGTAACGATAGAGCTTTTCTGAAAATTTCGTCCAAATCGGTTAAGAAACACCGGAGATATCTAATTTTATCGATTGAAGTTAAGTCAGTATACCAAAGACTTATATAAATTTAATATATTTATTGCAACTGGGTTCAGGGTATCTTCTAGTCGGGCTCTCCCGACTAGAGCCTTCTTACTTGTTGTATTATAGTTCTAAGTATGAAAAGAAATAAAGTAAAGCTAACAAAATTTTTCTGAACGTTTCTATGGGAGATATCGGATATAGTCGTTGGATGTCGCCATATTTTTTAAAATAAATTTAAAATATTTTATTTGATTTTTGGTAAAAATTTCAAATCGATATCTCTACGGGAAGTATTTATGGCCGCGGCGCCATACAAGCCAAACCACAGTGCTTTGGGTATCTGTTACAAGGCAGGAAAAGTTAAGCTTTCCCAAAATGAAAGTTTGACTGATCCACTTAAAAGCTTAATAATTGGTGGATATCCCAAGCATGATCATTTCATTGATCGTATAAGAAAGTATAACAGCTGCTTTCAAATGACTTTTTTTGGTAGTACAAAAACTATAAATGAAAGTTGGTCAACTTTTAAGGTCCAAGGAGAAGTGTATCACTTAATTAGTAGTGTCCGCCCTTTGCCAAATGAAGAAATGCAGTTTCTTCAAATTTATTTTGTTGGTGATGATGAAAAGAAAGCTCAACTACGTTGCAAAAATATTTCAAATGTTGATTGTAGCGTAGTAAAGGATCTTCAATATATGTTTCAGCAGCATAATCGTTATGTTAAAGATCTAAAAATGGCTCTCAATAAAACACTAACAAGTACTAAAGACTATAAACTGATTATACATGCTGATCGAACACCCGCTGGTGCTCACAAAGGGCTTTACAATGCACCTCTATCAAGCGAAGCAGATATAGTTATTTTTGGTCAACAATTTGAAAAGCGCGATATTTTTATTGAAAGCCATAATAATAAATTACATCGTATAAGTGAGGTGCATCGATCATACGATGCCTTACAGTACCCTTTGCTATTTCCTTATGGCGAAGATTGCTATTCAGTGGATATACCTCAATGGAATCCATTATTAAAAAAGGAGGAACCAAAAAAATTGATATCTGCGTTAAGCTTTTACAGCTATAAAATAATGATTCGTCAATCTGAGATAAATCATTTAATTTATTGTCGTTCCCTTTTTAGTCAGTTTTTGGTTGATATGTATGCTAAAAATGATATACAAAGGTTTAATTATATTCGCTACATTAAAGCAAAACTCAGAGCAGATAAAATTACTCAACTTGGTAGTATGAATTTGATATGCAAACATTGTAATGCCTTAAAATGGAAAAATGAGCCTTTGCACAGTGGTTGCGTTCATAGGCCAAAAATAAAAAAGTTTATCACAAAATATTTTGACACGATGTATACAAATTGTCTCTTAAATGACCGAACTTCATGATGGTAAACCGGTTTTTTCTGGAAATGTAACGGGACTTTCTAAAAATAGAAGCCAAAGCGTGATCATGCATACATATGTACTTGCAGCGCAGCTGCGCCAGCAAGCATTTTTACAAAAGAATATTGCTCTTCAAAGTGGTCAAACGTTTGATATAGTGTTCCGATTTCATTTATTCAAAATGCATTTTGAAGTTGAAGGTATTTACTTAAAGTAAAGTTGTTAAGAATTAAATTAATCCTCAAATGTTTTTAGTGAAATTAACAAAATCGAATTAATATTTTTTATTTATTTTGTGGACGTCTTTTTTATGTTTAGTTGAAGTTTTAGTTGTGTTACCCCCCGATGCCCCCATTGTGTGTGTTATCATTGTTTTTGTCAATGTTTGAAGGTAATAAAAACGTAAAGTTTAGCTGCAGATAGTTGCAGATTTGTGTGTAAACATTAAAAAACTAAAACTTTTCGTCATTTATGTTTGCATACTATTTTGCATTGCAATTTGTATAGTTTCCATCTTGTTTTGTTTTAATAGGCGCTTCTTATAAATGTGTTTTTACACGCATGCACATCTTTGAGCTTTGGTGCACAAAAGAGGGCACATATGCAGAGAAAATTCAGAGCGTGATCCATTTAGTTCAACTAAGCATTAAAACCAAGGGATACGCAGTTGAGTTAATCAGGCTTAAGAAATGCATTGCTTATATTTGCTAGAAAATAATTGTTTATTGGATAAAATACAAACGTAAAATGAAATCAGTTGTACAATATCAATCCAATTAGCTAAACGCTAAGGAAACTATTATAATGAAGCCAACTTGTTCTCCCCAACAAATGGATACGAGTGCTAATCGTGGGCGCTCAAAAAAGAATTTTTCTGAGACTTCAAAGAGAACAAAACGCCGACGCATAGCAGAGGTTTCCATTCGAGATGAGTCAGCTGCTTCTGTTCTACGGACGACTGATTTCCAAAAAAATAATGCATTTTCCGAAATTGGAATTGAAGAAGTTTTAGCTCTATTCATGGAATGTCAATTGACAAAACACCAATATCTATTAATACGTTCATTTATAAACTCAAAAGTATTATATAAATTATTTCCCAGCTATGAGAAAGTTCTGTGTGCTTAACTAAAAAGCTATCCGGAAAAAATTCGTGTTTGTGAATCTCAAGCTGAGGTTGAACTTCAAAGTTTATTAGACCATACTGCCTCACGTATTCTGGAACTTCAAAATGAAGTTATCAACGATGTAAATGATGATCATCTGATTTTAATCGGAAAATGGGGATTCGATGGTAGTACTGGCCATTCAGAATAAAATGGGTAAATAAGGGTATAATGGTTTTGTGCAAAAGTATGTAACAGGCAGAAGGAAGCATCTCCGACCCTATAAAGTATATATATTCTTGATCAGCATCAATAGCCGAGTCGATTTAGCCATGTCCGTCTGTCCGTCTGTCTGTCCGTCTGTCCGTCTGTATGAACGCGTGGATCTCAGAGACTACAAAAGCTAGAGACTTCAGATTTTGTATATAAGTTCTCCTATACCATGAGCAGAACAAGTTTGCTTCAAATTATCGATAACTATTCTGGTTTCCGATATACACATAATATCGATAACAAAAAAATATCGAATTTGGAAAATGTAAAAAAGAGGGTTGAAAGAATGGGTAACGATAGAGCTTTTCTGAAAATTTCGTCCAAATCGGTTAAGAAACACCGGAGATATCTAATTTTATCGATTGAAGTTAAGTCAGTATACCAAAGACTTATATAAATTTAATATATTTATTGCAACTGGGTTCAGGGTATCTTCTAGTCGGGCTCTCCCGACTAGAGCCTTCTTACTTGTTGTATTATAGTTCTAAGTATGAAAAGAAATAAAGTAAAGCTAACAAAATTTTTCTGAACGTTTCTATGGGAGATATCGGATATAGTCGTCGGATGTCGCCATATTTTTCAAAATAAATTTAAAATATTTTATTTGATTTTTGGTAAAAATTTCAAATCGATATCTCTACGGGAAGTATTTATGGCCGCGGCGCCATACAAGCCAAACCACAGTGCTTTGGGTATCTGTTACAAGGCAGGAAAAGTTAAGCTTTCCCAAAATGAAAGTTTGACTGATCCACTTAAAAGCTTAATAATTGGTGGACATCCCAAGCATGATCATTTCATTGATCGTATAAGAAAGTATAACAGCTGCTTTCAAATGACTTTTTTTGGTAGTACAAAAACTATAAATGAAAGTTGGTCAACTTTTAAGGTCCAAGGAGAAGTGTATCACTTAATTAGTAGTGTCCGCCCTTTGCCAAATGAAGAAATGCAGTTTCTTCAAATTTATTTTGTTGGTGATGATGAAAAGAAAGCTCAACTACGTTGCAAAAATATTTCAAATGTTGATTGTAGCGTAGTAAAGGATCTTCAATATATGTTTCAGCAGCATAATCGTTATGTTAAAGATCTAAATATGGCTCTCAATAAAACACTAACAAGTACTAAAGACTATAAACTGATTATACATGCTGATCGAACACCCGCTGGTGCTCACAAAGGGCTTTACAATGCACCTCTATCAAGCGAAGCAGATATAGTTATTTTTGGTCAACAATTTGAAAAGCGCGATATTTTTATTGAAAGCCATAATAATAAATTACATCGTATAAGTGAGGTGCATCGATCATACGATGCCTTACAGTACCCTTTGCTATTTCCTTATGGCGAAGATTGCTATTCAGTGGATATACCTCAATGGAATCCATTATTAAAAAAGGAGGAACCAAAAAAATTGATATCTGCGTTAAGCTTTTACAGCTATAAAATAATGATTCGTCAATCTGAGATAAATCATTAAATTTATTGTCGTTCCCTTTTTAGTCAGTTTTTGGTTGATATGTATGCTAAAAATGATATACAAAGGTTTAATTATATTCGCTACATTAAAGCAAAACTCAGAGCAGATAGCTATATACATCTACAAGATGCAATAGGCCAACAAGATGTTGTCGCAGCTCAACTTGGTCAGATGGCAATTTTACCATATCTTTTCATAACATTCACATGCAATCCTTAATGGTATGACATAAAAAGTGTTTTATTACCGGGTCAAAAACAGCATGATATAAAAAGTTAAAGCTTTACTGTCACTATTGACAAAAGGTTCGTTGTTTGGAAGCGTGCAATGTTTCATGTACTCTGTAGAATGGCAAAAGCGGGGTTTACCACATAAACATATTCTTCTTTGGTTAGAAAATAAAATAAGACCAGATAAAATTGAAAAAAAATATCTGTGCCGAAAAACCAAACGCAGATGAGGATCCTTTGTTATTTAACATTGTTAAGTCAAATATGATTCATGGCACTTGCGGTTCATTTAATAATAAATCGCCATGCATGAAAAATGGTCACTGTACCAAAAGGTTTCCTCGACAATTACTTAAAGAAACTGTGACTGGAAAACATAGTTACCCTCTATATCGTAGAAGAGCGATAGAAGATGGTGGTAATGCAATTAATATAAATGGTAATCGCATAGATAATCGTTGGGTTGTGCCTTCTGGCTGTGTACTATTGAGAACATTTGAAGCTCACATTAATGTTGAGTATTGTAGTTCTGTAAAGTCTATTAAATACATTTGTAAATATGAAAACAAAAGCAGCGATCAAGCATCATTTACTCTTGAAGACCAACATAATGAAATTAATATGTACGAAAGTGGCCTTTATATAAGTAGCTCAGAAGCGGTATGGAGAATCCTTGCATTTCACATTTTACATGAACAATATAGAATTTCAGAGAACGAACCGAGAGCATGATGTGCTTAATTTTTCTGTAGTTAAATAAGATTCAGCTTTGGGAAGAGTTTACACTATTCATCCCAATAATACAGAATGTTTCTATTTAAGACTTTTACTGCATTTTGTAAGAGGCGCAACTTCATTTTCAAATTTTAAAACCGTTAATGGTATAGCATACGCATCATTTCAATTGGCGTGTAAGGCTCTAGAGAGAGTTTTTCAGAAGATCTTTTAAGAGTCTTTCATATTTAAACAAGACAGAAATATTGATCAAAGAATTGTGAATAATGTATTAAATAAATGTCTTATTTACATTGAAGATATTGTACTGTCTATTGGTAGTCAAAACTTGACTTATTATGGACTTCCACTACCAATTAGATCCGAGGAAGTTGTTCCAAATATTGAATATCATAGAGAAACAAATTATGAAAATTGCCATAATTTTGTTGTTAATAATGAGCACCTAGCTCAGAAAACGTATGGATACTTCGTTACAGGGGAACCATTTTAGTGCACTGTGGCAAAGTTAAAGTATGGCAAGGTACGCAAAAAAAAAAATTGCATTGGCCGTTGCTTCTTCCGGTATCGCAGCCACTTTACTTAATGGTGGTCGCACAGCGCATTCTACACTTAAGATTCCATTTAATTTGATTCATTAAGAAACACCACATTGCTCAATTTCAAAGCAATCTTATATTGCTGCTGTGCTCAAAGATTGCAAGCTTATTGTTTGGGATGAGTGTACTATGGGCCATAATGGTTCTTTTGAAGCTGTAGATCGATCTTTGAAAGACATTCGAGATAGTGAATACTGTGAGGTAGCATTTTTGCTGGCAATATGCTACCGCACAAAAGCTGCCAGACGCAGTACGCGACCATGACACAACCATGGTCACCCGCGAATGCCATCGCCGCGTCTTGGCACAAGCGATGGCCACCCTAACAGCGGCAACTTCACGTTGTTCTAATACAGCGATGGCCACCCGAGAAAATGATTTGGCATTTTTGGATGGCAAATCAGTTTTCGGTGAGATTTAAAACGAAGTGGGACATAGATATATAAAACAGAGAGACGAGCAACAACAACAGAAGCAGCAAGGCGACACATACATACGGCATCGACACCAGCGTTCACACAGGCATACGCACACAATATATATACACACGGCAGTGACACCAGCACGCACTAAGGCATACGCACACACCACACAAATACGGAATCGACCCCAGCACACACACACGGCATACGCACACACCACACAACTACGGAATCGACCCCAGCACACACACACGGCATACGCACACCCCACACAACTACGGAATCGACCCCAGCACACACACACGGCATACGCACACACCACACAACTACGGAATCGACCCCAGCACACACACACGGCATACGCACCCCCACACAGCTACGGAATCGACCCCAGCACACACACACGGCATACGCACACCCCACACAACTACGGAATCGACCCCAGCACACACACACGGCATACGCACCCACCACACACCTACGGCATCGACCCCAGCACACACACACGGCATACGCACACACCACACAACTACGGAATCGACCCCAGCACACACACACGGCATACGCACCCACCACACAGCTACGGAATCGACCCCAGCACACACACACGGCATACGCACACCCCACACAACTACGGAATCGACCCCAGCACACACACACGGCATACGCACACACCACACAACTACGGAATCGACCCCAGCACACACCACGGCATACGCACACCCACACAACTACGGAATCGACCCCAGCACACACACGGCATACGCACACACCACACACTACGGATCGACCCCAGCACACACACACGGCATACGCACCCACCACACAGCTACGGAATCGACCCCAGCACACACACACGGCATACGCACACACCACACAACTACGGAATCGACCCCAGCACACACACACGGCATACGCAAACACCACACAGCTACGGAATCGACCCCAGCACACACACACGGCATACGCACACCCCACACAACTACGGAATCGACCCCAGCACACACACACGGCATACGCACCCACCACACACCTACGGCATCGACCCCAGCACTCACACACGGCATACGCACACACCATACACACACACGGAATCGACCCCAGCTCGCACTAAGGCATACGCGCACGACATATACACCTACGGAATCGAACCCAGCGCGCACTAAGGCATACGCGCACAACACACACACATACGGTATCGACACCCAGCGCTCACGCAGGCATACGCCTACACTACATCCTGACAGCATTTGACACCAGCACTCACACAGGCTTACGCACACACCGCACACGGCATCGACCTCAGCATACACCCAGGCATACGCGCACACACACGGCATTGATACTAGCACTTGCACCGGCATACACACACACCACACACACGCGGCGTTGACCCCAGCGCCCACACAGGCATACACACACACCACACACACACACACCCAGGCTATACACACTCAGGCGGCCATACACACCTACACACTCGTATACACCCCCCACCCGAACATGAGCCTGGTAGAGCAGGTTAAGTTGGCCAACGGCCAAGAACGCAGCGTTGCAAACCAGTACCTGTTCCATACTCCCAAAAGTAAGAAGCAATAAAGAATTTAACTGTATCCCCGTTAGTGTTCCTTTTATTACTCTCTTCCCTTTTCAGCGGGTAGTCGAAGCCTCTGGCTTCGGGTCACCTCCCCTTACGGCCCACATGGAATCGGCATGAGTAGACAGACTAGCGAATCTTCCGAGTTTTACTCTAGATTCTGCGACGTCTGCTTCTTGGCCTATTCCGTGTGTAGCGAGAAGCGGGTAATACCCGTGCGTTGCATGTTGTAGTGGGCTCGGGTAGGGGAGTCTGGGACGCATTCCGAGTCTTACTCTGTGCGCCCCAGATCCCTGCCTGGGCCCACCACACGCATTTTCAAAAGGCGTGGCCGGTGGGTGAAAGCGGGTCGAACGGGATTAGGTGATCGCTTGGTAAGGCTTCCGGGTCTTACCCTTAGCCGAGCCAGGTGAGTACCTGCTCCCGATCCTCTTCGCGCCCCGTCAAAGGTTCTACGCCTGGTCGGTACTGAGGAGTGGTCTGAGGGAAGGGGTGATCACCCTGGACTCCCTACTTCTCCACTTAGCCCCCTCCGACGATGTCGACCTGAGCGCCCGTACTGCCCCTCAGCCCCCCCCCCCCCTTTGTGTTTGCATATTGGTGTTCGACCTCGGTGCGGCTCACTCCAGGGTCCCAGCACTTTTACAAATAATCTGTAAAAATACCCCGGACGCGACTGAGACGCCGACCCCGGCCTAGGAAACGTTCTTACAGATGGCGCCCGAGCAGGGACACTGGAAAACTTTGTTCACAAGGATCCCCTCCCCTTTTTTGTGGCCTAAAGAACCACTTGTACAACGGAAAGGGGCGGTCCGGGATCAACACCATTGTGTTTTGTCTATTTTTGTCCTTTCTATGTCCTTACGCTTTGTGTTGTTTCTCTGTTGCTACTAAAGGAAAACCCCTGCCAAGAAAACAAAACCTTTGTAACCCCCTCTTCTTTCCTCGCAACGTCGTGGGTTTGAGAGCGTCGCGACAGCTGGCGGCAGAAGGCTGCGTCGCCGCGCTGCCTACGGAATCTTCGCTGCTGACGACGGCAGAGCGCCGCTGCTGGCACCGGCAGAGCGGCCGCTTGTGTATATAAGGCCGGCTGCTGGCACCAGAAAAGTCAGTCATACTCCAGCCTCCGAGCTGACACCACTGTAGTCAACACAGAGCCGCGAAAAATCCTCCTCGAAGGAAAAATAATAATAAACCAACAATCCTCCTCGAAGGATAATTATAATAAAACATTAATCCTCCTCGAAGGATATTAATAATATAGCCAAAGATTCTCCTCAAAGGATATTAATAATAAAAAAAAATAAAATAAAAAAAAACCCTATAATCCTCCTCGAGGGATAATAATAATAAAACAACAATCCTCCTCGAAGGATATTAATTATAAAGCCAAAGATCCTCCTCGAAGGATAAAAATAATTTGAGCACCCCATAGAACCACCCACCATTAGGCAACCATGGTAGCAGTGAGCTGGGTCTACTACCGTAAGAAGGACGAGCTGGTATCCCTGGCCAGCAATTTCGGGCTCGACGTAGAGGGAACCGTGACCGAGCTACGGATCAGGAAGGCAAGCTTCATAAGCCGAAGCGAGCACCCAGAAACACTGATAGCCCGCTTCGAAGAGTTGGCGGCCAGATACCAGGATCCGCCACCATCCGACACCAAGGCAAGGTCCCGGTCCCCAAGTCCCACTCCGCAAGAGATGAGCACCTCTTCAGCACCCAGGCCGATCATCACGGTGACCAATACCGATAGAGCCGTACCTGGACCCGACCCGACCCGACTCGCCAGTAGATCCCCACCACGCCTACGCTGCCTTTCACTTCACTGGCCTACCAGAGTTCTTCTTGCCCCCCAGATATTTCGAGCGGTTGGAGGACGAAATACGGAGTCACCTGCAGCGTGACGGGGAACCATTTAAACGCTTCATGGTGCAACTGCGACTTAGGATGCAACGGGCAGGGTATTCTGGCGAGCGAGAGCTGGACCGGCTCTACGAAAACCTACTGCCAGAATACCAACTATATATCCGAAGACACGAGGTGACTAGCCTGAGCCAGCTGACGCAGTTGGCCACGCATTACGAAAAGGTCAGGGAGAGGGAGACGCAGCATCAGAGCCGAAAGAAGCCGACGACTGACCACCGACCCCCTGCGCCCAGCCCAGAGAAGACCCCATCGGCTCCGAGACCACACAACCCCTTCCGGGACAACACGCTTCGAGCACAGGGAGCACCCCCAGTAGCGACCGACGAGACGCCAGTAGACGTCAGAAACGCATGCCGAAGATGCGGACAGTCGGGGCACCCCACCCGAACGTGCAGGAACAAGCAGATGATACACTGCTGGCAGTGTGGACGGCGAGGGGTTTGGACGATCGAGTGCTGCAACTGGCCGACGGGAAACAAAGCACCTCCCTCCTAGATTCCGGACCAGGAGGGAGTGGCGACCAGAGAGCATCAGAAACCAACGGAGCCATTCGGCTCGAGAACGCAAGGATAGTAGCCAGGGTCAGCGTGGAAGGCAAACCCATCCTGGCTACTATCGAAACCGGAGCAACTCGCAGCTTTGCCAGCGAAAAGGTCGCCCAGCAGCTGTCGTCGGAGGGACTCAGAGAAATCCAGGTAGGGGTAAGTTTGGCGGACGGTACGCGCATGACCGTTACCAAAGCATGTGCCACAGAAATCCAGCTCGGGGAAAAGCGCGTCCGTCTACCATTGCTGGTAATGCCGACTTCCTCGATGAGCTCATCCTGCGCATTGATTTTCTTTGTGCGATGCAAGCGACACTAACATTTTGGTCATCTGAGCTGCAGATGACCAAGGAATTGTTCCTAAGCCCTGCCAGACGCCGGAATCCCAGGAGCACAACACAATAACCTGCGCCATCCACAGAACTGATACCACCCCCGACAATCACTCCAAAGACGGAAGAGGCCACCATTCACGAAACACCCGAAGTCTGCGTTCGTGAGGTGACCTTCGAGCAGCCCCAAGCTGTAACAGTAGCCCAGGTGCCAGAAGACGACCAGGAAAAACCGAGCGACGCCGACGAGGAGACCGATCCCAGGGTTAAAGCATTTCTGAAACGAGAACTGGCGATTTTTTATGGATAAAAGGGGGTCTTTCACGTCGCGGAGCATGTGATCACCATGCAGGACGAGAGAGCCATCAAGAAACGTTACTACCCGAAGAACCCCGCCATGCAGAAGGTTATCTACGAGCAAGTGGACGAACTGCTGAAGGACGGATGCATAGAGCCTTTGAAGTCCCCCCATAGCGCACCCATCGTGCTGGTAGGGAAGAAGACGTGTGACATCAGGATGTGCATCGACTACCGGCAGCTGAACGCACGCTCCATCCCCGACGCCTATCCGTTACCCCGTATACAACACATCCTGGAGCGGCTGCGGAACGCCAAATACATCAGCACACTGAATTTGAAAAGCGGATATTGGCAGATTCCAATGGCTCGCGACAGCCGTCAATATACCGCTTTTACGGTACCGGGACGAGGATTGTTCCATTCGAAGGTTATGCCCTTTGGCCTCCACTCCGCTCCAGCCACCTTTCAACGGGCACTTGTATGAGTCATTGGACCGGACGTAGAAACGTACGCCTTAGCCTACCTGGATGACATTATCATCACTTGGGTCGGACCTCGATGACCACCTGCGAAAACTACAAGAGGTTTTTCGACAGCTGCGGGAGGCGAATTTGCCGCTGAACAAGGCCAAGTGCAAGTTCTTTAAGCGCAGCCTCTCGTATTTGGGTCACGTCGTCAGCGAGCAGGGCATCCACACCGACCCAGACAAGATCGCCGCCGTCCGGAAGCTGACACCACCGACCAATATCCGCGAACTACGACGATGTCTGGGTATCGCGTCGTGTTATCGGAGGTTTGTGGCCAATTTCGCAGAGGTAGTGCAGCCGATGTCACTATTAATGAGGAAAAATAAGCGTAAGGAGTGGGGAGAACAGCAGCAAGCCGCATTCGACGAACTCAAGCAACGACTTACGGAGGCACCTGTCCTGGCATGCCCCGACTTTGAGGAAAAGTTCGTGTTACAGACCGACGCCAGCGACTTCGGTATAGGAGCGGTACTGACGCAGGAATTAGACGGAACAGAACGAGTCATAGCGTACGTGAGCCGGAGGCTGTCCAAGCCCGAGAAGAACTACTCGGCGACAGAAAAGGAGTGCCTCGCAATCGTTTGGGCCATCCGTAAGTTGCGATGCTTCCTCGAGGGCTACCACTTTGATGGTGTGACAGACCACTTGGCGCTCAAGTGGTTGAACAGCATCGACAGCCCGACTGGTCAGATCGCAAGGTGGGCGCTGTAATTACAGCAGTACCAGTTTGACATCCACTATCGACGGGGGAAGCTGAACGTGGTCGCACATGCGTTATCTCGGCAACCGCTTGATGAGGTGCTGCAGATGCTGCAGGTCGACGCCACCAACTGTCTGTGGCTCTGCAAATTGGTCCAGCGGATTAAGGACCACCCGGACCAATTTCCAAATTATGTGCTGGAGAACAGACAGGTATACCGACATCTTGGCCACCACCCCCTAGAAGAAGACTATGTACCCTGGAAACTTTGCGTACCTACCGAACAACGCCACCGCGTCCTAGGCGAATGCCACGACAACCCTACAGCTGGACATCTTGGGATCCGGAAAACCATCGGACGAGTGATGCAGAGGTACTACTGGCCCGGCCTGTTTCGGGACGTAACCAAGTACGTCCGGCGGTGTACCAAGTGCCAGGTGTTCAAGGTAAGCCAATTCAAGCCGGCTGGGAAAATGTTAACGAGGCAAGTGGCGGAACCATTTGCGACGGTCTGCGCGGACTTCATCGGACCCCTACCTCGATCGAAGCACGGCAATACCATGCTACTGGTTTTCTTCGACCATTTCTCCAAGTGGGTGGAACTCGCCCCATTGCGCAAAGCCACGACAGCCCACCTGGAGAAAGCGTTGCGGGAGAGGATATTGTGCCGGTTCGGGACACCGCGCTGCTTCGTATGCGACAACGGAACACAGTTCACGAGCCGGTCATTTACTCGTTACTGCGAACAGCTGGGAATGGAGCTCCAACACACCGCCCCCAATAGCCTCCAGCAGAACCCAACCGAGAGGGCAAACCGAACAATAAAAACTATGCTGGCGCAATATGTGGATGGTCATCAAAATACGTGGGATGAACTTCTGCCAGAAATAATGCTGGCCATCAATACAAGCATCTCAGACACGACCAAGTTAAGCCCAGCTTACTTAGTGCAAGGATGTGAGCCTAGGCTACCCAACGCCTTATACGACCAAGTCACCCCTGGGAGTGGTCGGCAGGAGGTAAGCCCCGAGACTCGAGCCACGGAGTTGAGAGGAGTATTTGACGCTGTACGAAGCAACATGCAGTTGGCATCCCAGGACCAGGCCAAGGAGTATAATCTCCGCCGAAGGGATTGGCGGCCTACGCTGGGCACACGAGTGTTGGCCAAACACCACGTGCTGTCCAACGCGGCGGAAGGATTCGTGGCAAAACTAGCGCCGAAGTTTGACGGGCCATATCGAGTCTTGAAATTTGTCTCCCCAAACGTCGTCCGGATCCACCATGAGGTGACAAAACGACGCCGCGTCGCCAACCTCGCCGATCTAAAGCCATACCACGCCGATGACGACGAAGATGCCCACGACATTTCCCATAACCTAACTTCTGTCCCTCACCCAACCTCCTCACCTCATGTGTCCAAAAAAATACACTTTTAATGGTTTAGACGAAAATTTCAACCTTGCGGTCATTACAGACGATATGTCAGAAGCAGAAGTTCATATCCTCTTCGGCCTTGGGGGACACTGCCGCAGATACGTGGATCCCGAAGCGTACCACTCAGACGACAGCCGCGCCACGGATATCTACGTACCGCCCGAAGACGTCCCCGAAGTGCCCGAAGCCCCCGACTCAACCTCAAACGTACCATTACCCGAATTAGACCCCTGGAGGGACCTAAGGGTGGACCCTGGATGGCCGACCGACGACGCAATAGACGAGGTATTATCGACCCTAAACCTCGCGGAAGACGTCGCGGGTCTAGACGACCTACCACTCTCCGCCATCGACTGGGCGATGGCCCCCGAGGAGTGGCGAGTAATTGGAACTGGAGGATTACTGCCGCAGGAAGTCCTGGAAAGCGTCCACCACGTCATCCACCATAACACCCACCGAGGGATAAAATACCTGATGGAGGTGGACGGCCAGTTTTTCCAGGTGATTGTGTCGGCCGCCGGTAAGGTCACCGTCCGTCATCACCACCCAAAGTAAGGGGGGGGGGGGGGGGGTGTGAGGTAGCATTTTTGCTGGCAAAATGCTACCGCACAAAAGCTGCCAGACGCGGAACGCGATCATGACACAGCCGTGGTCACCCGCGAATGGCAACCCCGCGTCTTGGCACAAGCGACGGCCACCCTTACAGCGGCAACTTCACGTTGTTCTAATACAGCGATGAACACCCGAGATGGAAAATCAGTTTTCGGTGAGACTTAAAACGAAGCGGGACATAGATATATAAAACGGAGCGACGAGGAACAACAACAGCAGCAGCAAGGCGACACATACATACGGCATCGACACCAGCTTTCACACAGGCATATGCACACAATATATATACACACGGCAGTGACACCAGCACGCACTAAGGCATACGCACACACCACACAACTACGGAATCGACCCCAGCACACACCCTACGGTTTTTGTATGGGCTAGTTGCATATATAAAATAGTCCATTGACTAGCTATAATGGACAAGTCAAGGACTAGTCCAAGCGGGTGCAGAAAATTACATTGGTTGGGCCAGTGTTTGTTGTTATTGTTGTTCAAGCCTAGCCCCAACTTTCCCACGTAGGCTAACACTGAACCAGTCTGTGTAGATGCAGCGGGGGAAAACACTTTTTAAAATTATCATTGAGCATTTGTGTGTAAACTGCCTATTCCACGTGGCCCAGTTCATGGATGCGTCAAAGTGGATGCAGACGTGGATGCGGAGCAAAAACGTAAATTTAACGAATCATGGAAAACGAACACAATTTTGCGCCTCGTTGATGTTTGTTGCAGTGGCAAAAAAACGAACGAGTGAAAACCAATTTATAAATTTTTGACTCAGGTGGCCATACACACCTACACAAACCTACACACTCGTATACACACCCCACCCGAACATGAGCCTGGTAGAGCAGGTTAAGTTGGCCAACGGCCAAGACCGTAGCGTTGCAAAGCAGTACCTGTTCCCTACTCCCTTAAGTGTGAAGCAATAAAGAATTGAACTGTATCCCCGTTAGTGTTTCTTTTATTACTCTCTTCCCTTTTCAGCGGGTAGTCAAAGCCTCTGGCTTCGGGTCACCTCCCCCTACGGCCCACATGGAATCGGCATGAGTAGCCAGACTAGCGAATCTTCCGAGTTTTACTCTAGATTCTGCGACGTCTGCTTCTTGGCCTATTCCGTGTGTAGCGACAAGCGGGTAATACCCGTGCGTTGCAGGTTGTGGTGGGCTCGGGTAGGGGAGTCTGGGACGCATTCCGAGTCTTACTCTGTGCGCCCCAGATCCCTGCCTGGGCCCACCACACGCATTTTCAAAAGGCGCGGCCGGTCGGTGAAAGCGGGTCGAACGGGATTAGGTGATCGGTTGGTAAGGCTCCCGGGTCTTACCCTTAGCCGAGCCAGGTGAGTACCTGCTCCCGATCCTCTTCGCGCCCCGAAGCCAAAGGTTCTACGCCAGGTCGGTACTGAGGAGTGGTCTGAGGGGAGGGGTGATCACCCTGGACTCCCTACTTCTCCACTAAGCCCACTCCGACGATGTCGACCTGAGCGACCGTACTGCCCCCCCCCCCCCCCCCCCCCCCCCCTTTGTGTTTGCATATTGGTGTTCGATCTCGGTGCGGCTCACTCCAGGGTCCCAGCACTTTTACAAATAATCTGTAAAAATACCCCGGACGCGACTGAGACGCCGACCCCGGCCTAGGAAACGTCCTTACAATATTTAATGGGTAGCATAACTGGTCTCTTAGCTGGTGATTTTCGACAAACTCTTCCAGTGATCCCCAGAGGAACAAGAGCAGATGAAATAAATGCATTGGAAATAAACGAGTTTTTTTTATTAAAATCATTTCAAAGTGAAGAAATGACATATAACTCTATTGATTCTGTGACTGAAATCGAAGATGCAGTTCATTACCCCGTCGAGCTTCTTAATTCATTAAATCCGGCCGGGCTGCCTCAACATAAATAAACTTTTAAGATTGGTTAACCTGTTGCCGAAGCAATTATCTTTACTGGCAATGGTATAGGGGAAACGGTTTTTATACCGAAAATTCCATTAATACTTTCTGATTCTGATATGCCAATTCAATTTAAAAGATTGCAAATTCCTTTAAAAGTTTGCTTTGCCTTCACAATTAATAAATCACAGGGAAAAACTCTTAAATTAGCCGGACTAGACTTAAGATACGATTGTTTCTCTCATGCCCAATTTTATGTAGCCTGCTAAGTGTCAGTTCACCAAAAAGTTTAATTGTATACTCGATTCACCAGGACAGAATTGAATCTGTGCAGAAGAAATTTCTTCTATTTGCCCTTAGAAGTTTTAACAGGGTTGCTGGAGTTGACTTACTCCCGTATTCAAGTAGACTCCTTTTGATAAATCTTCCCTCCCTGTTAAACCGTAGAACTATGCAAGGAGTATTATTTATTACTAACCTACTTAATGGTGAAATCGACTCATCAGTTCTTTTGAGTCAAATTAAATTTAATGTCCCGGTTAGATCTTCACGTAACTTTTTACCCCTTAGCCTTGATCGTTGCTTCAGCAACTATTTAATTCATGAACTATTTCGTGTTATATGTTTTGACTATAACAAACTTTATTTTCTTGTCTCCTTGGAGGCCTCAACTCCAGTACTAAAAAGATCGATCCTTTCTAATCGTAACCACTAACTACTTATCTAACGCTGGTCTGATTGGGTTTTTCTGGGTTTTTCCCAATCCTCGCAACAAAGTTGGACTGCTCAATTTTTTATTGAATTTCCCAGAGCATTAACTTTACCTTTTAATTATTTTTCAGATTTATATTTTATTCTATATTTTACTTAATTTAATTATTTTAATTATTATTTTAAATTATATTTTGATTTATTTTAATGTCAGCTGCTCTTAGCTGACTATAAATAAATAAATAAATAAAAGATTGAAATCGGCAAAAAAATAAAAATAATATAAAAGCTTGCCAGTAGCATTATTTGACGGAATGCAATTTTGTAGAAATAAAATTAAAAATAAAGAAACATAGAAATACAAGCAACAGACGGAAAAACAACCAATGTCGTTTATACAGAAGCTTTAAAAATTTGTTAATAATTGCAAATTAAATTCAATAAGTGGATAAGGCCTACTGGGGAAATCACAATAAAAAACAAGTGGAAACGTTGCAGTCGGACGCCTGCGGTATACTCGATACCAGTATTAAAAATTTTGATGCCCATCCATGTGGGATGTCAATTGCTATCTTCATACCAAATTTGGTGACTCTAGCTCGAAGTTTGTATAAAGTGGGGAAAGGGGGGCTGGGGGCGGTATGGGTGGAATTGCATCCAAATTTTTGATGCAGATCTTTGTGGAATGTCAATAGCTATCTTCATAACAATTTGGTGACTCTAGCTCAAAGTTTGTAAAAGTGGGGAAAGGGGGGCTGGGGGCGGTACGGTTGGGCGTGGCATTCAAATTTTTGCTGCCGATCCATGTGGGATGTCAATTGCTATCTTCATACCAAATTTGGTGACTCTAGCTCGAAGTTTGTATAAAGTGGGGAAAGGGGGGCTGGGGGCGGTATGGTTGGGCGTGGCATCCAAATTTTTGATGCAGATCCTTGTGGAATGTCAAATGGCACCTTCATACCAAATGTGGTGACTCTAGCTCAAAGTTTGTATAAAGTGGGGAAAGGGGGGCTGGGGGCG
>JARNME010000404.1:40721575-40733918 GCA_030179655.1 Scaptomyza flava | reverse complement strand
CTCGAAGTTTGTATAAAGTGGGGAAAGGGGGGCTGGGGGCGGTTTGGCATCCAAAGTTTTGCTGCAGATCCTTGTGGAATGTCAAATGCTACCTTCACACCAAATTTGGTGACTCTAGCTCAAAGTTTGTATAAGGTGGGGAAAGGGGGGCGGAATGGATGGGCTAGGCTCCAAAACTTTGATGCAGATTGTTGGGGGTCGTTGCCAGCTATCTTCCTACCAAATTTGGTGGCTCTAGCTTCACTACTCTGGAATATACACGCATTCCCGTTTTTGACGAAGCGTTGGGGCAGATGGGGGTGGCTAGGGCGGTATTGGTGGGCATGGCATCCAAACTTTTGATGCAGTTCTTGGGGGGTCATCATCATCTATCTTGGCACCAAATTTGGTGACTCTAGCTAAAAAACTGTGGGAGATATAGGCTTTTCTGATTTCTAAATGCGGGGGGGCTGGGGGCGGGATGGGTGGGCGTGGCTCCAAAATTTTTCTTTTGGGGTCGTTACCAGCTATCTTCCTACCAGATTTGGTGGCTCTAGCTCCACAACTCTGGAAGATACACGCATTCCCGTTTTTTACGAAGCGTTGGGGCATCTGGGGGCGGCTAGGGCGGTATTGGTGGGCGTGGCATCCAAACTTTTGGTGCAGTTTTTGGGGGGTCATCATCAGCTAAATTGGCACCAAATTTGGTGGCTCTAGCTCAAAAACTGTGGGAGATATAGGCTTTTTTGATCTTAAAATGCGGGGGGTCTGGGGGCGGAATGGGGGGGCGTGGCTCCAAAATTTTTGATGCAGTTTTTTGGGGGTTGCTAGTAGCTATCTTCTTACCAAATTTGGTAGTTCTAGCTGTAAGGGTGTGTGAAATATGTGGATTTATCGTTTTTGAGTTATCGAATTTATCGATTTGCCAGCCCCCCAGTTATCGTAGAACCCCAATCTTGAAACTTTAATTTACTATCCCATAGATAAAGAGAATTGGAAAGTTTCAAGTCCCTAGCTTGAAGGGTGTGGAAAAAACTTGCACACATACGGACGGACAGACGGACAGACACCATGACGGACATTGCACAAAACCAATATACTCTTTACCTTCGGTATCGAGTATAACTATACATTTTTTATAGGATTATTATTTAATCCAAGGCATGGAAAAACAAACCCGAGCGGAAAATGGTTCAGAAAGTATAAGAACTTGCGTTCAAAGAGATTGAAAACGGATTCGACTAGCTCAAAAGTTTTGTCGTGCACATCGTATGTTGAGAATGATGCTTCTATTGCAAATACAGATTTAGAAATTGATGACGATGTCGCGAAATCCCTAAAACTCTCACTTAAAGAGATTGTTCAAACTGGGATGAAGTGTGCGAAAAGTGGAAACGAACTTTTCTTATTCGCCAGAAAGATTTTAAAAAAACTTAGACAGCTTGTCAATTTTTGAACAATGGTCAAAATTATCTCATTCTCAAGCATCCGACATAGTAAGTTATATTTTTCATTAATTATAACACACAGCATTACAAAATTTTACTTTTTATGCCCTTAACCCATAAAATGGGTAAATAAGGGTATAATGGTTTTGTGCAAAAGTATGTAACAGGCATAAGGAAGCATCTCCGACCCTATAAAGTATATATATTCTTGATCAGCATCAATAGCCGAGACGATATAGCCATGTCCGTCTGTCCGTCCGTCTGTCTGTCTGTATGAACGCGTGGATCTCAGAGACTACAAGAGCTAGAAACTTCAGATTTGGTATTTAAGCTCTCCTATACCATAACCAGAACAAGTTTGCTTCAAATTATCGATAACTATTCTGGTTTCCGATATACACATAATATCGATAACAATAAAATATCGAATTTAAAAAATCTAAAAATGAGGGTTGAAGTAATGGGTAATGATAGAACTTTTCTGAAAATTTCGTCCAAATCGGTTGAGAAACACCGGAGATATCGAGTTTAATCGATTGAACCTAAGTCAGTATACCAAAGTCTTACATAAATTTAATTTATTTATTGCAACTGGGTTCAGGGTATCTTCTAGTCGGGCTCTCCCGACTAGAGCCTTCTTACTTGTTTTCAATTAATTTTGGTAGATTTTCCTTTAAATCTTTTTACTTTTTTATTTTTAATTATGTTTTTCAGATTGAAATTGATTTTAAGATACTGCATCCCAATAAAAGCCATTCTTTGCTTTGCCAGTGGGAAGAATTTATGAAAAATGTTGTTGTTTACTATGATTCACACATAAGCAATGAATCATGTAAACAATTATATTCAGCTTCAAAATCATCTTCAAACAAAGGTAACTATAATTGTTAGGTTCCCTCTTTTTATTTTCTTTTCCGTGTACCATAATATTTTATAAATGTTTTAAAAATGTTTTGAATTGTTTCTCTTAACAGATTCTCAAGACTATCTGATGTGTATTCTGCTTACATCTGTGCTGCCTTCTTTTGCGTGATGTAAGAATTCTTCTGGAAAAAGCTACAGAAAGGCTACTTTAGCGGACGCGCAGGAAAGCTTTGTTTCAAGGTTAAGTTGTCTTAACGATTATGAACGTCAGGTTGAAAATATTATTTCAAAGTTTTATTTTTCCGGTCTGACAGTGCAACCCTACGTAATAACTGTAGGTAGTTCAAATGAGGATATACATGATTACTATGTATATTTTGACAAAAATTTACTTAAATTCGATTCATTTATTAAGAGCGTTGATGCATGTTTTAAAATTTTGATGTTTTAGGATTACAATATCCCAAAGCATGTCAGCTGCCTTGGCTATTTACTCAAAAGTACTTTTTTAAAATTGACATACAGCGATATAACATATAAAGGAACAACATATAAAATCAATAATTATTTAATATCTGAAATAAAAAACCTGAACTCTTTAAAATAAGAAATATAATAATTTATAAGGAATGTGTTTACTTTTTATGTCAGCAAATAGAAACAAGTGGAAACGTTGCAGTCGGACGCAACCGACTGCGGTATACTCGATACCAGTATTTAAAATTTTGATGCCCATCCATGTGGGATGTCAATTGCTATCTTCATACCAAATTTGGTGACTCTAGCTCAAAGTTTGTAAAAGTGGGGAAAGGGGGGCTGGGGGCGGTATGGTTGGGCGTGGCATTCAAATTTTTGGTGCAGATCTATGTGGGATGTCAATTGCTACCTTCATACCAAATTTGGTGACTCTAGCTCAAAGTTTGTAAAAAGTGGGGAAAGGGGGGCTGCGGGCGGTATGGTTGGGCGTGGCATCCAAATTTTTGCTGCAGATCCTTGTGGAATGTGAAATGCTACCTTCATACCAAATTGGTGACTCTAGCTCAAAGTTTGTATAAAGTGGGGAAAGGGGGGCTGGGGGCGGTATGGTTGGGCGTGGCATCCAAATTTTTGCTGCAGATCCTTGTGGAATGTCAAATGCTACCTTCATACCAAATTTGGTGACTCTAGCTCGAAGCATGTAAAAGGTGGTGAAAGGGGGGCTATGGGGCTTGGGGCGGTATGGGTGGGCGTGGCTTTCAAATTTTTGCTGCCGATCCATGTGGGATGTCAATTGCTCTCTTCATAACAAATTTGGTGACTCTAGCTCGAAGTTTGTATAAAGTGAAAAAGGGGGGCTGGGGGCGGTATGGTTGGGCGTGGCATCCAAATTTTTGCTGCAGGTCCTTGTGGAATGTCAAATGCTACCTTCATACCAAATTTGGTGACTCTAGCTCAAAGTTTGTATAAGGTGGGGAAAGGGGGGCGGAATGGATGGGCTAGGCTCCAAAACTTTGATGCAGATTGTTGGGGGTCGTTGCCAGCTATCTTCCTACCAAATTTGGTGGCTCTAGCTCCACTACTCTGGAATATACACGCATTCCCGTTTCTGACGAAGCGTTGGGGCAGATGGGGGTGGCTAGGGCGTTATTGGTGGGCGTGGCATCCAAACTTTTGAAGCAGTTTTTGGGGGTCATCATCATCTATCTTGGCACCAAATTTGGTGACTCTAGCTAAAAAACTTTGGGAGATATAGGCTTTTCTGATTTCTAAATTCGGTGGGGCTGGGGGCGGGATGGGTGGGCGTGGCTCCAAAACGTTGATGCTGTTCTTTTGGGGTCGTTACCAGCTATCTTCCTACCAAATTTTTTGGCTCTAGCTGCACTACTCTGGAAGATACACGCATTCCCGTTTTTTACGAAGCGTTGGGGCATCTGGGGGCGGCTAGGGCGGTATTGGTGGGCGTGGCATCCAAACTTTTGGTGCAGTTTTTGGGGGGTCATCATCAGCTAAATTGGCACCAAATTTGGTGGCTCTAGCTCAAAAACTGTGGGAGATATAGGCTTTTTTGACTTTAAAATGCGGGGGGTCTGATGGCGGAATGGGGGGGCGTGGCTCCAAAATTTTTGATGCAGTTTTTTGGGGGTTGCTAGTAGCTATCTTCTTACCAAATTTGGTAGTTCTAGCTGTAAGGGTGTGTGAAATATGCGGATTTATCGTTTTTGAGTTATCGAATTTATCGATTTGCCAGCCCCCCAGTTATCGTAGAACCCCAATCTTGACACTTTAATTTACTATCCCATAGAAAAAGAGAATTGGAAAGTTTCAAGTCCCTAGCTTGAAGGGTGTGGAAAAAACTTGCACACATACGGACGGACAGACGGACAGACGGACGGACGGACTGACGGACAGACGGACAGACGGACAGACACCATGACGGACATTGCACAAAACCAATATACTCTTTACCTTCGGTATCGAGTATAAAAAGAAAATTTAATAGCCATCTTCGGTCATATGAATTTGGTACACTAATTGATAAGATTTACTTAAAAAAAATTTGTAACTTCATAAGTTCTCCTTTGCATACATACCCGATGAACGATGGTAAAATGTACATACGTAATAAATAATAATAATACATACATACGTAATAAATAATAAACATGAAAGTACCGAACTTTGAAAACTTCAAACGCTACAGTGGTAAAAGTCATATTTTCATCACTGAGCCGAAGTTGAAAAATTTTGTACTTTCGGCACACTCTATTAAATAAGTCTTAGGTTAAGATAAATACGTATTATTTATAAAAGTTTATGAAAAGAAATTAAAATAAAAATTATTTTTGATCTTATTAAACTTATATCAAGATTCGGTTGATCCTATTTTAAAATTTTTATTTACAATGCAAGATGCTTTCAACTTAAAAGAAGATTTAACATCTTATTTTGAGATTGTCAGCTTAAGTGGGCTTATTCTTATTTTCAGATTGTAAGATCTCAAATTCTAAGAATTTTAATTCTTAAATCAAGAATTAACAATCTTAAAACATCTTATTTCTAAGTTCCCTTCAATCTTATTTTGAGTTTGTCAATTCTCAAATCAAGAATGAAAAATCTTAAAATTCAAGATCTAACATCTTATTTCTAAGTTCTCTACAATCTTATTTTAAGTTTGTCAATTCTCAAATCAAGAATGAATAATCTTAAAATTCAAGATCGAAATTCTTATTTCTAAGTTCACTTTAATCTTACTTTGAGTATGTTCATTCTCATTTTCAGTTTGTCAGATCTCAAATTCTAAGAATTTTGATTCTTAATTCAAGAAAAAACAATCTCAAAATAAGAACTTTTCATTCTCAAAACGATCTTAACAGTTAAGAACGTTTCATACTTGATTCAAGATTTTTCGGTCTTACACGAGAAAAAAGACCGAAAAGTGTTGATTCAAGGTGGAAAATCTTGATTAATTTTTTCAGTGTAGAAGCAGGAATATTGCTTGAAAATATTCGTTTAAAGAACGAGGTAGTGGAGCTACAACGGGATAATACTCGTCTGCGCAAGGAGCTAGTTGGGATGAACACGTTGACCCAGGCCTTAAAGAAAAAGGTTTACAGAAACACAATTGGCAAAGCTGATCAGCGGTGGACAAAAAAAATTTTTGAATTCAGAAGATATTTCGTATGGGCTTTGTCTTCATGCCGCTGGCTTACGAGCTTACCACCATCTTTATCAAATAGGGTTTCCTCTACCTAGCACGTCAACACTACAAAGATGGTTGCGCAGAATGCAAATTGAGCCTGGCATGCTAGAGGAATGAAGCACAGTGTCGAAGTAGCGGATGACGATAAAATCTACGTGCTCTCTTTTGATGAAATAAAAGTCTCCTCAAGCTATGAGTATGACTCGACGTTAGACGTTGTTCATGAGCCACGGAATTACGTGCAAGTCGCGATGGTACGGGGGCTTAAGAGCTCATGGAAGCAGCCTGTCTTTTACGACTATGACTGCGCAATGAATTTGGCAACGCTGAATACGATTGTTGTTAAGCTCAACAATGCAGGATATCCCAGCAGATGCGAATCTTAAAGTCTTTGTGTTTGCGGATGTGCTTCACTTGATTAAGCTTATCCGTAACCATGTTTTGGATACTGGGCTATGCGTCGACCAAAAAATAATAACGGCGCAAACAATTAAACAGGTTTTAAACCATACTGCTGCTTCAGATGTCAGTATAATGTTTAAAGTAACAGAAGAGCACCTGAACGTTCGTTCAACTGGCCGGCAGAAAGTGAAGTTGGCAACGCAATTGTTATCCAACACAACTGCCAGTGCAATAACCGTGCGAGACAGCGCGTTTCTTCAAGCTAACAAACGATTGGTTTGATATACCCATAAAATGGGTAAATAAGGGTATAATGGTTTTGTGCAAAAGTATGTAACAGGCAGAAGGATTTTGTATTTAAGTTCTCCTATACCATGAGCAGAACAAGTTTGCTTCAAATTATCGATAAATATTCTGGTTTCCGATATACAAATAAAATCGATAACAATAAAATATCGAATTTGGAAAATATAAAAATGAGGGTTATATTAATGGGTAACGATAGAGCTTTTCTGAAAAATTCGTCCAAATCGGTTAAGAAACACCGGAGATATCTAATTTTATCGATTGAAGTTAAGTCAGTATATCAAAGTCAATTATAAATTTAATTTACATATATATTGCAAATGGGTTCAGGGTATCTTCTAGTCGGGCTCTCTCGACTAGAGCCTTCTTACTTGTTTAGATATAAAATAGTGAAAAAGGACATAGTTCCAAAAATGTGTTGCATGCATTTTTGGGCAATTTATGACATATAACCGTGAAAACCCATTTTTATTGTTGTTGTTTCGTTCGTTTTTGTTAAGATACTTGATTTTTGTTTTTCATTCTGTAATGCTTACCTGAGATCATTTGTCAAATCGTGGTCCCTAAATTCAGGTGCAGTTACAGGATATACAAATAAATTAACAGGTACGCACCGAATACAGAAATTGCGTTAGCGTACAACTAGTCACACATCCCATTCAGGTAGGCACAAATCTTATTCGGACACGTGCCAAGTACCCAAATTGCATAAATTGACCTTATTGACCTGGACTTATACAAACAATAGGTAAATTTGTTAGGCATGAAAGATAACTCTTTTCTTGAACCCTAAATCCAAACGGTATCTATCAGGTAATAGATTAGACTATATATTGAAAAAAAAACTATAATCCTGGATTAGTCTACTACTGAAAGTTGGCGAGACAAGTACTGTATTACACTTCAAATATGTCGGTGAATAACCATAAATTATTTGACCTGTTTAGGAAGTCAATAACAGTAACGAATTTCACGGTAGCTGCCTTCGAAGAACTTGATAGTTTATACGGCAATATACAGAGAAGCGAAGATATAAAAAATAAACTCTGCATGATGTATGCCAGTCTAAACTAAAGATGGATAAAAACAAACAGAATGACTGAGAGATTCAACACCAAACACCAGGACTGGCTTAATAGTGATACCATCCTGGATACATTAACAGAAGATGAACCCAGCTCATCCACCGGACGAGCAAGAGGAAGGCCGACTAAAGGCATGGAAGAGTGTTCAAATTTAACAAGAAAGAGGAAACTTGCTGATTCAACAAATGATTTATCCACGGAACATTTACCGGAAGCGCTGTCTATTAGATATACAAAGGATGTTGAAAAAGTAAGGTCACACATTACAAAAGCAGTTGCTATTGCAAGCCCACCACGACTACAAAGAATCAAGAAAAGCACTCCCACGCCTCCAAACTCAAACCTTAAGAAGTATGGTTCCGAAGAAGCTTTGGCTTTGTTTATGGACTTGGAACTTTCTAAAGAGAAATATGAGATACTACGGGCATCTTTGAGGCAACATGGAGCTCACATATTACCGGGATACAAACATGTTTCTAAAGCAAAATTAGATTCACGACCACTGCATACGGCTGTTGGAGAGTCTTGCTGATAATGTGGTTGAAGCTCTTTCTGAGAATCTGACATTGATCAGTAAATTGGGCTGCGATGGATCATCTGGACAAAGCGTGTATAAGCAAGGAATATCGTCCGATGACGCTACAATATCGGACGGAAACATGTTAATAGCATCCGTTGTTCCTTTGCGGCTAAAATCTGATAATTCTTTACACTGGAAAAATGAACGGCCGTCATCTGTACATTATTGCCGACCAATAATGTTTCAGTATGCAAGGGAATCGCCGGAACTCATACGAAACACAGTAAAGGATATTGAAGACCAAATAAGCAAGATTAAGCCAACAAAGCTCTAAACCAGAGAAGGAAAATACATTGAATGTAATTACGAGTTCCACCTAACCATGGTTGACGGAAATGTGGTCAACGAATTGACAAACACAAGGTCAACTTTGTCATGCCCAATTTGCAAAAACACGCAAAAAAAACTTCGACAATATAAGTGATTCTGCAAATGAAGAAAGTTATGAGTTTGGGATCTCACCCTTGCATGCAAGAATAAGGTGTATGGAGTTCTTGCTGAAATTAGCGTATACGCTTCCACAAGAGGATGAATACTTTGACGAAAACACATCAAACAAAGATAAGGAAAATATCAGAAAGAAGCGAATACAGGATGCGTTTTTCAAACAAGTTGGACTTAAAGTAGACTGCCCCAAGTACGGATACGGAAACTCAAACGATGGAAACACTTCAAGGAGATTTTTTGAAAATGATGAAGCTGTAACTCAAATCACAAGGATAAACAACCAAATCGTTAAGAGATTGGGAACGATCTTAAATGTTTTGAACTGCAAGGAAAAAGTTGATTCTGCCAAGTATGGAGAATATGCTTCAAAAACAGCATCACTGTTCGCAGAATTATATCCGCAGAAAAAGTTGACCCCGACAGTCCATAAAATATTGGCGCATGGCAAAGATATAATTGAGTATCAGTCTTTGCCAATTGGAGAGCTTTCTGAAGAAGCACAGGAATCATTAAATAAATTTTATAAAAAATACAGATTGCTAAATACTTTCAAAGCATCAAGGGTGAGACATAATGAGGACCTCTTCAACATGCTAGCAGCATCTTCAGATCCACTTATTTCATCACTGAGGCATGTTAAGTCACGAAAAGAATTAGAAAATACTTATAGTTCAGAGATGATTACTTTTTTAGATATACCATCTTTTACGGATTGTGATGAATATTTTACAAAAAATTAAAAAAACAAAATTATTTTTAATTATTATAATATTCATTTTAAATTATAAAAACCATTAAAACAGTGGTGGGCACACACAAATATTGTCACAGTTTTCACACGCACACAATCACAATTTGCGTGCGCTGCTGCGAAAAAAACGAAGTGTAATCAATACAGTACACGCTGCAAGTTAACGTTCACTCATTGTGCTTATTATTATTATACGTTGTAAGGAATTGATTTCAAGGCAAGGTAATATAATATCAACTACACCGAGATCAAAAATAGGTAAAAAATGGTTTTTGAGGTTGTTTTACACGTTATTTTGCATTGAAATTATTTTATCCATATTAATTTCTCCTTCGTACGTTTTGATTCGAAGGAGATCGGCTAAATGCTTATCTGTTATTCGATTTCTTTGTTTGTTTAAAATAATCTTCATTGTTGAAAAAGCAGATTCGCAATTATATGTCGACCCAAACATAGAATACAATTTATATATTTGATCTTTTATTTTTGGGTATTGGTCTTCATTAATTGTTTTCCAAAAATTAATGCCAGATAGCAAAGGAATAGAATAATCTTGTCTCATTTTTATACTCGATACCGAAGGTAAAGAGTATATTGGTTTTGTGCAATGTCCGTCATGGTGTCTGTCCGTCTGTCCGTCCGTATGTATGCAAGTTTTTTCCACACCCTTCAAGCTAGAGACTTGAAACTTTCCAATTCTCTTTATCTATGCGATAGTAAATTAAAGTGTCAAGATGGGGGTTCTACGATAAATGGGGGGCTGGCAAATCGATAAATTCGATAACTCAAAACCGATAAATCCACATATTTCACACATCCTTACAGCTAGAACTACCAAATTTGGTAAGAAGATAGCTACTAGCAACCCCAAAAAAACTGCATCAAAAATTTTGGAGCCACGCCCCCCCATTCCGCCCCCAGACCCCCCGAATTTTAAAGTCAAATAAGCCTATATCTCCCACAGTTTTTGAGCTAGAGCCACCAAATTTGGTGCCAATTTAGCTGATGATGACCCCCCAAAAACTGCACCAAAAGTTTGGATGCCACGCCCACCAATACCGCCGTAGCCGCCCCCAGATGCCCCAACGCTTCGTAAAAAACGGGAATGCGTGTATCTTCCAGAGTTGTAGAGCTAGAGCCTCCAAATTTGGTAGGAAGCTAGCTGGTAACGACCCCCAAAAAACTGCATCAAAGTTTTGGAGCCACGCCCACCCATTCCGCCCCCAGCACCCCTGCATTAAGAAATCAGAAATGGCTATATCTCCCACAGTTTTTGAGCCACCAAATTTGGTGCCAATTTAGCTGATGATGACCCCCAAAAAACTGCATCAAAAGTTTGGATGCCACGCCCACCAATACCGCCCTAGCCACCCCCATCTGCCCCAACGCTTCGTCAGAAACGGGAATGCGTGTATATTCCAGAGTAGTGGAGCTAGAGCCACCAAATTTGGTAGGAAGATAGCTGGCAACGACCCCCAACAATCTGCATCAAAGTTTTGGAGCCTAGCCCATCCATTCCGCCCCCCTTTCCCCACCTTATACAAACTTTGAGCTAGAGTCACCAAGTTTGGTATGAAGGTAGCATTTGACATTCCACAAGGATCTGCAGCAAAAATTTGGATGCCACGCCCAAACATACCGCCACCAGCCCCCATTTCCCCACTTTATACAAACTTTGAGCTAGAGTCACCAAATTTGGTATGAAGGTAGCATTTGACATTCCACAAGGATCTGCAGCAAAAATTTGGATGCCACGCCCAACCATACCGCCCCCAGCCCCCCTTTCCCCACTTTATACAAACTTCGAGCTAGAGTCACCAAATTTGGTATGAAGATAGCAATTGACATCCCACATAGATCTGCACCAAAAATTTGGATACCACGCCCAAACATACCGCCTCCAGCCCCCATTTCCCCACTTTATACAAACTTTGAGCTAGAGTCACCAAATTTGGTATGAAGGTAGCAATTGACATTCCACAAAGATCTGCATCAAAAATTTGGATGCAATTCCACCCATACCGCCCCCAGCCCCCCTTTCCCCACTTTATACAAACTTTGAGCTAGAGTCACCAAATTTGGTATGAAGATAGCAATTGACATCCCACATGGATGGGCATCAAAATTTTTAATACTGGTATCGAGTATACCGCAGTCGGTTGCGTCCGACTGCAACGTTTCCACTTGTTTCTAATTCCGTTTGTAGGTCAGGGTCTTGGTTTTCAATTTCACAAATTAAGGGAGACTCATACAAATTTATTATTTTCTTTATTTTATCAAAATCTTTAAATCGCATTTCAAAGTCAATAAAAAAGTCTTTGAGAATCAAACTGTACTCTAATTTTTTATCAAATGCTTTGAACTGAGTAAATACTATTGTTGTGTTTTTAAAATTTTGAATATTGAATGAAACGCAGAAAATATTCCGCTTGCAATTGCAAAATAATTAGATTTCTCTGCTCTCCTGTATAAATTTGATATGCCTCGACGTCTCGACGTCGACGTCTGCCAACCACCGCATTAAAATGAAACAATAAAAATCAAAAAATTTAAATAATTTTTTTTCTTTCCCGTAAAATTGGTTTTTTCACAAGATTCAACTTTGCATACCCATAAATAGGCACTCAAAAATCGTAGAATTCATTTCAAAAGCTCATTTTATAGGTTGATAAATTATCTATCAGATGCTTTTTAAGTTGATCGATTATCTAATTTGGATCAAAAGTTATGATTTTTGCAAAGAAAAAACTCAAATGGCGCCACTGTGCGACGCATCATATACCTATGTTGAACCATTGAACC
>JARNME010000404.1:40407835-40721564 GCA_030179655.1 Scaptomyza flava | reverse complement strand
TGCCATCTTCATATATCCTGAAGCCAACCCTGCTGAACTGCCGTGGTCTAGGTAACGACCAACTTACGTCTTTAGGAACAATTCAGTGTGAAATTAGAATATTCCGTCAATTTGATGTACTGCCTAACAGTGCCACAAATTTGCCTATGATCTAGGGTAGAGACTTTTTTGTTAAAACAAATTTGAAGTTATGTAAAATAAAAGTGTCTTATATCAAAAGCCAATTGCTTAAGTAAGATAAATATAAATGAATTGTAACAAGAAACTCACTGCTGTCCTTAATTCCCTTGATTTGTTTAGGAAAGATGTTAAACGCACAATAACCAAAATGAGTCGACCCTGTCGTTAAATGAAAACGAGTTTATGCCTGCCGAATCACAGTCGTATATCTCTGAGAGAGAGTGTTCTGTCATGTCTGACCATTCGCTGCGGGATGCCCTGGCAGCGTGATGACTTATTAACTGCCGGCATTATCCGTCATAGTAGTTCCCCTTACGCTTCCGCTGTAGTGCCCGTTAGAAAAAAATATAATACCTTAAGGAAGTGTGTTGATTATCGCCCTTTGAACAAAATAGCTGTCCGTGACCACTTCCCAATTTCGCTGTGATTGTGATGAACATCTGGGGGGTAAATCGTACTTTACTGTACTAGATTTAGAAAGTGGATTCCAACATGTCAAAATACATCCTGATTCTATTAAATACACTGCCTTTGTAACACCTGATGGTCAATTCGAATACGTACGCATGCCGTTCGGATGATGCAATGGTCCCCCAGTTTTCGCTAGATTTGTATACTTTGTGTTGAAGGACTTGATCAGTAGAGGTTAATTAGTGATTTATATGTACGACACATTAATCGCGTCGAGTGATTTTGAAACCCATCTGCAAGTGTTGAAAGAGGCACTTTATACCTTACGAGTGAATGGGTTACGCCTTAAATTGTATAAGTGTCGTTTTGCGCACAAAGAGTTGGAGTATTTGGGGTATTTAGCGAACTCTTCGGGTATCACCCAGAAACCAGGTCACCTTCAAGCTATAAAAAGTCTGCCGGAACTCCGGGATAGGAAAGATTTGGAACGCTGTTTGGGTCTCTTTTCTTACTTCCGCCGTTTTGTACCCAACTTTGCCAAAATTGCTTATCCGATGTCGCGCCTGCTGAAAAAAGATGCGCCTTACGTTTTTTCTGATGAGTGTCATAAATCATTCCGAATAAGTTTCATCCTGTGTGTTATTTTTCGAAGACCGCTTCCGTCCCAGAATCCAAATTGCATAGTTATGCATTGGAAACCCTGGCTATTGTGTACGCCTTAAAGCGTTTTGAGACATACCTGAAGTTCATTCCGTTTAAGATAATTACAGATTGCAATTCATTAGCGTTAGCCCTTAAGAATGGTGGATCTTTCGCAAAAATTGCCCGCTGGGCATTACTTTTCAAAAATTATAGCTATACCATTGTACATCGGTCCGGTATTTGTATGCCTCATGTTGATGCACTTCTCCTGGTGTCTTAACTTCAGACACACGCATTTTACCACCGTCGCCTGGTATTGTTGACACCACGCGACCTGTTAGCCATCGCTGCGGCGGCAGATTGTCCTCGTGAACGAGAACTATACGACCTGTCGTTAGATCGGGGCCCTCGATGCTCCACGCGTTGCGCTGCTGCAGACTGGCCAGGTAGTCCTTGGACCAGCTCTGCCAAAACTGCTGCTTGTGTGGTGACAGCATTCGCCACCGCTTCAAATATCCGAAGCTGGCCTTGCTGCAGCTTCCGCCGATTCCGAATTCTGTGGGCAGCGAAAGAAGAGACTGCCCGATTAGCAAGTGGCCTGGCGTGAGAGCCTCTCCATCGCTGGGATCGTTTCCTGGCTATGCGATTGGGCGAGAGTTGAGCAGAGCCTCGACTTCCACCAGGTGAGTGTTCAACTTGTCTGCGCTAAGCTTGGCGTTGCCGACCCCTCGCAGCAACCGATGTTTGGCGGCTTTGACGGCTGCCCCCCATAGCCCGCTGAAGTGTGGTGACCGCGGAGGGATAAATGAACACTCGACTCCTTTCTGAGCCGCGTACGCTCTCAGGGGATCCTTGCTGCGGTGGAACGCCTCGTTCAACTCCTCGAGGAGGGCGAGCTTTCCTAACTCGATCTGCGGGCAAATTGCCCATTATTTGACCAAGTCGTACGGGTTTATACCGAAAACAGTGGACGCAATTCCTTACAATCTTCGTGTACGCCTCTCGAGCATTAATTACCCAAATCTGCTGCCTTAGCAGTGACACCATCACCTTGGCACCTGCGTGATATTGTGTTTGATGCAAATTACGAAGAAACAATTTAACGAATTCAGAATTTCGAGGCAACAACAATGGAAATTTTGCGTCATATGGAATTTGAGCATTTAAGAGCCTGCCTCCAACGCGAATTAAACGAAAAGTCACACCATCCAGCTCCATGGTGTGTATAAAGGGATTCAAACGTTGAAGATTTGGATCCAAAACTTCCGTTCTTTCTAATTTGACGTATTCTAAACCCAACTCGAATTTTTGAAGCACATGTATACATCTAAAAAACGACAATTTAAGCTTTTTTCTGATATAACTGCCTCGCGGCTACGGTTTTTTCTTTGAATAAAACAATGCACGTAGGCCATGATACGAAGTAGTTTGTTATACGACGAACATCTTCCAAGGAGATCGACCATTACATTTGCTTCGCTTGTTGCTACTGAACATACCACCGCGCTTTTTTGTTTTCGGACAGCTGTAGGTCACAAGAGATTTCAAATTGGTGGAGACAAGGCTATTTATCAGCACTTGTAAGCGAAAAATCCGGCCCGTTTTCCCACAGCGAACAATTTAGACCATCTACATCTGTACCACGCGACACTAAATCAGCTGGATTCTGTTCCGTAGGCACATGACGCCATACAACATTTTCTGAAAGCTCTTGGATTTCGGAAACTCTATTTGCAACGAACGTTGCTAGTGTGGTTGGATCTCTTTTCAACCAGTAAAGTGTGACTTGAGAATCCGACCAGAAATTGATGCTTTTAAGTTTTAGATTTTCAAACAATGGGGCTACTTGAACCCACAACGTAGCTAGAAGATGAGCTGCACACAACTCGAGACTTGGGATTGACTTTGTTTTAAGAGGAGACACACGTGACTTGGCGGTTAAAAGTCTTGCCAAATTGTTTTTCCCACCAATGGTACGAACATATTTGCAACAACCATAGGCTTCACTTGAAGTGACTGCAAAGCCGTGGATTTGGACTGCTGTCTTCGTGGACAGGCAAACGTATGGAGGAATTGATATCTTATTTAGCTCTAGTACATTCTTGAACTTCACTGAGTAACTCTGAACTCTCCCAACCTTTTGTCGCCACAGCTCCTGGAGCAGAACTTTTGCTCTGGTGATCAATGGACACAAGAAACCCAAAGGGTCAAACAAGCGCGCCGTCACCGACAGGATATTGCGTTTTGTTGCTGGTAAGGTAGTGAACGAGTCTTCTAAGCTGAAGTGAAACACATCAGTCTGAGGATTCCACTTCATGCCAAGTGTTTTTACAAATATAAGAGATTATCTGGGCTTTATTGGCCAGTAGTCAAGGATGATTAGAGGCCCATTTGGCTAGATCGAAGCCCCCAAATTTCAACACCTCTGTCACTTCTTTGCGAATAACTTCCAGCTCATTTAACGTATTTGCTCCAGTTAGCATACCATCAATGTAGAAATCTCTTGAAATCACCCTTGACGCTAACGGATGCGTCTCAGCATAAATCTTTGACAGCTCAAAAAGGCAACGGATAGCCAAAAACGGAGCTGAGGCTGTCGCTTAAGTGACAGTGTTCCAACGATAAGTTTGGAGAACATCAGTTGATTTCTCCCTCCACAAGATCAGTCGAAAATTCCGATCCTCATTGGAATATAATTGCTATACTCTCGAGATGTCGCCGTTAGGCATTTATTCATCTGATCTTCAGGGTAGAATAGCTCCCTGAATTGCCCACCATTAATGTGTCGTTCAAGGAAATCGAGGTCGACGTTTTACTGCATGCATCAAAAACAACTCGTAACTTGGTGGTGATACTATCAGGTCTCAGGACACATTGATGTGGAATATAGTAATGGTGTCCTGCAGGAGGAATAAGAAGCAATGACATGTGACCAAGGCTGAGATACTCTCTCATAAATTCTTGATACATGTTATTTAACTCGGTATTGCTTGCAACTTTGCGCTCTAACGCAAGAAACCGTCGCTTGGCCGTTTCGATTCCTAATACCGTTGGATTTATCTTAAAAGGCAGCTTGACCTTGAAACGACCTGACGCAAGCCTCTTTACGGGCTGCTTAAATTGTTGTTCGCAGGCAGTTTGTTCAGCTGTACATACAGCCTTCGATCTTGCCGGCTTGTTCCATTTCCCAAAATCCTTCCACCAGAGAGTCGAGAGAGCAGTTGTTTTCGGCGACGGTGATGCTGCATACCTGAGCTCTGTCCGATAGACTTCTAGTGTACTTTCCGGACACAATCCATCCAAACAAGGTTTTTTTTGGATTAGTGGATGCTGGGAATTAACTTTTTCGACCTATACTCAATAATCAAAAGATTTCTGCGCCAAGCAGTAAGTCAGCTTTTGCGGGCTTGTAGAACCGAGGATCTGCCAGCTCAATGTTTGCTGGGATACTCAATTGGGCAAAATTTACCTCATGATCTGGTTGATATGTAGATATTGACTTTAAACCCAGAAATCTGTGGCAAGACTATGAGAATTGACCCGAGAATGAATTGACGTGTGCACTTTGTGGCGTACTACAGGGTCATTTTTTCCAACAGTGGTAATATTAATGCAAGCCTCATTTATATGCAAGCGTAAACGCTGTGCTAAGTCCTCTGTAATGAAACTTATTTGCGAGCCGGAATCCAAAAGTGCACGTGCTAGTTGAAACTGTCCAAATCTATCACGCACGTTTACCAACGCAGAGCAAGAATATTTGATCGCTACTAGCAACATGGCTGGTGTAAGCTACCAGAGGGTCAGAAACTCCAGAGCTTGATTGTGATTGCATTTGTTGTGACTGCATTTGAGGTAGTGAGCTGGAAACAGTTGACTGGTGCTCTCCCCTATTTCTATGAAGAACTGTGTTATGGGATTTTGAGCATACCCGACATCTAGTGGCCTTGCAATTCTTAACTGTGTGTCCTTGGTTAAGACAATTTATGCACAAACGATTCTGTTTTGTAAACTCAAAACGTTGAATTACAGGAAGAGCGGTGAAAGCTTGACAGTTACCTAATGCATGATTCGTCGCTGAACAATAACGACAGTTTGACTCAGGTCGCCGATCTGTTTTGGCACACGAAAAACGATGATTTTGTATAACCTTTATTCGTTGATTGGGTGGGCTTGCTTTTGTTTTTAGTTGCTTCTTCAGCAGATAAATGCTGGTACCGTCGGTTTAACTGAGCTGCACACTCTGACCACGTCGGCAGAGTATTATAGTCTAGCTGTTCTTCAAACCGAGATTTTGTTGAGCTATCTACTTTCAACGTTGCTATGTGAATTAGAATGGCATTATTTATTTCCTTTTCACTTCCCAATGACTGTAACGATGCATAAAGAGCCGATATTTCATCAATCAAAGACCTTAAGCCTGAAGCAGAAGGTGTTGATAGATGGGGAATGTCAAGTAATTGCGAGATTGTGTCGAAAAAAATTAAACATTTGTTATCATAAACACTTTTTAAACTAGCTAACGCCTTTTCATAGTTACAATCCGATATTTGAAACGCCTTGACAGTTCCCAACGCATCATCCTTCAAACAAGACAGTAAATGTTGAATTTTTCAATGTAAATGTTGAATTTTTCAACATTTGTTAAAGATGAGTCAGTATGCACAAAGCTCTCAAAAAGACTTATAAAATTTTTAAACTCGGCATGCTTTCCACTGAACTTCGGAAGATTCATTTTTGGCAGCTGTGAGGAATGAGAACGAGCACTACTATCCCCGTAAATTACCTTCGGAGATTCATTTGCTTTTATTGCGGTATGCTGCAAGGACAGTGCAGGATCTGAAGACGCTAATGGAACGCTACGAAAGACGTCGAATGCAAACACAAGCGAGTAGACAGACAACCGCAGTACACCAACCTACATCTCGACAGCCTGCTGTGATTAGTGCTTCGCTGCCGTCCACGCACGCCGTCCCTGCACCAAAGATGTGCGCTTCTTCAATTGTTCGGGATTTCGACACTATGAGTCGCAGTGACCGAAGTCAATCAGACCAGCGAATTCCTTCTGCAAACTGGACCATATCCACAAGAACTGCCCGTCCAAGATTAGAAATGCTGTTGTCCCCAACGCCGCCGCTGCCGACGCAGTCACTCCTTTCTATTGCGGAGACGAAGTGCCATCTTCATATATCCTGAAGCCAACCCTGCTGAACTGCCGTGGTCTAGGTAACGACCAACTTACGTCTTTAGGAACAATTCAGTGTGAAATTAGAATATTCCATCAAACAGTATTCCGTCAATTTGATGTACTGCCTAACAGTACCACAAATTTGCCTATGATCTAGGGTACAGACTTTTTTGTTAAAACAAATTTGAAGTTATGTAAAATAAAAGTGTCTTATATCAAAAGCCAATTGCTTAAGTAAGATAAATATAAAATGAATTGTAACAAGAAACTCACTGCTGTCCTTAATTCCCTTGATTTGTTTAGGAAAGATGTTAAACGCACAATAACCAAAAATGAGTCGACCCTGTCGTTAAATGAAAACGAGTTTATGCCTGCCGAATCACAGTCGTATATCTCTGAGAGAGTGTGTTCTGTCATGTCTGACCATTCGCTGCGGGATGCCCTGGCAGCGTGATGACTTATTAACTGCCGGCATTATCCGTCATAGTAGTTCCCCTTACGCTTCCGCTATAGTGCCCGTTAGAAAAAAAATATAATACCTTAAGGAAGTGTGTTGATTATCGCCCTTTGAACAAAATAGCTGTCCGTGACCACTTCCCAATTTCGCTGTGATTGTGATGAACATCTGGGGGGTAAATCGTACTTTACCGTACTAGATTTAGAAAGTGGATTCCAACATGTCAAAATACATCCTGATTCTATTAAATACACTGCCTTTGTAACACCTGATGGTCAATTCGAATACGTACGCATGCCGTTCGGATGATGCAATGGTCCCCCAGTTTTCGCTAGATTTGTATACTTTGTGTTGAAGGACTTGATCAATAGAGGTTAATTAGTGATTTATATGTACGACACATTAATCTCGTCGAGTTATTTTGAAACCCATCTGCAAGTGTTGAAAGAGGCACTTTATACCTTACGAGTGAATGGGTTACGCCTTAAATTGTATAAGTGTCGTTTTGCGCACAAAGAGTTGGAGTATTTGGGGTATTTAGCGAACTCTTCGGGTATCACCCAGAAACCAGGTCACCTTCAAGCTATAAAAAGTCTGCCGGAACTCCGGGATAGGAAAGATTTGGAACGCTGTTTGGGTCTCTTTTCTTACTTCCGCCGTTTTGTACCCAACTTTGCCAAAATTGCTTATCCGATGTCGCGCCTGCTGAAAAAAGATGCCCCTTACGTTTTTTCTGATGAGTGTCTTAAATCATTCCGAACACTGCAGTCCAAACTGATCGAGTCACCGGTGCTGTCTATTTATAATCTGAATTACATTGTGATGCTAGTTCCGCCAGTTTTGGAGCAATGCTCCTGCAGAAACAAACTGATGATAAGTTTCATCCTGTGTGTTATTTTTCGAAGACCGCTTCCGTCCCAGAATCCAAATTGCATAGTTATGCATTGGAAACCCTGGCTATTGTGTACGCCTTAAAGCGTTTTGAGACATACCTGAAGTTCATTCCGTTTAAGATAATTACAGATTGCAATTCATTAGCGTTAGCCCTTAAGAATGGTGGATCTTTCGCAAAAATTGCCCGCTGGGCATTACTTTTCAAAAATTATAGCTATACCATTGTACATCGGTCCGGTATTTGTATGCCTCATGTTGATGCACTTCTCCTGGTGTCTTAACTTCAGACACACGCATTTTACCACCGTCGCCCGGTATTGTTGACACCACGCGACCTGTTAGCCATTGCTGCGGCGGCAGATTGTCCTCGTGAACGAGAACTATACGACCTGTCGTTAGATCGGGGCCCTCGATGCTCCACGCGTTGCGCTGCTGCAGACTGGCCAGGTAGTCCTTGGACCAGCTCTGCCAAAACTGCTGCTTGAGTGTTGACAGCATTTGCCACCGCTTCAAATATCCGAAGCTGGCCTTGCTGCAGCTTCCGCCGATTCCGAAATCTGTGGGCGGCGAAAGAAGAGACTGCCCGATTAGCAAGTGGCCTGGCGTGAGAGCCTCTCCATCGCCGGGATCGTTTCCTGGCTATGCGATTGGGCGAGAGTTGAGCAGAGCCTCGACTTCCACCAGGTGAGTGTTCAACTTGTCTGCGCTAAGCTTGGCGTTGCCGACCCCTCGCAGCAACCGATGTTTGGCGGCTTTGACGGCTACCCCCATAGCCCGCTGAAGTGTGGTGACCGCGGAGGGATAAATGAACACTCGACTCCTTTCTGAGCCGCGTACGCTCTCAGGGGATCCTTGCTGCGGTGGAACGCCTCGTTCAACTCCTCGAGGAGGGCGAGCTTTCCTAACTCGATCTGCGGGCAAATTGCCCATTATTTGACCAAGTCGTACGGGTTTATACCGAAAACAGTGGACGCAATTCCTTACAATCTTCGTGTACGCCTCTCGAGCATTAATTACCCAAATCTGCTGCCTTAGCAGTGACAATATCACCTTGGCACCTGCGTGATATTGTGTTTGATGCAAATTACGAAGAAACAATTTAACGAATTCAGAATTTCGAGGCAACAACAATGGAAATTTTGCGTCATATGGAATTTGAGCATTTAAGAGCCTGCCTCCAACGCGAATTAAACGAAAAGTCACACCATCCAGCTCCATGGTGTGTATAAAGGGATTCAAACGTTGAAGATTTGGATCCAAAACTTCCGTTCTTTCTAATTTGACGTATTCTAAACCCAACTCGAATTTTTGAAGCACATGTATACATCTAAAAAACGACAATTTAAGCTTTTTTACTGATATAACTGCCTCGCGGCTACGGTTTTTTCTTTGAATAAAACAATGCACGTAGGCCATGATACGAAGTAGTTTGTTATACGACGAACATCTTTCAAGGAGATCGACCATTACATTTGCTTCGCTTGTTGCTACTGAACATACCACCGCGCTTTTTTGTTTTCGGACAGCTGTAGGTCACGAGAGATTTCAAATTGGTGGAGACAAGGCTATTTATCAGCACTTGTAAGCAAAAATCCGGCCCGTTTTCCCACAGCGAACAATTTAGACCATCTACATCTGTACCACGCGACACTAAATCAGCTGGATTCTGTTCCGTAGGCACATGACGCCATACAACATTTTCTGAAAGCTCTTGGATTTCGGAAACTCTATTTGCAACGAACGTTGCTAGTGTGGTTGGATCTCTTTTCAACCAGTAAAGTGTGACTTGAGAATCCGACCAGAATTGATGCTTTAAGTTCTAGATTTTCAAGCAATGGGGCTACTTGAACCCACAACGTAGCTAGAAGATGAGCTGCACACAACTCGAGACTTGGGATTGACTTTGTTTTAAGAGGAGACACACGTGACTTGGCGGTTAAAAGTCTTGCCAAATTGTTTTTCCCACCAATGGTACGAACATATTTGCAACAACCATAGGCTTCACTTGAAGTGACTGCAAAGCCGTGGATTTGGACTGCTGTCTTCGTGGACAGGCAAACGTTTGGAGGAATTGATATCTTATTTAGCTCTAGTACATTCTGACTCACCCCAATCCAACTTTTGTCGCCACAGCTCCTGGAGCAGAACTTTTGCTCTGGTGATCAATGGACACAAGAAACCCAAAGGGTCAAACAAGCGCGCCGTTACCGACAGGATATTGCGTTTTGTTGCTGGTAAGGTAGTGAACGAGTCTTCTAAGCTGTAATGAAACACATCAGTCTGAGGATTCCACTTCATGCCAAGTGTTTTTAATGAGGTGGACGAATCAAATATAAGAGATTATCTGGGCTTTATTGGCAGGAGTCAAGGATGATTAGAGGCCCATTTGGCTAGATCGAAGCCCCCAAATTTCAACACCTCTGTCACTTCTTTGCGAATAACTTCCAGCTCATTTAACGTATTTGCTCCAGTTAGCATACCATCAATGTAGAAATCTCTTGAAATCACCCCTGACGCTAACGGATGCGTCTCAGCATAAATCTTTGACAGCTCAAAAAGGCAACGGATAGCCAAAAACGGAGCTGAGGCTGTCCCTTAAGTGACAGTGTTCCAACGATAAGTTTGGAGAACATCAGTTGATTTCTCCCTCCACAAGATCAGTTGAAAATTCCGATCCTCATTGGAAATATTAATTTGCCTATACATCTTCGAGATGTCAGCCGTTAAGGCATATTTATTCAATCTGAATCTTCCAAGGGTAGAATATAGCTCCCTCTGAATAGTTGCACCCACCATTAATGTGTCGTTCAAGGAAATCGAGGTCGACGTTTTACTGCATGCATCAAAAACAACTCGTAACTTGGTGGTGATACTATCAGGTCTCAGGACACATTGATATGGAATATAGTAATGGTGTCCTGCAGGAGGAGTAAGAAGCAATGACATGTGACCAAGGCTGAGATACTCTCTCATAAATTCTTGATACATGTTATTTAACTCGGTATTGCTTGCAACTTTGCGCTCTAACGCAAGAAACCGTCGCTTGGCCGTTTCGATTCCTAATACCGTTGGATTTATCTTAAAAGGCAGCTTGACCTTGAAACGACCTGACGCAAGCCTCTTTACGGGCTGCTTAAATTGTTTTTCGCAGGCAGTTTGTTCAGCTGTATATACAGCCTTCGATCTTGCCGGCTTGTTCCATTTCCCAAAATCCTTCCACCAGAGAGTCGAGAGAGCAGTTGTTTTCGGCGACGGTGATGCTGCATACCTGAGCTCTATCCGATAGACTTCTAGTGTACTTTCCGGACACAATCCATCCAAACAAGGTTTTTTTGGATTAGTGGATGCTGGGAATTAACTTTTAAAAAGATTTCTGCGCCAAGCAGTAAGTCAGCTTTTGCGGGCTTGTAGAACCGAGGATCTGCCAGCTCAATGTTTGCTGGGATACTCAATATGGCAAAATTTACCTCATGATCTGGTTGATATGTAGATATTGACTTTAAACCCAGAAATCTGTGGCAAGACTATGAGAATTGACCCGAGAATGAATTGACGTGTGCACTTTGTGGCGTACTACAGGGTCATTTTTTCCAACAGTGGTAATATTAATGCAAGCCTCATTTATATGCAAGCGTAAACGCTGTGCTAAGTCCTCTGTAATGAAACTTATTTGCGAGCCGGAATCCAAAAGTGCACGTGCTAGTTGAAACTGTCCAAATCTATCACGCACGTTTACCAACGCAGAGCAAGAATATTTGATCGCTACTAGCAACATGGCTGGTGTAAGCTACCAGAGGGTCAGAAACTCCAGAGCTTGATTGTGATTGCATTTGTTGTGACTGCATTTGAGGTAGTGAGCTGGAAACAGTTGACTGGTGCTCTGCCCTATATCTATGAAGAACTGTGTTATGGGATTTTGAGCATACCCGACATCTAGTGGCCTTGCAATTCTTAACTGTGTGTCCTTGGTTAAGACAATTTATGCACAAACGATTCTGTTTTGTAAACTCAAAACGTAGAATTACAGGAGGAGCGGTGAAAGCTTGACAATCACCTAATGCATGATTCGTCGCTGAACAATAACGACAGTTTGACTCAGGTCGCCGATCTGTTTTGGCACACGAAAAACGATGATTTTGTATAACCTTTATTCGATGATTGGGTGGGCTTGCTTTTGTTTTTAGTTGCTTCTTCAGCAGATAAATGCTGGTACCGTCGGTTTAACTGAGCTGCACACTCTGACCACGTCGGCAGAGTATTATAGTCTAGCTGTTCTTCAAACCGAGATTTTGTTGAGCTATCTACTTTCAACATTGCTATGTGAATTAGAATGGCATTATTTATTTCCTTTTCACTTCCCAATGACTGTAACGATGCATAAAGAGCCGATATTTCATCAATCAAAGACCTTAAGCCTGAAGCAGAAGGTTTTGATAGATGGGGAATGTCAAGTAATTGCGAGATTGTGTCGAAAAAAATTAAACATTTGTTATCATAAACACTTTTTAAACTAGCTAACGCCTTTTCATAGTTACAATCCGATATTTGAAACGCCTTGACAGTTCCCAACGCATCATCCTTCAAACAAGACAGTAATGTTGAATTTTTCAATGTAAATGTTGAATTTTTCAACATTTGTTAAAGATGAGTCAGTATGCACAAAACTCTCAAAAAGACTTATAAAATTTTTAAACTCGGCATGCTTTCCACTGAACTTCGGAAGATTCATTTTTGGCAGCTGTGAGGAATGAGAACGAGCACTACTATCCCCGTAAATTACCTTCGGAGATTCATTTGCTTTTATTGCGGTATGCTGCAAGGACAGTGCAGGATCTGAAGACGCTAATGGAACGCTACGAAAGACGTCGAATGCAAACACAAGCGAGTAGGCAGACAACCGCAGTACACCAACCTACATCTCGACAGCCTGCTGTGATTAGTGCTTCGCTGCCGTCCACGCACGCCGTCCCTGCACCCAAGATGTGCGCTTCTTCAATTGTTCGGGATTGTGACACTATGAGTCGCAGTGCCCGAAGTCAATCAGACCAGAAAATTCCTGCTGCAAACTGGACCATATCCACAAGAACTGCCAGTCCAAGATTAGAAATGCTGTTGTCCCCAACGCCGCCGCTGCCGACGCAGTCACTCATTTCTATTGCGGAGACGAAGTGCCATCTTCATATATCCTGAAGCCAACCCTGCTGAACTGCCGTGGTCTAGGTAACGACCAACTTACGTCTTTAGGAACAATTCAGTGTGAAATTAAAATATTCCATCAAACAGTATTCCGTCAATTTGATGTACTGCCTAACAGTACCACAAATTTGCCTATGATCTAGGGTACAGACTTTTTTGTTAAAACAAATTTGAAGTTATGTAAATAAAAGTGTCTTATATCAAAAGCCAATTGCTTAAGTAAGATAAATATAAAATGAATTGTAACAAGAAACTCACTGCTTTCCTTAATTCCGTTGATTTGTTTAGGAAAGATGTTAAACGCACAATAACCAAAAATGAGTCGACCCTGTCGTTAAATGAAAACGAGTTTATGCCTGCCGAATCACAGTCGTATATCTCTGAGAGAGAGTGTTCTGTCATGTCTGACCATTCGCTGCGGGATGCCCTGGCAGCGTGATGACTTATTAACTGCCGGCATTATCCGTCATAGTAGTTCCCCTTACGCTTCCGCTATAGTGCCCGTTGGAAAAAAATATAATACCTTAAGGAAGTGTGTTGATTATCGCCCTTTGAACAAAATAGCTGTCCGTGACCACTTCCCAATTTCGCTGTGATTGTGATGAACATCTGGGGGGTAAATCGTACTTTACTGTACTAGATTTAGAAAGTGGATTCCAACATGTCAAAATACATCCTGATTCTATTAAATACACTGCCTTTGTAACACCTGATGGTCAATTCGAATACGTACGCATGCCGTTCGGATGATGCAATGGTCCCCCAGTTTTCGCTAGATTTGTATACTTTGTGTTGAAGGACTTGATCAATAGAGGTTAATTAGTGATTTATGTACGACACATTATCTCGTCGAGTTATTTGAAACCATCTGCAGTGTTGAAAGAGGCACTTATACCTACGAGTGATGGGTTACGCCTAATTGTATAGTGTCGTTTTGCGCACAAAGAGTTGGAGTATTTGGGGTATTTAGCGAACTCTTCGGGTATCACCCAGAAACCAGGTCACCTTCAAGCTATAAAAAGTCTGCCGGAACTCCGGGATAGGAAAGATTTGGAACGCTGTTTGGGTCTCTTTTCTTACTTCCGCCGTTTTGTACCCAACTTTGCCAAAATTGCTTATCCGATGTCGCGCCTGCTGAAAAAAGATGCCCCTTACGTTTTTTCTGATGAGTGTCTTAAATCATTCCGAACACTGCAGTCCAAACTGATCGAGTCACCAAACTGATCGAGTCACCGGTGCTGTCTATTTATAATCTGAATTACATTGTGATGCTAGTTCCGCCAGTTTTGGAGCAATGCTCCTGCAGAAACAAACTGATGATAAGTTTCATCCTGTGTGTTATTTTTCGAAGACGGCTTCCGTCCCAGAATCCAAATTGCATAGTTATGCATTGGAAACCCTGGCTATTGTGTACGCCTTAAAGCGTTTTGAGACATACCTGAAGTTCATTCCGTTTAAGATAATTACAGATTGCAATTCATTAGCGTTAGCCCTTAAGAATGGTGGATCTTTCGCAAAAATTGCCCGCTGGGCATTACTTTTCAAAAATTATAGCTATACCATTGTACATCGGTCCGGTATTTGTATGCCTCATGTTGATGCACTTCTCCTGGTGTCTTAACTTCAGACACACGCATTTTACCACCGTCGCCCGGTATTGTTGACACCACGCGACCTGTTAGCCATCGCTGCGGCGGCAGATTGTCCTCGTGAACGAGAACTATACGACCTGTCGTTAGATCGGGGCCCTCGATGCTCCACGCGTTGCGCTGCTGCAGACTGGCCAGGTAGTCCTTGGACCAGCTCTGCCAAAACTGCTGCTTGAGTGTTGACAGCATTCGCCACCGCTTCAAATATCCGAAGCTGGCCTTGCTGCAGCTTCCGCCGATTCCGAATTCTGTGGGCAGCGAAAGAAGAGACTGCCCGATTAGCAAGTGGCCTGGCGTGAGAGCCTCTCCATCGCCGGGATCGTTTCCTGGCTATGCGATTGGGCGAGAGTTGAGCAGAGCCTCGACTTCCACCAGGTGAAAGGAATTAAATGCCGTTTTAAATTTGTTGCGTGAGAGCCTGCTAACTTCACACCGCAAACATTGCACTTAGACTTATTGTCTTCAGCATTAAGGCAGCGTTTACAATGTCAGTGTGAGATTGGAAAATGTTTTGTTCCTGTCTGACACACATATTTTTCACATAAGTTTGTCTCCCTCATTTGCAATCTGTAACCGGTCTCGCTTGCATCTCAGCTTGGAGTGGAAAAAAGCTATTCGAAAATTAAGTTTTAAAAGCTGTCAATAGGTGTCGCATTTTCGAAATTAGCAACATGTGCTTGAAAGCACCAAAGCTCTAACCTCTATTTTACTCAAAATGGCTGTCAATAGGTGTCGCATCTTCGTAAGCTCCAATGTTTTTACCACTATTTTACTCAATACAGAGGTAAATGTTAATATAATTCACTATTTAATATTTATTTAGTACATATTAACGCATATATAACAATAAAATCTTCGAGTTCAGCAGCAGCAGCAACAGCTGCTTGCATCATCATTGTATGATGAGCTAACAAAATTGCTTGTTTTTTCTTCATTTTTTTTAAATAATTCGGTTTCTGCTTCCGATTTTGATTGACTTTATAAATTTTTGCCACAAACATGAAACAAGCATCAGCTGTTCAAAGCTCATAAGCAGCTGTAATACAATTTCGAAATTCGAACTGGTTTCCACGCTGACATTGTAAACTACCAGCGTGGATTTCAGATTTTTAAAAGCTTCAATCCAAGCTAAGCTGACATTGTAAACGCTGCCTAATAATTCCATCATGAAGCTAAACTCTTCCGTTCGTATACGCTATCTAAGACCCCTTTTACACGATGAAGTTTTTGCGTCTGAAGCATTCGTTTGTAGGCAAAGGGTGTAGAGGGGTTACAGCTGCAAGCAATGCTTCAGGAGTGTGAAGCAATGATTTATTTTTCTCATTTTGCTTTGCCTTATTCCGATTGCATGTAAACACAGAGTTGCACAGTGTTTGATGTGAATAATAAAGTTATCGATACGAAATATCGCACAAGCAAATATTAGCGCCAATAGTAAATACATTGTTTTGGTTAAGAAATTATTAGTAGAAATGTTCACTGAATCCATTTTATTTACTTGTTACTTCTTAAATCAATTAAATGTTAACAAATAAAACAGTCGATGGCAAAGATATATGTTTATCGACCATAAATTTAAATCAGAGTTGCATTTACAAAGAAAATGCAGCATGAAAAAACTTCATCGTGTAAATGCGACCAGATTTGCGAAGATGTTTTAAAACAGAATGAAAAATAACTTCATGAAAAAACTTCATCGTGTAAAAGGGCTCTAACTTAGCAAGAATTTTTTTTGCTGTGCACCCTGTGGTTACAAAACTAAGGAGAGAATCATCTAAATATTCGATCATAACACCTTTTGCAACTTTTTCGGCTTTCTTCCACTGTTCTGAAACGCTTTCTGACAATTCATTTTCAATAACTTTTATAGCATCACTTCGGCTAAAAACTCCTTAGCCCTAAATTTCCATATGGAATAATTTTTGCCATCAAATGGTCTTATATTTCTTTTTGCCTTCTCCAAAATTTTTATTTTATTTTATTATTTAATATTTATATATATATATTTTTTTTAAGTTGTTTCAATTTATATATATATATATATATATATGTATTTATAAATTATATAAAGATGTCACTGCACTGGATGTTTAAGCAGGCCCCGCTTCGATCGAGAAAAAAATTTGTAGTTCTGTACGCACAAGTACAATTTTGGCAGGCCCCGCTTCAATCGATGCACACTCACACACAGACAAATTTTTATTATTATTTATTAATTGTCTTATCATTGGTGACTGGGCCCATAACCTGTTAAAGATTACCAGCTCAATAATAATAAAAACACAAAGATAAATGAATTTAACATTTATATTTTATATTTCTTCTGATTAAAGATAAAAATTAAAGATCAAACAATAGTTTTCTAGATATGTATTCAAAATATCGATTACTAACAAATAAATCATCGATTACACTATTTAATATTTTTCTATGATTTCCTTGCATGTATCTAATAGTTTTTATAGGTGGCTTCCCACGTAACTTTAACGAAACATAAAATGGTTCGCAAAAATCTACTCCACAAATCAAGAAAGGGCGAGCTTGCCTTACGCGATCGGCCGGCAAATTGCCCATTATTTTCCCAAGTAGTACGGGCTTATACCGAAAACAGTGAACGCGTTTCCTAACAACCTTTGTGCACGCCTCTCGAGCATTGATTACCCAAATCTGCTGCCTTAGCAGTGACACCATCACCCTGGCACCTGCGTGATGATGTGTTTGATGCAAATTACGAAGAAACAACTTAACGAATTGAAAATTTCGAGGCAACAACAATGGAAATTTTGCGTCATATGGAATTTGAGCATTTAAGAGCCTGCCTCCAACTCGAACTAAACGAAAAGTCACACCATCCAGCTCCATGGTGTGTATAAAGGGGTTCAAACGTTGAAGATTTGCATCCAAAACTTCCGTTCTTTCTAATTTGACGTATTCTGAACCCAACTCGAACTTTTGAAGCACATGTATACATCTAAAAACCGACAATTTAAGCTTTTTTACTGATATAACTGCCTCGCGGCTACGTTTTTTCTTTGAATAAAACGATGCACGTAGGCCATGATACGAAGTTTGTTATACGACGAACATCTTTCAACGAGATCGACCATTACATTTGCTTCGCTTGTTGGTACTGAACATACCACCGCGCTTTTTTTGTTTTCGGACAGCTGTAGGTCACGAGAGATTTCAAATTGATGGAGACAAGGCCATTTATCAGCACTTGTAAGGAAAAAGTCCGGCCCGTTTTCCCACAGCGAACAATTTAGACCATCTACATCTGTACCGCGCGACACTAAATCAGCTGGATTCTGTTACGTAGGCACATGACGCCATACAACATTGCAACGAACGTCGCTAGTGTGGATGGATCTCTTTTCAACCAGTAAAGTGTGACTTGAGAATCCGACCAGAATTTCAAGCAATGGGGCTACTTGAACCCACAACGTAGCTAGAAGATGAGCTGCACACAACTCGAGACTTGGGATTGACTTTGTTTTAAGAGGAGACACACGTGACCTGGCGGTTAAAAGTCTTGCCAAATTGTTTTTCCCACCAATGGTACGAACATATATGCAACAACCATAAGCTTCACTTGAAGCGTCTGCAAAGCCGTGGATTTGGACTGCTGTCTTCGTGGACAGGCAAACGTATGGAGGAATTGATATCTTATTTAGCTCTAGTAAATTCTGCTTGAACCTGTTCCAACTGGTATGTAGACTCATTGGAACTGACTCATCCCAATCCAACTTTTGTCACCACAGCTCCTGGAGCAGAACTTTTGCTCTAGTGATCAATGGACACAATAAACCCAAAGGGTCAAACAAGCCGTCACCGACAGGATATTGCATTTTGATGGTGGTAAGGTAGTGAACGAGTCTTCTAAGCTGTAATGAAACACATCAGTCTGAGGATTCCATTTCATGCCAAGTGTTTTTTACTGAGGTGGACGAATCAAATATAAGAGATTTATCTGGCCCTCTATTGGCCAGCAGTCGAGGCCCATTTGGCTAAATCAAAGTCCCCAAATTTCAACACCTCTTTCACCTTTTTGCGAATAACTTCCAGCTCATTTAACGTATATGCTCCAATTAACATATCATCAACGTAGAAATCGCTTGAAATCACTCTTGACGCTTACGGATGCGTCTCAGCATAAATCTTTGACAGCTCAAAAAGGCAACGGATAGCCAAAAACGGAGCTGATGCTGTCCCTTAAGTGACAGTGTTCCAACGATAAGTTTGGAGAACATCAGTTGATTTCTCCCTCCACAAGATCAGTTGAAAATTCCGATCCTCATTGGAAATATTAATTTGCCTATACATCTTCGAGATGTCACCCACCATTAATGTGTCGTTCAAGGAAATCGAGGTCGACGTTTTACTGCATGCATCAAAAACAACTCGTAACTTGGTGGTGATACTATCAGGTCTCAGGACGCATTGATGTGGAATATAGTAATGGTGTCCTGCAGGAGGAGTAAGAAGCAATGACATGTGACCAAGGCTGAGATACTCTCTCATAAATTCTTGATACATGTTATTTAACTCGGTATTGCTTGCAACTTTGCGCTCTAACGCAAGAAACCGTCGCTTGGCCGTTTCGATTCCTAATACCGTTGGATTTATCTTAAAAGGCAGCTTGACCTTGAAACGACCTGACGCAAGCCTCTTTACGGGCTGCTTAAATTGTTTTTTGCAGGCAGTTTGTTCAGCTGTACATACAGCCTTCGATCTTGCCGGCTTGTTCCATTTCCCAAAATCCTTCCACCAGAGAGTCGAGAGAGCAGTTGTTTTCGGCGACGGTGATGCTGCATACCTGAGCTCTATCCGATAGACTTCTAGTGTACTTTCCGGACACAATCCATCCAAACAAGGTTTTTTTTGGATTAGTGGATGCTGGGAATTAACTTTTAAAAAGATTTCTGCGCCAAGCAGTAAGTCAGCTTTTGCGGGCTTGTAGAACCGAGGATCTGCCAGCTCAATGTTTGCTGGGATACTCAATATGGCAAAATTTACCTCATGATCTGGTTGATATGTAGATATTGACTTTAAACCCAGAAATCTGTGGCAAGACTATGAGAATTGACCCGAGAATGAATTGACGTGTGCACTTTGTGGCGTACTACAGGGTCATTTTTTCCAACAGTGGTAATATTAATGCAAGCCTCATTTATATGCAAGCGTAAACGCTGTGCTAAGTCCTCTGTAATGAAACTTATTTGCGAGCCGGAATCCAAAAGTGCACGTGCTAGTTGAAACTGTCCAAATCTATCACGCACGTTTACCAACGCAGAGCAAGAATATTTGATCGCTACTAGCAACATGGCTGGTGTAAGCTACCAGAGGGTCAGAAACTCCAGAGCTTGATTGTGATTGCATTTGTTGTGACTGCATTTGAGGTAGTGAGCTGGAAACAGTTGACTGGTGCTCTCCCCTATATCTATGAAGAACTGTGTTATGGGATTTTGAGCATACCCGACATCTAGTGGCCTTGCAATTCTTAACTGTGTGTCCTTGGTTAAGACAATTTATGCACAAACGATTCTGTTTTGTAAACTCAAAACGTAGAATTACAGGAAGAGCGGTGAAAGCTTGACAATCACCTAATGCATGATTCGTCGCTGAACAATAACGACAGTTTGACTCAGGTCGCCGATCTGTTTTGGCACACGAAAAACGATGATTTTGTATAACCTTTATTCGATGATTGGGTGGGCTTGCTTTTGTTTTTAGTTGCTTCTTCAGCAGATAAATGCTGGTACCGTCGGTTTAACTGAGCTGCACACTCTGACCACGTCGGCAGAGTATTATAGTCTAGCTGTTCTTCAAACCGAGATTTTGTTGAGCTATCTACTTTCAACATTGCTATGTGAATTAGAATGGCATTATTTATTTCCTTTTCACTTCCCAATGACTGTAACGATGCATAAAGAGCCGATATTTCATCAATCAAAGACCTTAAGCCTGAAGCAGAAGGTTTTGATAGATGGGGAATGTCAAGTAATTGCGAGAGTGTGTCGAAAAAAATTAAACATTTGTTATCATAAACACTTTTTAAACTAGCTAACGCCTTTTCATAGTTACAATCCGATATTTGAAACGCCTTGACAGTTCCCAACGCATCATCCTTCAAACAAGACAGTAAATGTTGAATTTTTCAATGTAAATGTTGAATTTTTCAACATTTGTTAAAGATGAGTCAGTATGCACAAAACTCTCAAAAAGACTTATAAAATTTTTAAACTCGGCATGCTTTCCACTGAACTTCGGAAGATTCATTTTTGGCAGCTGTGAGGAATGAGAACGAGCACTACTATCCCCGTAAATTACCTTCGGAGATTCATTTGCTTTTATTGCGGTATGCTGCAAGGACAGTGCAGGATCTGAAGACGCTAATGGAACGCTACGAAAGACGTCGAATGCAAACACAAGCGAGTAGGCAGACAACCGCAGTACACCAACCTACATCTCGACAGCCTGCTGTGATTAGTGCTTCGCTGCCGTCCACGCACGCCGTCCCTGCACCCAAGATGTGCGCTTCTTCAATTGTTCGGGATTGTGACACTATGAGTCGCAGTGCCCGAAGTCAATCAGACCAGAAAATTCCTGCTGCAAACTGGACCATATCCACAAGAACTGCCCGTCCAAGATTAGAAATGCTGTTGTCCCCAACGCCGCCGCTGCCGACGCAGTCACTCATTTCTATTGCGGAGACGAAGTGCCATCTTCATATATCCTGAAGCCAACCCTGCTGAACTGCCGTGGTCTAGGTAACGACCAACTTACGTCTTTAGGAACAATTCAGTGTGAAATTAGAATATTCCATCAAACAGTATTCCGTCAATTTGATGTACTGCCTAACAGTACCACAAATTTGCCTATGATCTAGGGTACAGACTTTTTTGTTAAAACAAATTTGAAGTTATGTAAAATAAAAGTGTCTTATATCAAAAGCCAATTGCTTAAGTAAGATAAATATAAAATGAATTGTAACAAGAAACTCACTGCTTTCCTTAATTCCGTTGATTTGTTTAGGAAAGATGTTAAACGCACAATAACCAAAAATGAGTCGACCCTGTCGTTAAATGAAAACGAGTTTATGCCTGCCGAATCACAGTCGTATATCTCTGAGAGAGAGTGTTCTGTCATGTCTGACCATTCGCTGCGGGATGCCCTGGCAGCGTGATGACTTATTAACTGCCGGCATTATCCGTCATAGTAGTTCCCCTTACGCTTCCGCTATAGTGCCCGTTGGAAAAAAATATAATACCTTAAGGAAGTGTGTTGATTATCGCCCTTTGAACAAAATAGCTGTCCGTGACCACTTCCCAATTTCGCTGTGATTGTGATGAACATCTGGGGGGTAAATCCGACTTTACTGTACTAGATTTAGAAAGTGGATTCCAACATGTCAAAATACATCCTGATTCTATTAAATACACTGCCTTTGTAACACCTGATGGTCAATTCGAATACGTACGCATGCCGTTCGGATGATGCAATGGTCCCCCAGTTTTCGCTAGATTTGTATACTTTGTGTTGAAGGACTTGATCAATAGAGGTTAATTAGTGATTTATATGTACGACACATTAATCTCGTCGAGTTATTTTGAAACCCATCTGCAAGTGTTGAAAGAGGCACTTTATACCTTACGAGTGAATGGGTTACGCCTTAAATTGTATAAGTGTCGTTTTGCGCACAAAGAGTTGGAGTATTTGGGGTATTTAGCGAACTCTTCGGGTATCACCCAGAAACCAGGTCACCTTCAAGCTATAAAAAGTCTGCCGGAACTCCGGGATAGGAAAGATTTGGAACGCTGTTTGGGTCTCTTTTCTTACTTCCGCCGTTTTGTACCCAACTTTGCCAAAATTGCTTATCCCCTTACGTTTTTTCTGATGAGTGTCTTAAATCATTCCGAACACTGCAGTCCAAACTGATCGAGTCACCAAACTGATCGAGTCACCGGTGCTGTCTATTTATAATCTGAATTACATTGTGATGCTAGTTCCGCCAGTTTTGGAGCAATGCTCCTGCAGAAACAAACTGATGATAAGTTTCATCCTGTGTGTTATTTTTCGAAGACGGCTTCCGTCCCAGAATCCAAATTGCATAGTTATGCATTGGAAACCCTGGCTATTGTGTACGCCTTAAAGCGTTTTGAGACATACCTGAAGTTCATTCCGTTTAAGATAATTAAAGATTGCAATTCATTAGCATTAGCCCTTAAGAATGGTGGATCTTTCGCAAAAATTGCCCGCTGGGCATTACTTTTCAAAAATTATAGCTATACCATTGTACATCGGTCCGGTATTTGTATGCCTCATGTTGATGCACTTCTCCTGGTGTCTTAACTTCAGACACACGCATTTTACCACCGTCGCCCGGTATTGTTGACACCACGCGACCTGTTAGCCATCGCTGCGGCGGCGATTGTCCTCGTGAACGAGAACATACGACCTGTCGTTGATCGGGCCCTCGATGCTCCACGCGTTGCGCTGCTGCAGACTGGCCAGGTAGTCCTTGGACCAGCTCTGCCAAAACTGCTGCTTGAGTGTTGACAGCATTCGCCACCGCTTCAAATATCCGAAGCTGGCCTTGCTGCAGCTTCCGCCGATTCCGAATTCTGTGGGCAGTGAAAGAAGAGACTGCCCGATTAGCAAGTGGCCTGGCGTGAGAGCCTCTCCATCGCCGGGATCGTTTCCTGGCTATGCGATTGGGCGAGAGTTGAGCAGAGCCTCGACTTCCACCAGGTGAAAGGAATTAAATGCCGTTTTAAATTTGTTGCGTGAGAGCCTGCTAACTTCACACCGCAAACATTGCACTTAGACTTATTGTCTTCAGCATTAAGGCAGCGTTTACAATGTCAGTGTGAGATTGGAAAATGTTTTGTTCCTGTCTGACACACATATTTTTCACATAAGTTTGTCTCCCTCATTTGCAATCTGTAACCGGTCTCGCTTGCATCTCAGCTTGGAGTGGAAAAAAGCTATTCGAAAATTAAGTTTTAAAAGCTGTCAATAGGTGTCGCATTTTCGAAATTAGCAACATGTGCTTGAAAGCACCAAAGCTCTAACCTCTATTTTACTCAAAATGGCTGTCAATAGGTGTCGCATCTTCGTAAGCTCCAATGTTTTTACCACTATTTTACTCAATACAGAGGTAAATGTTAATATAATTCACTATTTAATATTTATTTAGTACATATTAACGCATATATAACAATAAAATCTTCGAGTTCAGCAGCAGCAGCAACAGCTGCTTGCATCATCATTGTGTGATGAGCTAACAAAATTGCTTGTTTTTTCTTCATTTTTTTTAAATAATTCTGTTTCTGCTTCCGATTTTGATTGACTTTATAAATTTTTGCCACAAACATGAAACAAGCATCAGCTGTTCAAAGCTCATAAGCAGCTGTAATACAATTTCGAAATTCGAACTGGTTTCCACGCTGACATTGTAAACTACCAGCGTGGATTTCAGATTTTTAAAAGCTTCAATCCAAGCTAAGCTGACATTGTAAACGCTGCCTAATAATTACATCATGAAGCTAAACTCTTCCGTTCGTATACGCTATCTAAGACCCCTTTTACACGATGAAGTTTTTGCGTCTGAAGCATTCGTTTGTAGGCAAAGGGTGTAGAGGGGTTACAGCTGCAAGCAATGCTTCAGGAGTGTGAAGCAATGATTTATTTTTCTCATTTTGCTTTGCCTTATTCCGATTGCATGTAAACACAGAGTTGCACAGTGTTTGATGTGAATAATAAAGTTATCGATACGAAATATCGCACAAGCAAATATTAGCGCCAATAGTAAATACATTGTTTTGGTTAAGAAATTATTAGTAGAAATGTTCACTGAATCCATTTTATTTACTTGTTACTTCTTAAATCAATTAAATGTTAACAAATAAAACAGTCGATGGCAAAGATATATGTTTATCGACCATAAATTTAAATCAGAGTTGCATTTACAAAGAAAATGCAGCATGAAAAAACTTCATCGTGTAAATGCGACCAGATTTGCGAAGATGTTTTAAAACAGAATTAAAAATAAATTCATGACAAAACTTCATCGTGTAAAAGGGCTCTAACTTAGCAAGAATTTTTTTTGCTGTGCACCCTGTGGTTACAAAACTAAGGAGAGAATCATCTAAATATTCGATCATAACACCTTTTGCAACTTTTTCGGCTTTCTTCCACTGTTCTGAAACGCTTTCTGACAATTCATTTTCAATAACTTTTATAGCATCACTTCGGCTAAAAACCCCTTAGCCCTAAATTTCCATATGGAATAATTTTTGCCATCAAATGGTCTTATATTTCTTTTTGCCTTCTCCAAAATTTTTATTTTATTTTATTATTTAATATTTATATATATATTTTTTTTAAGTTGTTTCAATTTATATATATATATATATATATATATGTATTTATAAATTATATAAAGATGTCACTGCACTGGATGTTTAAGCAGGCCCCGCTTCGATCGAGAAAAAAAATTTGTAGTTCTGTACGCACAAGTACAATTTTGGCAGGCCCCGCTTCAATCGATGCACACTCACACACAGACAAATTTTATTATTATTTATTAATTGTCTTATCATTGGTGACTGGGCCCATAACCTGTTAAAGATTACCAGCTCAATAATAATAAAAACACAAAGATAAATGAATTTAACATTTATATTTTATATTTCTTCTGATTAAAGATAAAAATTAGAGATCAAACAATAGTTTTCTAGATATGTATTCAAAATATCGATTACTAACAAATAAATCATCGATTACACTATTTAATATTTTTCTATGATTTCCTTGCATATATCTAATAGTTTTTATAGGTGGCTTCCCACGTAACTTTAACGAAACATAAAATGGTTCGCAAAAATCTACTCCACAAATCAAGAAAGGGCGAGCTTGCCTTACGCGATCGGCCGGCAAATTGCCCATTATTTTCCCAAGTAGTACGGGCTTATACCGAAAACAGTGAACGCGTTTCCTAACAACCTTTGTGCACGCCTCTCGAGCATTGATTACCCAAATCTGCTGCCTTAGCAGTGACACCATCACCCTGGCACCTGCGTGATGATGTGTTTGATGCAAATTACGAAGAAACAACTTAACGAATTGAAAATTTCGAGGCAACAACAATGGAAATTTTGCGTCATATGGAATTTGAGCATTTAAGAGCCTGCCTCCAACTCGAACTAAACGAAAAGTCACACCATCCAGCTCCATGGTGTGTATAAAGGGGTTCAAACGTTGAAGATTTGGATCCAAAACTTCCGTTCTTTCTAATTTGACGTATTCTGAACCCAACTCGAACTTTTGAAGCACATGTATACATCTAAAAACCGACAATTTAAGCTTTTTTACTGATATAACTGCCTCGCGGCTACGTTTTTTCTTTGAATAAAACGATGCACGTAGGCCATGATACGAAGTTTGTTATACGACGAACATCTTTCAACGAGATCGACAATTACATTTGCTTCGCTTTTTGCTACTGAACATACCACCGCGCTTTTTTTGTTTTCGGACAGCTGTAGGTCACGAGAGATTTCAAATTGATGGAGACAAGGCCATTTATCAGCACTTGTAAGGAAAAAGTCCGGCCCGTTTTCCCACAGCGAACAATTTAGACCATCTACATCTGTACCGCGCGACACTAAATCAGCTGGATTCTGTTACGTAGGCACATGACGCCATACAACATTGCAACGAACGTCGCTAGTGTGGATGGATCTCTTTTCAACCAGTAAAGTGTGACTTGAGAATCCGACCAGAATTTCAAGCAATGGGGCTACTTGAACCCACAACGTAGCTAGAAGATGAGCTGCACACAACTCGAGACTTGGGATTGACTTTGTTTTAAGAGGAGACACACGTGACCTGGCGGTTAAAAGTCTTGCCAAATTGTTTTTCCCACCAATGGTACGAACATATATGCAACAACCATAAGCTTCACTTGAAGCGTCTGCAAAGCCGTGGATTTGGACTGCTGTCTTCGTGGACAGGCAAACGTATGGAGGAATTGATATCTTATTTAGCTCTAGTAAATTCTGCTTGAACCTGTTCCAACTGGTATGTAGACTCATTGGAACTGACTCATCCCAATCCAACTTTTGTCACCACAGCTCCTGGAGCAGAACTTTTGCTCTAGTGATCAATGGACACAATAAACCCAAAGGGTCAAACAAGCCGTCACCGACAGGATATTGCATTTTGATGGTGGTAAGGTAGTGAACGAGTCTTCTAAGCTGTAATGAAACACATCAGTCTGAGGATTCCATTTCATGCCAAGTGTTTTTTACTGAGGTGGACGAATCAAATATAAGAGATTTATCTGGCCCTCTATTGGCCAGCAGTCGAGGCCCATTTGGCTAAATCAAAGTCCCCAAATTTCAACACCTCTTTCACCTTTTTGCGAATAACTTCCAGCTCATTTAACGTATATGCTCCAATTAACATATCATCAACGTAGAAATCGCTTGAAATCACCCTTGACGCTAACGGATGCGTCCCAGCATAAGTCTTTGACAGCTTAAAAAGGCAACAGATAGCCAAAAACGGAGCTGAGGCTGTCGCTTGAGTGACAGTGTTCCAACCATAAGTTTGGAGAACATCAGTTGATTTCTCCCTCCACAAGATCAGTCGAAAATTCCGATCCTCATTGGAAATATTAATTTGCCTATACATCTTCGAGATGTCACCCACCATTAATGTGTCGTTCAAGGAAATCGAGGTCGACGTTTTACTGCATGCATCAAAAACAACTCGTAACTTGGTGGTGATACTATCAGGTCTCAGGACACATTGATGTGGAATATAGTAATGGTGTCCTGCAGGAGGAGTAAGAAGCAATGACATGTGACCAAGGCTGAGATACTCTCTCATAAATTCTTGATACATGTTATTTAACTCGGTATTGCTTGCAACTTTGCGCTCTAACGCAAGAAACCGTCGCTTGGCCGTTTCGATTCCTAATACCGTTGGATTTATCTTAAAAGGCAGCTTGACCTTGAAACGACCTGACGCAAGCCTCTTTACGGGCTGCTTAAATTGTTTTTCGCAGGCAGTTTGTTCAGCTGTATATACAGCCTTCGATCTTGCCGGCTTGTTCCATTTCCCAAAATCCTTCCACCAGAGAGTCGAGAGAGCAGTTGTTTTCGGCGACGGTGATGCTGCATACCTGAGCTCTATCCGATAGACTTCTAGTGTACTTTCCGGACACAATCCATCCAAACAAGGTTTTTTTTGGATTAGTGGATGCTGGGAATTAACTTTTAAAAAGATTTCTGCGCCAAGCAGTAAGTCAGCTTTTGCGGGCTTGTAGAACCGAGGATCTGCCAGCTCAATGTTTGCTGGGATACTCAATATGGCAAAATTTACCTCATGATCTGGTTGATATGTAGATATTGACTTTAAACCCAGAAATCTGTGGCAAGACTATGAGAATTGACCCGAGAATGAATTGACGTGTGCACTTTGTGGCGTACTACAGGGTCATTTTTTCCAACAGTGGTAATATTAATGCAAGCCTCATTTATATGCAAGCGTAAACGCTGTGCTAAGTCCTCTGTAATGAAACTTATTTGCGAGCCGGAATCCAAAAGTGCACGTGCTAGTTGAAACTGTCCAAATCTATCACGCACGTTTACCAACGCAGAGCAAGAATATTTGATCGCTACTAGCAACATGGCTGGTGTAAGCTACCAGAGGGTCAGAAACTCCAGAGCTTGATTGTGATTGCATTTGTTGTGACTGCATTTGAGGTAGTGAGCTGGAAACAGTTGACTGGTGCTCTCCCCTATATCTATGAAGAACTGTGTTATGGGATTTTGAGCATACCCGACATCTAGTGGCCTTGCAATTCTTAACTGTGTGTCCTTGGTTAAGACAATTTATGCACAAACGATTCTGTTTTGTAAACTCAAAACGTTGAATTACAGGAGGAGCGGTGAAAGCTTGACAGTTACCTAATGCATGATTCGTCGCTGAACAATAACGACAGTTTGACTCAGGTCGCCGATCTGTTTTGGCACACGAAAAACGATGATTTTGTATAACCTTTATTCGTTGATTGGGTGGGCTTGCTTTTGTTTTTAGTTACTTCTTCAGCAGATAAATGCTGGTACCGTCGGTTTAACTGAGCTGCACACTCTGACCACGTCGGCAGAGTATTACAGTCTAGCTGTTCTCCAAACCGAGATTTTGTTGAGCTATCTACTTTGAACATTTCTATGTGAATTAAAATGGCATTATTTATTTCCTTTTCACTTCCCAATGACTGTAACGATGCATAAAGAGCCGATATTTCATCAATCAAAGACCTTAAGCCTGAAGCAAAAGGTTTTGATAGATGGGGAATGTCAAGTAATTGCGAGATTGTGTCAAAAAAAATTAAACTTTTGTTATCATAAACACTTTTTAAACTAGCTAACGCCTTTTCATAGTTACAATCCGATATTTGAAACGCCTTGACAGTTCCCAACGCATCATCCTTCAAACAAGACAGTAAATGTTGAATTTTTCAACATTTGTTAAAGATGAGTCAGTATGCACAAAACTCTCAAAAAGACTTATAAAATTTTTAAACTCGGCATGCTTTCCACTGAACTTCGGAAGATTCATTTTTGGCAGCTGTGAGGAATGAGGACGAGCACTACTATCCCCGTAAATTACCTTCGGAGATTAATTTGCTTTTATTGCGGTATGCTGCAAGGACAGTGCAGGATCTGAAGACGCTAATGGAACGCTACGAAAGACGTCGAATGCAAACACAAGCGAGTAGGCAGACAACCGCAGTACACCAACCTACATCTCGACAGCCTGCTGTGATTAGTGCTTCGCTGCCGTCCACGCACGCCGTCCCTGCACCAAAGATGTGCGCTTCTTCAATTGTTCGGGATTTCGACACTATGAGTCGCAGTGCCCGAAGCCAATCAGACCAGCGAATTCCTGCTGCAAACTGGACCATATCCACAAGAACTGCCAGTCCAAGATTGGAAATGCTGTTGTCCCCAACGCCGCCGCTGCCGACGCAGTCACTCCTTTCTATTGCGGAGACGCCTTGATAGATAAAGTAGAAAATCTACAAATGGTGAGTGTTGCCTTTATGTTAAATCAAGTGAAAAGCAGTGAGTTTACAAATATATGTTCCCTCCTTGACTCGGGTAGCCCTAGAAGTTTTATTCGGCAATCAGAAGTGCCATCTTCATTTATCCTGAAGCCAACCCTGCTGAACTGCCGTGGTCTAGGTAACGACCAACTTACGTCTTTAGGAACAATTCAGTGTGAAATTAGAATATTCCGTCAATTTGATGTACTGCCTAACAGTGCCACAAATTTGCCTATGATCTAGGGTAGAGACTTTTTTGTTAAAACAAATTTGAAGTTATGTAAAATAAAAGTGTCTTATATCAAAAGCCAATTGCTTAAGTAAGATAAATATAAAATGAATTGTAACAAGAAACTCACTGCTGTCCTTAATTCCCTTGATTTTTTTAGGAAAGATGTTAAACGCACAATAACCAAAATGAGTCGACCCTGTCGTTAAATGAAAACGAATTTATGCCTGCCGAATCACAGTCGTATATCTCTGAGAGAGAGTGTTCTGTCATGCCTGACCATTCGCTGCGGGATGCCCTGGCAGCGTGATGACTTATTAACTGCCGGCATTATCCGTCATAGTAGTTCCCCTTACGCTTCCGCTATAGTGCCCGTTGGAAAAAAATATAATACCTTAAGGAAGTGTGTTGATTATCGCCCTTTGAACAAAATAACTGTCCGTGACCACTTTCCAATTTCGCTGTTAGAGGATTGTGATGAACATCTGGGGGGTAAATCCTACTTTACTGTACTAGATTTAGAAAGTGGATTCCAACATGTCAAAATACATCCTGATTCTATTAAATACACTGTCTTTGTAACACCTGATGGTCAATTCGAATACGTACGCATGCCTTTCGGATGATGCAATGGTCCCCCAGTTTTCGCTAGATTTGTATACTTTGTGTTGAAGGACTTGATCAATAGAGGTTAATTAGTGATTTATATGTACGACACATTAATCGCGTCGAGTGATTTTGAAACCCATCTGCAAGTGTTGAAAGAGGCACTTTATACCTTACGAGTGAATGGGTTACGCCTTAAATTGTATAAGTGTCGTTTTGCGCACAAAGAGTTGGAGTATTTGGGGTATTTAGCGAACTCTTCGGGTATCACCCAGAAACCAGGTCACCTTCAAGCTATAAAAAGTCTGCCGGAACTCCGGGATAGGAAAGATTTGGAACGCTGTTTGGGTCTCTTTTCTTACTTCCGCCGTTTTGTACCCAAAATTGCTTATCCGATGTCGCGCCTGCTGAAAAAAGATGCGCCTTACGTTTTTTCTGATGAGTGTCATAAATCATTCCGAATAAGTTTCATCCTGTGTGTTATTTTTCGAAGACCGCTTCCGTCCCAGAATCCAAATTGCATAGTTATGCATTGGAAACCCTGGCTATTGTGTACGCCTTAAAGCGTTTTGAGACATACCTGAAGTTCATTCCGTTTAAGATAATTACAGATTGCAATTCATTAGCGTTAGCCCTGAAGAATGGTGGATCTTTCGCAAAAATTGCCCGCTGGGCATTACTTTTCAAAAATTATAGCTATACCATTGTACATCGGTCCGGTATTTGTATGCCTCATGTTGATGCACTTCTCCTGGTGTCTTAACTTCAGACACACGCATTTTACCACCGTCGCCTGGTATTGTTGACACCACGCGATCTGTTAGCCATCGCTGCGGCGGCAGATTGTCCTCGTGAACGAGAACTATACGACCTGTCGTTAGATCGGGGCCCTCGATGCTCCACGCGTTGCGCTGCTGCAGACTGGCCAGGTAGTCCTTGGACCAGCTCTGCCAAAACTGCTGCTTGAGTGTTGACAGCATTCGCCACCGCTTCAAATATCCGAAGCTGGCCTTGCTGCAGCTTCCGCCGATTCCGAATTCTGTGGGCAGCGAAAGAAGAGACTGCCCGATTAGCAAGTGGCCTGGCGTGAGAGCCTCTCCATCGCTGGGATCGTTTCCTGGCTATGCGATTGAGCGAGAGTTGAGCAGAGCCTCGACTTCCACCAGGTGAGTGTTCAACTTGTCTGCGCTAAGCTTGGCGTTGCCGACCCCTCGCAGCAACCGATGTTTGGCGGCTTTGACGGCTGCTCCCCCATAGCCCGCTGAAGTGTGGTGACCGCGGAGGGATAAATGAACACTCGACTCCTTTCTGAGCCGCGTACGCTCTCAGGGGATCCTTGCTGCGGTGGAACGCCTCGTTCAACTCCTCGAGGAGGGCGAGCTTTCCTAACTCGATCGGCGGGCAAATTGCCCATTATTTGACCAAGTGGTACGGGTTTATACCAAAAACAGTGGACGCAATTCCTTACAATCTTCGTGCACGCCTCTCGAGCATTAATTACCCAAATCTGCTGCCTTAGCAGTGACACCATCACCTTGGCACCTGCGTGATATTGTGTTTGATGCAAATTACGAAGAAACAATTTAACGAATTCAGAATTTCGAGGCAACAACAATGGAAATTTTGCGTCATATGGAATTTGAGCATTTAAGAGCCTGCCTCCAACGCGAATTAAACGAAAAGTCACACCATCCAGCTCCATGGTGTGTATAAAGGGATTCAAACGTTGAAGATTTGGATCCAAAACTTCCGTTCTTTCTAATTTGACGTATTCTAAACCCAACTCGAATTTTTGAAGCACATGTATACATCTAAAAAACGACAATTTAAGCTTTTTTACTGATATAACTGCCTCGCTTCTACGGTTTTTTCTTTGAATAAAACAGTGCACGCAGGCCATGATACGAAGTAGTTTGTTATACGACGAACATCTTTCAAGGAGATCGACCATTACATTTGCTTCGCTTGTTGCTACTGAACATACCACCGCGCTTTTTTGTTTTCGGACAGCTGTAGGTCACGAGAGATTTCAAACTGGTGGAGACAAGGCTATTTATCAGCACTTGTAAGCAAAAAATCCGGCCCGTTTTCCCACAGCGAACAATTTAGACCATCTACATCTGTACCACGCGACACTTAATCAGCTGGATTCTGTTCCGTAGGCACATGACGCCATACAACATTTTCTGAAAGCTCTTGGATTTCGGAAACTCTATTTGCAACGAACGTTGCTAGTGTGGTTGGATCTCTTTTCAACCAGTAAAGTGTGACTTGAGAATCCGACCAGAATTTCAAGCAATGGGGCTACTTGAACCCACAACGTAGCTAGAAGATGAGCTGCATACAACTCGAGACTTGGGATTGACTTTGTTTTAAGAGGAGACATACGTGACTTGGCGGTTAAAAGTCTTGCCGAACTGTTTTTCCTACCAATGGTACGAACATATATGCAACAACCATAGGCTTCAGTAGAAGCGTCTGCATACCAACTGGTATGTAGACTCATTGGAACTGACTCACCCCAATCCAACTTTTGTCGCCAAAGCTCCTGGAGCAGAACTTTTGCTCTGGTGATCAATGGTCACAAGAAACCCAAAGGGTCAAACAAGCGCGCCGTCACCGACAGGATATTGCGTTTTGTTGCTGGTAAGGTAGTGAACGAGTCTTCTAAGCTGTAATGAAACACATCAGTCTGAGGATTCCACTTCATGCCAAGTGTTTTTACTGAGGTGTACGAATCAAATATAAGAGATTATCTGGGCTTTATTGGCCAGCAGTCAAGGATGATTAGAGGCCCATTTGGCTAGATCGAAGCCCCCAAATTTCAACACCTCTGTCACTTCTTTGCGAATAACTTCCAGCTCATTTAACGTATTTGCTCCAGTTAGCATACATCAACGTAGAAATCGCTTGAAATCACCCTTGACGCTAACGGATGCGTCCCAGCATAAGTCTTTGACAGCTTAAAAAGGCAACAGAAAGCCAAAAACGGAGCTGAACTGTCGCTTAAGTGACAGTGTTCCAACGATAAGTTTGGAGAACATCAGTTGATTTCTCCCTCCACAAGATCAGTCGAAAATTCCGATCCTCATTGGAAATATTAATTTGCCTATACATCTTCGAGATGTCACCCACCATTAATGTGTCGTTCAAGGAAATCGAGGTCGACGTTTTACTGCATGCATCAAAAACAACTCGTAACTTGGTGGTGATACTATCAGGTCTCAGGACACATTGATGTGGAATATAGTAATGGTGTCCTGCAGGAGGAATAAGAAGCAATGACATGTGACCAAGGCTGAGATACTCTCTCATAAATTCTTGATACATGTTATTTAACTCGGTATTGCTTGCAACTTTGCGCTCTAACGCAAGAAACCGTCGCTTGGCCGTTTCGATTCCTAATACCGTTGGATTTATCTTAAAAGGCAGCTTGACCTTGAAACGACCTGACGCAAGCCTCTTTACGGGCTGCTTAAATTGTTGTTCGCAGGCAGCTTGTTCAGCTGTATATACAGCCTTCGATCTTTCAAGCTTGTTCCATTTCCCAAAATCCTTCCACCAGAGAGTCGAGAGAGCAGTTGTTTTCGGCGACGGTGATGCTGCATACCTGAGCTCTATCCGATAGACTTCTAGTGTACTTTCCGGACACAATCCATCCAAACAAGGTTTTTTTTGGATTAGTGGATGCTGGGAATTAACTTTTATTCGACCTACACTCAATAAATCAAAAAAGATTTCTGCGCCAAGCAGTAAGTCAGCTTTTGCGGGCTTGTAGAACCGAGGATCTGCCAGCTCAATGTTTGCTGGGATACTCAATATGGCAAAATTTACCTCATGATCTGGTTGATATGTAGATATTGACTTTAAACCCAGAAATCTGTGGCAAGACTATGAGAATTGACCCGAGAATGAATTGACGTGTGCACTTTGTGGCGTACTACAGGGTCATTTTTTCCAACAGTGGTAATATAAATGCAAGCCTCATTTATACGCAAGCGTTAACGCTGTGCTAAGTCCTCTGTAATGAAACTTATTTGCGAGCCGGAATCCAAAAGTGCACGTGCTAGTTGAAACTGTCCAAATCTATCACGCACGTTTACCAACGCAGTAGCAAGAATACTTGATCGCTACTAGCAACATGACTGGTGTAAGCTACCGGAGGGTCAGAAACTCCAGAGCTTGATTGTGATTGCATTTGTTGTGACTGCATTTGAGGTAGTGAGCTGGAAACAGTTGACTGGTGCTCTCCCCTATATCTATGAAGAACTGTGTTATGAGATTTTGAGCATACCCGACATCTAGTGGCCTTGCAATTCTTAACTGTGTGTCCTTGGTTAAGACAATTTATGCACAAACGATTCTGTTTTGTAAACTCAAAACGTTGAATTACAGGAAGAGCGGTGAAAGCTTGACTGTTACCTAATGCATGATTCGTCGCTGAACAATAACGACAGTTTGACTCAGGTCGCCGATCTGTTTTGGCACACGAAAAACGATGATTTTGTATAACCTTTATTCGTTGATTGGGTGGGCTTGCTTTTGTTTTTAGTTGCTTCTTCAGCAGATAAATGCTGGTACCGTCGGTTTAACTGAGCTGCACACTCTGACCACGTCGGCAGAGTATTATAGTCTAGCTGTTCTTCAAACCGAGATTTTGTTGAGCTATCTACTTTGAACATTTCTATGTGAATTAAAATGGCATTATTTATTTCCTTTTCACTTCCCAATGACTGTAACGATGCATAAAGAGCCGATATTTCATCAATCAAAGACCTTAAGCCTGAAGCAAAAGGTTTTGATAGATGGGGAATGTCAAGTAATTGCGAGATTGTGTCAAAAAAAATTAAACTTTTGTTATCATAAACACTTTTTAAACTAGCTAACGCCTTTTCATAGTTACAATCCGATATTTGAAACGCCTTGACAGTTCCCAACGCATCATCCTTCAAACAAGACAGTAAATGTTTAATTTTTCAACATTTGATAAAGATGAGTCAGTATGCACAAAACTCTCAAAAAGACTTATACAATTTTTAAACTCGGCATGCTTTCCACTGAACTTCGGAAGATTCATTTTTGGCAGCTGTGAGGAATGAGGACGAGCACTACTATCCCCGTAAATTACCTTCGGAGATTCATTTGCTTTTATTGCGGTATGCTGCAAGGACAGTGCAGGATCTGAAGACGCTAATGGAACGCTACGAAAGACGTCGAATGCAAACACAAGCGAGTAGGCAGACAACCGCAGTACACCAACCTACATCTCGACAGCCTGCTGTGATTAGTGCTTCGCTGCCGTCCACGCACGCCGTCCCTGCACCAAAGATGTGCGCTTCTTCAATTGTTCGGGATTTCGACACTATGAGTCACAGTGCCCGAAGCCAATCAGACCAGCGAATTCCTGCTGCCCGTCCAAGATTGGAAATGCTGTTGTCCCCAACGCCGCCGCTGCCGACGCAGTCACTCCTTTCTATTGCGGAGACGCCTTGATAGATAAAGTAGAAAATCTACAAATGGTGAGTGTTGCCTTTATGTTAAATCAAGTGAAAAGCAGTGAGTTTACAAATATATGTTCCCTCCTTGACTCGGGTAGCCCTAGAAGTTTTATTCGGCAATCAGAAGTGCCATCTTCATATATCCTGAAGCCAACCCTGCTGAACTGCCGTGGTCTAGGTAACGACCAACTTACGTCTTTAGGAACAATTCAGTGTGAAATTAGAATATTCCGTCAATTTGATGTACTGCCTAACAGTGCCACAAATTTGCCTATGATCTAGGGTAGAGACTTTTTTGTTAAAACAAATTTGAAGTTATGTAAAATAAAAGTGTCTTATATCAAAAGCCAATTGCTTAAGTAAGATAAATATAAAATGAATTGTAACAAGAAACTCACTGCTGTCCTTAATTCCCTTGATTTTTTTAGGAAAGATGTTAAACGCACAATAACCAAAAATGAGTCGACCCTGTCGTTAAATGAAAACGAATTTATGCCTGCCGAATCACAGTCGTATATCTCTGAGAGAGAGTGTTCTGTCATGCCTGACCATTCGCTGCGGGATGCCCTGGCAGCGTGATGACTTATTAACTGCCGGCATTATCCGTCATAGTAGTTCCCCTTACGCTTCCGCTATAGTGCCCGTTGGAAAAAAATATAATACCTTAAGGAAGTGTGTTGATTATCGCCCTTTGAACAAAATAACTGTCCGTGACCACTTTCCAATTTCGCTGTTAGAGGATTGTGATGAACATCTGGGGGGTAAATCGTACTTTACTGTACTAGATTTAGAAAGTGGATTCCAACATGTCAAAATACATCCTGATTCTATTAAATACACTGTCTTTGTAACACCTGATGGTCAATTCGAATACGTACGCATGCCGTTCGGATGATGCAATGGTCCCCCAGTTTTCGCTAGATTTGTATACTTTGTGTTGAAGGACTTGATCAATAGAGGTTAATTAGTGATTTATATGTACGACACATTAATCGCGTCGAGTGATTTTGAAACCCATCTGCTAGTGTTGAAAGAGGCACTTTATACCTTACGAGTGAATGGGTTACGCCTTAAATTGTATAAGTGTCGTTTTGCGCACAAAGAGTTGGAGTATTTGGGGTATTTAGCGAACTCTTCGGGTATCACCCAGAAACCAGGTCACCTTCAAGCTATAAAAAGTCTGCCGGAACTCCGGGATAGGAAAGATTTGGAACGCTGTTTGGGTCTCTTTTCTTACTTCCGCCGTTTTTTACCCAACTTTGCCAAAATTGCTTATCCGATGTCGCGCCTGCTGAAAAAAGATCCCCTTACGTTTTTTCTGATGAGTGTCTTAAATCATTCCGAACACTGCAGTCCAAACTGATCGAGTCATCAAACTGATCGAGTCACCAAACTGATCGAGTCACCGGTGCTGTCTATTTATAATCTGAATTACATTGTGATGCTAGTTACGCCAGTTTTGGAGCAATGTTCCTGATGATAAGTTTCATCCTGTGTGTTATTTTTCGAAGACCGCTTCCGTCCCAGAACCCAAATTGCATAGTTATGCATTGGAAACCGTGGCTATTGTGTACGCCTTAAAGCGTTTTGAGACATACCTGAAGTTCATTCCGTTTAAGATAATTACAGATTGCAATTCATTAGCGTTAGCCCTTAAGAATGGTGGATCTTCCGCAAAAATTGCCCGCTGGGAATAACTTTTCAAAAATTATAGCTATACCATTGTACATCGGTCCAGTATTTGTATGCCTCATGTTGATGCACTTCTCCTGGTGTCTTAACTTCAGACACACGCATTTTACCACCGTCGCCCGGTATTGTTGACACCACGCGACCTGTTAGCCATCGCTGCGGCGGCAGATTGTCCTCGTGAACGAGAACTATACGACCTGTCGTTAGATCGGGGCCCTCGATGCTCCACGCGTTGCGCTGCTGCAGACTGGCCAGGTAGTCCTTGGACCAGCTCTGCCAAATATCCGAAGCTGGCCTTGCTGCAGCTTCCGCCGATTCCGAATTCTGTGGGCAGCGAAAGAAGAGACTGCCTGATTAGCAAGTGGCCTGGCGTGAGAGCCTCTCCATCGCTGGGATCGTTTCCTGGCTATGCGATTGAGCGAGAGTTGAGCAGAGCCTCGACTTCCACCAGGTGAGTGTTCAACTTGTCTGCGCTAAGCTTGGCGTTGCCGACCCCTCGCAGCAACCGATGTTTGGCGGCTTTGACGGCTGCTCCCCCATAGCCCGCTGAAGTGTGGTGACCGCGGAGGGATAAATGAACACTCGACTCCTTTCTGAGCCGCATACGCTCTCAGGGGATCCTTGCTGCGGTGGAACGCCTCGTTCAACTCCTCGAGGAGGGCGAGCTTTCCTAACTCTATCGGCGGGCAAATTGCCCATTATTTGACCAAGTGGTACGGGTTTATACCAAAAACAGTGGACGCAATTCCTTACAATCTTCGTGCACGCCTCTCGAGCATTAATTACCCAAATCTGCTGCCTTAGCAGTGACACCATCACCTTGGCACCTGCGTGATATTGTGTTTGATGCAAATTACGAAGAAACAATTTAACGAATTCAGAATTTCGAGGCAACAACAATGGAAATTTTGCGTCATATGGAATTTGAGCATTTAAGAGCCTGCCTCCAACGCGAATTAAACGAAAAGTCACACCATCCAGCTCCATGGTGTGTATAAAGGGATTCAAACGTTGAAGATTTGGATCCAAAACTTCCGTTCTTTCTAATTTGACGTATTCTAAACCCAACTCGAATTTTTGAAGCACATGTATACATCTAAAAAACGACAATTTAAGCTTTTTTACTGATATAACTGCCTCGCTTCTACGGTTTTTTCTTTGAATAAAACAATGCACGCAGGCCATGATACGAAGTAGTTTGTTATACGACGAACATCTTTCAAGGAGATCGACCATTACATTTGCTTCGCTTGTTGGTACTGACCATACCACCGCGCTTTTTTGTTTTCGGACAGCTGTAGGTCACGAGAGATTTCAAATTGGTGGAGACAAGGCTATTTATCAGCACTTGTAAGCAAAAAATCCGGCCCGTTTTCCCACAGCGAACAATTTAGACCATCTACATCTGTACCACGCGACACTAAATCAGCTGGATTCTGTTCCGTAGGCACATGACGCCATACAACATTTTCTGAAAGCTCTTGGATTTCGGAAACTCTATTTGCAACGAACGTTGCTAGTGTGGTTGGATCTCTTTTCAACCAGTAAAGTGTGACTTGAGAATCCGACCAGAAATTGATGCTTTTAAGTTTTAGATTTTCAAGCAATGGGGCTACTTGAACCCACAACGTAGCTAGAAGATGAGCTGCACACAACTCGAGACTTGGGATTGACTTTGTTTTAAGAGGAGACATACGTGACTTGGCGGTTAAATGTCTTGCCGAACTGTTTTTCCCACCAATGGTACGAACATATATGCAACAACCATAGGCTTCAGTAGAAGCGTCTGCATACCAACTGGTATGTAGACTCATTGGAACTGACTCACCCCAATCCAACTTTTGTCGCCACAGCTCCTGGAGCAGAACTTTTGCTCTGGTGATCAATGGTCACAAGAAACCCAAAGGGTCAAACAAGCGCGCCGTCACCGACAGGATATTGCGTTTTGTTGCTGGTAAGGTAGTGAACGAGTCTTCTAAGCTGTAATGAAACACATCAGTCTGAGGATTCCACTTCATGCCAAGTGTTTTTACTGAGGTGGACGAATCAAATATAAGAGATTATCTGGGCTTTATTGGCCAGCAGTCAAGGATGATTAGAGGCCCATTTGGCTAGATCGAAGCCCCCAAATTTCAACACCTCTGTCACTTCTTTGCGAATAACTTCCAGCTCATTTAACGTATTTGCTCCAGTTAGCATACATCAACGTAGAAATCGCTTGAAATCACCCTTGACGCTAACGGATGCGTCCCAGCATAAGTCTTTGACAGCTTAAAAAGGCAACAGATAGCCAAAAACGGAGCTGAGGCTGTCGCTTGAGTGACAGTGTTCCAACCATAAGTTTGGAGAACATCAGTTGATTTCTCCCTCCACAAGATCAGTCGAAAATTCCGATCCTCATTGGAAATATTAATTTGCCTATACATCTTCGAGATGTCACCCACCATTAATGTGTCGTTCAAGGAAATCGAGGTCGACGTTTTACTGCATGCATCAAAAACAACTCGTAACTTGGTGGTGATACTATCAGGTCTCAGGACACATTGATGTGGAATATAGTAATGGTGTCCTGCAGGAGGAGTAAGAAGCAATGACATGTGACCAAGGCTGAGATACTCTCTCATAAATTCTTGATACATGTTATTTAACTCGGTATTGCTTCCAACTTTGCGCTCTAACGCGAGAAACCGTCGCTTGGCCGTTTCGATTCCTAATACCGTTGGATTTATCTTAAAAGGCAGCTTGACCTTGAAACGACCTGACGCAAGCTTCTTTACGGGCTGCTTAAATTGTTCTTCGCAGGCAGCTTGTTCAGCTGTATATACAGCCTTCGATCTTTCCAGCTTGTTCCATTTCCCAAAATCCTTCCACCAGAGAGTCGAGAGAGCAGTTGTTTTCGGCGACGGTGATGCTGCATACCTGAGCTCTGTCCGATAGACTTCTAGTGTACTTTCCGGACACAATCCATCCAAACAAGGTTTTTTTTGGATTAGTGGATGCTGGGAATTAACTTTTATTCGACCTACACTCAATAAATCAAAAAAGATTTCTGCGCCAAGCAGTAAGTCAGCTTTTGCGGGCTTGTAGAACCGAGGATCTGCCAGCTCAATGTTTGCTGGGATACTCAATATGGCAAAATTTACCTCATGATCTGGTTGATATGTAGATATTGACTTTAAACCCAGAAATCTGTGGCAAGACTATGAGAATTGACCCGAGAATGAATTGACGTGTGCACTTTGTGGCGTACTACAGGGTCATTTTTTCCAACAGTGGTAATATTAATGCAAGCCTCATTTATATGCAAGCGTAAACGCTGTGCTAAGTCCTCTGTAATGAAACTTATTTGCGAGCCGGAATCCAAAAGTGCACGTGCTAGTTGAAACTGTCCAAATCTATCACGCACGTTTACCAACGCAGTAGCAAGAATACTTGATCGCTACTAGCAACATGACTGGTGCAAGCTACCGGAGGGTCAGAAACTCCAGAGCTTGATTGTGATTGCATTTGTTGTGACTACATTTGAGGTAGTGAGCTGGAAACAGTTGACTGGTGCTCTCCCCTATATCTATGAAGAACTGTGTTATGGGATATTGAGCATACCCGACATCTAGTGGCCTTGCAATTCTTAACTGTGTGTCCTTGGTTAAGACAATTTATGCACAAACGATTCTGTTTTGTAAACTCAAAACGTAGAATTACAGGAAGAGCGGTGAAAGCTTGACAATTACCTAATGCACGATTAATCGCTGAACAATAACGACAGTTTGACTCAGGTCGCCGATCTGTTTTGGCACACGAAAAACGATGATTTTGTAAAACCTTTATTCGATGATTGGGTGAGCTTGCGTTTGTTTTTAGTTGCTTCTTCAGCAGATAAATGCTGGTACCGTCGGTTTAACTGAGCTGCACACTCTGACCACGTCGGCAGAGTATTATAGTCTAGCTGTTCTTCAAACCGAGATTTTGTTGAGCTATCTACTTTGAACATTGCTATGTGAATTAGAATGGCATTATTTATTTCCTTTTCACTTCCCAATGATTGTAACGATGCATAAAGAGCCAATATTTCATCAATCAAAGACCTTAAGCCTGAAGCAGAAGGTTTTGATAGATGGGGAATGTCAAGTAATTGCGAGATTGTGTCAAAAAAAAATTAAACTTTTGTTATCATAAACACTTTTTAAACTAGCTAACGCCTTTTCATAGTTACAATCCGATATTTAAAACGCCTTGACAGTTCCCAACGCATCATCCTTCAAACAAGACAGTAAATGTTGAATTTTTCAACATTTGTTAAAGATGAGTCAGTATGCACAAAACTCTCAAAAATACTTATAAAATTTTTAAACTCGGCATGCTTTCCACCGAACTTCGGAAGATTCATTTTTGGCAGCTGTGAGGAATGAGGACGAGCACTACTATCCCCGTAAATTACCTTCGGAGATTCATTTGCTTTTATTGCGGATTGGTATAAAGCCTTTGATATAACACACATATCCTCGACAGACGCTCTTAAATCATTGTTTGGGTTAAGTGCATCAATGTCTGCCTGGATATCAATTAACTTCTCACAATAATTTTCAAGCAGCTGCATTCTGTATCCCAATTGAAACATATTGAACGATATATTTTTTTCCTCAAATGCTGTCCTCATACGTGATATATCACCCATAACCTTGTCGTGTTTTTGCATTGCCAATAATAATTTTGTATTACTTTTTAAGCTTCCGTCCTTGGGGACTGACTCCTAATCTTCCTTACTCGTTTTGCAAATTTATTTTTGAATTTTGTTTTTAAAGTCGATTTAAATAAATAAATATTTTTTTATTTATTTATTTATTTATAGTCAGCTGACAATAAAATGAATCAAATTTAATTTAAATTAAAAAAAAGTTAAGATAGTTAGATAAAGCAAAAATTATCGATATTTTTAGTACTGGAGTTGAGGCCTCCAATGAGACAACAGAATAAAGTTTGTTATGGTCAGAACATATAACACGAAATGATAGTTGCTGAAGCAACGATCAAGGCTAAGGGGTAAAAAGCTACGTGAAGATCTTATCGGGACACTAAATTTAATTCGGCTCAAAAGAATTGATGAGCCGATTTCACCATTAAGTAGGTTAGTAATAAATAATACTCTATGCATAGTTCTACGGTTTAACAGGGAGATGTAGAATACGGGGGTAAGTCAACTCCAGGAACCCAGTTAAAACTTCTAAGGGCAAATAGAAGAAGTTTCTTCTGCACAGATTCAATTCTATCCTGGTGAATCAAGTACTGTGGGGACCACACACAAGATCCATACTCCAGGATGGGACGAGCTAGGGATGTATACAGCGTTTTAGTGGTGTAGGGATCCTTAAACTCTTTCGACCACCGCTTGATGAAGCCAAGGACATTAATGGCCTTATTGACCATGGGCAAAATATGAGCGTCAAACTTTAATTTAGGATCAAGAATAATGCCTAAATCTTTAATTTCAAACACGCGGTCTAGTGGTGAAGCATCAAGCAAGTAGTGAGCAGTATGAGGGGTACTTCTACAAAATGACATGACTTTACATTTAGAACAATTTAAATTGAGTAAGTTAAAACGACACCAGGCCGACAATGCACCCAAATCCGACTGTAGTAAATTACACAGGGAAGCGTCATTATAGGTGAAACATAGCTTTACATCATCAGCAAACATATAAACAAAAGAGTTAGTAATAACTGCTGGAAGATCGTTAATAAACAGATTAAATAACAAAGGTCCAAGGTGACTACCCTGGGGAACACCATAGGTACCAAAAATAGGTTTAGATACCGACGGTTTAAAAACTACTTTTTATGTTCGACCACACAAGTACTCCGAAAGCCACAATAATAGTTTTGATGGAAATCCAATAATATTTAATTTATGAAGCAACAGAGGATGACTTACAGAATCAAGTGCCTTACTAAAATCGGTGTAAACAACGTCAGTTTGCATTTTTTCCTGAAACCCTTTGATAACAAGCGAAGTGAATTCAAGAAGGTTAGTGGTAGTAGATCAACGCCTAACAAAACCGTGTTGATAAGGCGATATAATCGAACTACATCCATGTTGCAGTTGAGAACATATAATTTTTTCAAAGACTTTTGGTATGGCAGACAACTTGGATATGCCCCTATAATTTTTAACTTTTGATTTTGAAGAATTTTTATGGAGTGGAATTATAAAGGAGTCCTTCCATATATCAGGGAACACGTTTGAATCAACAGACAAGTTAAATAATTTATTTAATGGCGCACAAAGAGAATCCGCGCAGTATCTAAGAGTACAACCTGGCACTCCATCAGGACCAGGCAAGTAGCCAGGTTTAATAGAGTTAAATTCACTCAGGAGCATAGACTCAGTAACTACTGGGACATATATGCAATTTGACGTTTGAACTTGAAAAGGATAGGAATTACTACTACTATGTATATTCGATGAGTATACTGATTGAAAATACTCAGCAAATAGATCGGGTACTGCCTGATCAGAACTTGCTTTTGTATTATCAAGGTATACTGAGGACGGCAAGCAAGAAGACTTACGTTTAGAGTTAACAAATTTATAAAAATGTTAAGGGTCACGTGAAAAGTTTAATCTACAACGATTAAGATAATTATTATAACAAGATGTGTTAACAGAAAGAAAACTAGATTTTGGTATTAAATAAGAAGATAAATCTAAAGTAGTTCCCGATTTTTTAAATTTTTTATAATATATAAGATTTTGTCTTCGCGTTTTTCAATTTCGATAGTTCCCTCGTAAACCAAGGTGGCTTATCAGCACTTGAAGAATAAGTGAGGGGAACGCAAATATCCAAAAGCGAATTCAAAGTCCTATAAAATATGGCAATGGCAGTTTCTGTATCACTACAAGAATAAAGACGAGACCAATTAGTATGTTGAAGAAGATAATTGAATTTAGTAAAGTTAGTTTTACGAAAGCAACGGGTTTTTAAAGTATTATAAGATTCTGCACTAGGGTTAAAAATTTCGATGGATAGTTCTAAGGTTGGATGGTAGGTGTCTTCCGGAAGCACTAAAGGGGTATTCTAGAAGCATTACTGCAATCGGAGTCCGAAACAAATATCAAGTCCAACATTCTACCACTACAGTTATGCACCCTGTTAACTTGCGATAGGCCCAACTCCAGTAGGCCATCGATAAAATCATCAAAAGTGACTGGTAATATCGCCGAAGATGTGTCATTCACAGACCATACAACATGTGGCAGATTAAAATCACCAACCACTATTAGATTATCCATATCTGTCAACAATGACGACACAAGTTGCATGGCACTAAGATGGGATGAGTAAATGTTAGTATCAGAATGAGGAGGAATATAAGAACAAGTAACATAAAGTGAACGGCCGTTTAGTAATATTTTAACACATAAAAACTCTATGTCCGGAAGGTCATGAGAATGAATCTGTTTAGAGGAAAAACAAGAGTCAACAGCAATGAGAACACCACCCCCCTTGCAGGAGGTGCGATCGCATCTGTACAAGCTAAATTTTGAAGGAAAAACGGAATAATCAGAAATATCGGGTTTTAACCAGGTTTCCGTGAGTGCTACTACTACTACTACTATATGTTAATCAAATGATAAGCTGTTAACATATAATTTAGAAAGTTTAGTGTTAAGGCCTCTAACGTTTTGATAGGCCAAACTAAGTTGTTATGTTAGTTTTTTGCCACCGAGGTGGAGGCAACTGGGTGGCTAACAGTCTGTGCACTACTAATACATATGCCCTTATTATTATTACTTCGCCTATTCACATACTCCTTATAACAACTCCTTTAAAACGACACAAGGCTGACAACGCACCCAAATCCGACTGTAGTAAATTAATTAGGGAAGCATCATTATAGGTGAAACATATGTAGCTTCAAATCATCAGCAAACATATATACAAAAGAGTTAGTAATAACTGCTGGAAGATCTTTAATAAACAAATTAAATAGCAGAGGTAACAAAAATAGGTTTAGATACAGACGATTTAAAAACTACTTTTGTGTTCGGCCACACAAGTACTCCGAAAGCCACAATACGAGTTTTGATGGAAACCCAATAATATTTAATTTTTGAAGCAACAGAGAATGACTAACAGAATCAAATGCCTTACTAAAATCGGTATAAACAACGTCAGTTTGCATTTTTTCCTGAAACCCTTTGATAACAAGCGAAGTGAATTCAAGAAGGTTAGTGGTAGTAGATCTACGCCTAACAAAACCATGTTGATAAGGCGATATAATCGAACTACATCCCTGTTGCAGTTGAGAACATATAATTTTTTCAAAGACTTTTGGTATAGCAGACAACTTGGATATGCCCCTATAATTTTTAACTTTTGATTTTGAAGAATTTTTATGGAGTGGAATTATAAAGGATTCCTTCCATATATCAGGGAACACGTTTGAATCAACAAGTTAAATAATTTATTTAATGGCGCACAAAGAGAATCCGCGCAGTATCTAAGAGTACAACCTGGCACTCCATCAGGACCAGGCAAGTAGCCAGGTTTAATAGAGTTAAATTCACTCAGGAGCATAGACTCAGTAACTACTGGGACATATATGCAATTTGACGTTTGAACTTGAAAAGGATAGGAATTACTACTACTATGTATATTCGATGAGTATACTGATTGAAAATACTCAGCAAATAGATCGGGTACTGCCTGATCAGAACTTGCTTTTGTATTATCAAGGTATACTTACGTTTAGAGTTAACAAATTTATAAAAATGTTAAGGGTCACGTGAAAAGTTTAATCTACAACGATTAAGATAATTATTATAACAAGATGTGTTAACAGAAAGAAAACTAGATTTTGGTATTAAATAAGAAGATAAATCTAAAGTAGTTCCCGATTTTTTAAATTTTTTATAATATATAAGATTTTGTCTTCGCGTTTTTCAATTTCCATAGTTCCCTCGTAAACCAAGGTGGCTTATCAGCACTTGAAGAATAAGTGAGGGGAACGCAAATATCCAAAAGCGAATTCAAAGTCCTATAAAATATGGCAATGGCAGTTTCTGTATCACTACAAGAATAAAGACGAGACCAATTAGTATGTTGAAGAAGATAATTGAATTTAGTAAAGTTAGTTTTACGAAAGCAACGGGTTTTTAAAGTATTATAAGATTCTGCACTAGGGTTAAAAATTTCGATGGATAGTTCTAAGGTTGGATGGTAGGTGTCTTCCGGAAGCACTAAAGGGGTATTCTAGAAGCATTACTGCAATCGGAGTCCGAAACAAATATCAAGTCCAACATTCTACCACTACAGTTATGCACCCTGTTAACTTGCGATAGGCCCAACTCCAGTAGGCCATCGATAAAATCATCAAAAGTGACTGGTAATATCGCCGAAGATGTGTCATTCACAGACCATACAACATGTGGCAGATTAAAATCACCAACCACTATTAGATTATCCATATCTGTCAACAATGACGACACAAGTTGCATGGCACTAAGATGGGATGAGTAAATGTTAGTATCAGAATGAGGAGGAATATAAGAACAAGTAACATAAAGTGAACGGCCGTTTAGTAATATTTTAACACATAAAAACTCTATGTCCGGAAGGTCATGAGAATGAATCTGTTTAGAGGAAAAACAAGAGTCAACAGCAATGAGAACACCACCCCCCTTGCAGGAGGTGCGATCGCATCTGTACAAGCTAAATTTTGAAGGAAAAACGGAATAATCAGAAATATCGGGTTTTAACCAGGTTTCCGTGAGTGCTACTACTACTACTACTATATGTTAATCAAATGATAAGCTGTTAACATATAATTTAGAAAGTTTAGTGTTAAGGCCTCTAACGTTTTGATAGGCCAAACTAAGTTGTTATGTTAGTTTTTTGCCACCGAGGTGGAGGCAACTGGGTGGCTAACAGTCTGTGCACTACTAATACATATGCCCTTATTATTATTACTTCGCCTATTCACATACTCCTTTACAACAACTCCTTTAAAACGACACAAGGCTGACAACGCACCCAAATCCGACTGTAGTAAATTAATTAGGGAAGCATCATTATAGGTGAAACATATGTAGCTTCAAATCATCAGCAAACATATATACAAAAGAGTTAGTAATAACTGCTGGAAGATCTTTAATAAACAAATTAAATAGCAGAGGTAACAAAAATAGGTTTAGATACAGACGATTTAAAAACTACTTTTGTGTTCGGCCACACAAGTACTCCGAAAGCCACAATACGAGTTTTGATGGAAACCCAATAATATTTAATTTTTGAAGCAACAGAGAATGACTAACAGAATCAAATGCCTTACTAAAATCGGTATAAACAACGTCAGTTTGCATTTTTTCCTGAAACCCTTTGATAACAAGCGAAGTGAATTCAAGAAGGTTAGTGGTAGTAGATCTACGCCTAACAAAACCATGTAGATAAGGCGATATAATTGAACTACATGAGTGTTGCAGTTGGAACAAATAATGTTTTCAAAGACTTTAGGAACAGCGGACAACTTGGATATGCCCCTATAATTTTTAAAGTTAGACTTAGAAGAACTTTTATGGAGTGGAATGATAAAAGATTCCTTCTTTATAGCAGGAAACACTGTTGAGTCAACCGAAACGTTAAATAATGTAAGTATTCATGCCTTAAAGTAGGCAGAATCAAACATGAACTGCTGCTCTTACTTCCGCGGCTCTCCATGCAATGCTAGCCACTCCTGCAACCTTTGTTTCATTTTCATTTATTTTTATGTTAAGAACTATGTTCCCTTTTTGCTTTACATATCACTTGAGAATATATACTTATCGTGCACACAAGTGTTTTTTTTATTTTCGCGCATCGAACATATTAAAGAAGCAACTTTTTACCACACCTCTACACATCAGAAGAAAGAAGCCAACCCACTACAACATTTTGGTCCTTCGAGCCGGATTATATAAATCATAAACACAGCAAGCATCGATGGATTTTTTTGTTCTTAACCCAAAAAAGCACAGATAAGTAATACTCTTCTCCCTATTTATGCACTTTGCCAAGTGGCAACTTCTCCGCAAAATATATTACTTATTGTGCTGATACTTACCTATCAGAACACTCCGTTCAATTTTATTAATGCCCAAATAAAGAGCAAGTCCATAAATTATATTCATATATAATTGCATTTGCATATGCACATATATAAAACTATTACATAGCCTTCTACATAAGGCGCCATATTGGTGAAAAGTTTTTTTTTGTACTCTGAAAAGTGAAAAGTTTCACAAGTTCCAAATAAAAAGTACAAGTTTAGTTTTGTGGTGCATCTCAATTATTTATTTTCTTAATGCGTGTGTCTCCTATATAAATCTATTATTCGTTTCTGTACATATGTTTTCGGCAATTTTTTCTATTACCACAATAATTTTCACACATTCGTAATTATATACAATATTTTTTAATAATTTTATTGTGAACCCTCAATTGCCTTAAGTGATAAATAGTGAATAATATTTTTAACAACCCAAACGGCAAACTACAAACATACGTACATACATATGTACATATCCACAAACATATGCCGGCACTTGAGCGCAGCTCAAGCGTACATACATATGTAAACACATAGAAGCCGACATATGCAAATCATATGTTAATTAAACACGCACAGAGACAAAAAAGAATTAAATAATTTTTCAAATTCAGAATATAACGGATCCACAAATTGTACACATTTTATACATATATATATATATATATATACCTTTCGTTTAGCATTGCAACTGCGTTCAGCATGCGACGTTCACGTCACATCACGTTTCGTGATTTTTTTTTTTTTTTTTGTCGTTCGCAATTATTAAAGTTTATATTTTTTGTGTGCATTGCTGTATTAAATAATTACTATTAATTATTTATTCTTTGGTCTCTCCACTCCGCTCGTCCAAACTATTATATCTGTTGATTTTATATGTACGTTGTCCGCAAAGAATAGGTAAATTGTTATTTTATTCTGGCTGAATAAGCTCATGCAAAGTGACATTGCCAATGATAAAGATAATCTCCTTGCCGTTCCGTACGGGGTCCATAAAATATCTAGTTCCGATCCGAGTAAATTCGCCGCGACCACATCTACAGAGTGTCCATTCCCACCGCTAATTACTAGATCCGTCAGTCAAAAACTTAACATGCCAAGTATGTTTATTTTGACCACGTTCATTTCCGTGACCGATCGTCTTAGCAAGTTCGAGTCAAAATTCGCTTCCAATTGCGATGTGTTACTGCACACGCTCAAAGTAAGAGAAGAACAGATTCGGACCTTGTGGGACAAGGTCGAGCAAGAATCCGAGCGCTGTTCAAGAGCTCTCTCCGAATCTGCGGGACACAGCAATGTCAACTGTAACGAACCTAAAGTTGTCACGCGGTTTTAGCTGGGCTAACTCTCGCGGTGCTGAGGGTACGTGCCAACAAATTTATGTTTGTGGCGGCTGCGGCAATAATAACACAATTTGGGTTTACTTTTTATACATATATTTAAACTGCACTCTCTGCTAGTTTCACGTTGGGTTTTTACAATTGATTGGTACACTTAAGTGATATTTCTTTGTAGAGTTATGAAATCGTACGGACCTTGTGTCATGGATTTATTTACAATACTGGCGCTCTCGTCGCACCAAATAGTCAGAGCTAATGTTACGCCTACTAAACGAGGTTTTTGCTAGCAGCGCCTGAAATTCGCCAGGCTCTACTGTGGCCTCCTTGTTACCACGAGGATTTCACCAATAGTCTCTCCTACTCTCAGGTTGTGGCTTTAGCTTCGCCTGTCCTTCGCCAGGCTCACTAGTCTGATACTTGGTTTTGATTTGAGGTTGCTTTGCAAATGCAACACACCACAAGGCTTGATAAATTCCGCGTATTGATTTCTTTAGTAAAGGGTTTGTTAGTCTCTAAGGACACGATTTGATTCGTTCTTATTTCGATATGAGTCCTTTTTATTCTTATATTATCTTTTTGCGCTGGATTCTTGCACTCCGAATCCTTTGTTCACTTTTATGTTGCGCACTGACTTTTCACTTTACTTCGTACTCCGCACTAACTTTGTACTAATTTTGTACTAACTTGCCGCTCTGTCAAAGGCTCCTTTTATACCCTTCTGCTGTCTCGCTGGACCGGGGCCTGTCAGCGCTGCCAATGTCGCCCAAGGGCAAAGGTTGCTGATCACGCCTGTCGTTGGTGTGCCTGTGATCACTATATCTCGTGGATGCACCGCTCACATACCAACGGCCACGACTTTTACGGTACGTGTTTTGCGGCTCCCATGTACCAAAAACGTACATTAGCGCTGACATCCTGTCCACTTAATTTTGCGTCTTTCAAATCGGGCGCCTCCGTTTTGAACCTTGGCGTCCGTTAGCAGTGTCGCTGTAACGATCAGCTGGTGGTCGCGTAACGCCATCTAGTGGTGCGTTGCGCCATAGCAGCCAGCTTTGCATCGCCCGGTGTTACTCGATACGGCCTGATCGATATTTGCGATGTGGCCATGACATACAATTTGCACTTTGCAATTGTTTGTTGTTGCTGAAAAGAAACTAAAAAGCAAGGTAAGTAACATATTTTCGCGCCCTGCGCCATCTCCACCATATCCTAAGTCTCGTTCTCTTTTCCAGGCCATGCCGTTTGCCGCTAGCGCTGGATCACACACACAATTTATGTGAGTATGCTTCCAGCATATTTCACCCCCCCCCCCCACCCCCCCCCCCTCTCCACAGTTTAATCCACCTGCTTTTCTTTAGTTATTTTTCAGGTTAAAATAAATATGCATATATATATTTTTTTTTTATTATTTTTTTTTGTGCGTGTTGGTTTTACTTGCGTGTTCTTTTACTCCGGCACAAAGGCCCGCGTGCCTCTGGCCGATATCCGCACGCGGTACCTTTGGCCGTGTGCCCAAACTATACGCGACGTGCGCCTGTCGCTACCTCCCGCTGCGGCAGCTATCACCTCTGGTGGCCAGTCCTCTCGTGCCACCTCTCTCCACCCCGAAGCCGCCAGTGGTGCCGACGACTGCCGCTGTAGCACGGGGCGAGCCGGCCGTTCCCCATATGGGCACGAAGCCTGCCGGCCGAACGCTGGGCGTATCGCATTGGGTGCCCATGTTGGTAGCGGAGGCGGTGGCCCGGGGCGAGGCGGCGTGCCCACCTGCAGCGGTGTCGGCCACTCCCAAGGTGTCGTCTGGTTTGTAGGGCTGCTGGCCGTGTTGCCTGGTGCTTGAAGTGGTGCCTGTAGTATTCGGGGTGGTGACGGCGTTCGGGGTTGTGGTGGCGTCACCTCTCGCAGTCGTGGCGGTGAGGGCGTTCGGGGTCGTGGTGGCGTCGCCACTCGCGGTCGTGGTGGTGACGGCGTTCGGGGTCGTGGTGGCGTTGCCTCTCGCGGTCGTGGCGGTGACGGCGTTCGGGGTCGTGGTGGCGTCGCCTCTCGCGGTCGTGGCGGAGATGGCGTTCGGGGTCGTGGTGGCGTTGACTCCCTTATGAAACTGTCGAGGGGAGTGCCACCTCCTCGCACCACCTTACCACCGCGATCGCCTTTTGGTACCACCTACCATCCGCGTACCTCTTCTCCCTCGAGATGGTCACCGTCGGTGGTTGCGCCTCCTCGGGCTCCGGTGTCGTTTCGCCCTCCGACTCGGACGATATCGTGATGACCTCGTCCTCCACGTCCGACACCTCCACTCCGCGTGGGAAAGGCGATGGCGGTCGTGCTGGACGCCACTCCGGGGGTGGAGTATCCGGCAGCGGCGGTGAGGTGACCCGCTCCGGGCTGGCTGGGCCCACATGTTCATCCTCAGGGGTCGGCGGTGCCTCCGGGTGGCACATCCGGATCCATTCGGGATTTATCTCTATGAAATCTCCCCGCGGCGATTCCTCGCCCCTTCCGACAACTGGGGCAGCGTCGATGTCCACCTCCCAGTCGCTGCTATCCCAATCCTCGCCGTAAGCGCTGCGCACCCAATCGCGCTCTTCCTCCAACTCCTGGCGGCGGCAACGCTCACGCTCGGTTGCTTCCCGCTCCTCGGGGGATTCCAAAATGGGCGACGCCCGCAGCTCCAACACATCTGGCGACGCCTCCCGTTGCGGTTCGACCCGCGCACATATTTTCGCCGCGTTCAGGTTGGGTTATTGTAATGCCCTTGGTTGGGCCGTGGCTCTATTATTATTATTTTCTGACATCCATTCTTCCCGCCCCACACATTCATTGTTGTCTGTTATTTTTAATAAATATGTAATACCTTACATATTTATTTTTATTATTTATATATATATGTAATACCTTACATATTTACTAATTTTATTGTTTAATAAATATGTAATACCTTACATATTTATTTTTATTATTTAAATATATGTAATACCCTACATATTTATTTTTGTTATTGTTTAAATAAATATGTAATACCTTACATATTTATTTTTATTATTTATATATATGTAATACCTTACATATTTATTTCTATTATTTATAAATCTGTTAAATGTGTTGAGTAGGAATAATATTTAATATGTATTAATACATATTCACCCCCCTTTTTTATTCAAAAAAAAAAAAAAAAAACCCAAATCAACAAATGATTTTTTTCCCCGTTTTTTTTTTTTTTTGATAAAGGAGGCAACAGGGATTCAGGTGAGTAAATGAGATACGTCCTTAACAAAGCCAATTATTAACCGATCTTTTCTTTTCCAGGTGTTCATCAAAAAAAAATTTTTACTTTTTGTTCCAGGGTCTTAAAATAATTTGTGCGCCAAAAAATTTTTTTTATTATTATCTCACCCGTTGTCCGTTCCACCTCCGTGGGGTTTGATGTCGCCTATGTGCGCGGTCCGTTCTTTTTCCCCAGTTTTCCCTTGTAATTTACAGATTACAGGTGATACAAAATTTATTATTGTATATGGTCCGGCAAATTTGGGAGCAAGCTTCGCAGCGAAGCCTTCCACTGCATTTGACAGGTGGTGTTGTTTCACCCACACCTTGTCTCCTACGGATGGTTTCCACTGCCGTCTCCGTAGGTTGTAATGCCTTGCTTGGTCCTGAGCGGCCTTCTCTAAACTCCTGCGCACCAATTCAAAAACTTCTCTAAGTTTTTTCGCATTGTCGCTGAATGTTTGTGTCGGCTGCCCTGTGCTGAGTGTAACGTTGTCGTACAGCGCATTTGGCAGCCTTGGTTCACGCCCTTGCGTGATAAACGCTGCACTATAACCCGTAGGCGCAGATACGCTGGTGTTAATGGCCAGTGACAACTCTGGCAAAAATTCATCCCAGCACCGCTGGTTATTTTTGGTAAATTGTGCGATCATTGTTTTTACCGTGCGGCTCGCACGTTCTGTGGGATTCTCTTGCGGTGTGTATGGTGCCGTAAATTTGTGTCGCACTCCCAATTCTTCGAGAAAGCGTTTGAAGGCTTTGCTCGTAAACTGTGTTCCATTGTCCGTTATGAGAACTTTTGGCACCCCAAATCGTGCCAAAATTCTGTCTTTGAAACCCTTCTGCAAAGTGGCTGTGGTTGCGCTCCTTAGCGGAACCACCTCAGTCCACTTAGAGAAACGGTCGAACATCACCAATAGCATTGTATTGCCGTGTTTTGATCTTGGCAGTGGGCCAACAAAATCAGCACACACGGTACTCCAGGGCTCTTCAGGGATTTGTGTCAACATCTTTCCTGCCGCTGCCATTTGACTTGGCTTGTATTGTTGACACGTTTCGCAGTTGTGCACATATGTGCGTACGTCCCTGTATAAGCCTGGCCAGTAGTAGCGTGTCGCTACTCTTGCTATCGTTTTCCGGCTTCCCAAATGACCGGCTGTGGCTGCGTCGTGGTTCTCCAATAATACATCCTTCCTTTTACCTTTGGGTACACAAAGCTTCCAAGCTTCAACATCTCCGCCTCCAGCGCGGTGTGGGATGTGTCTGTACAGGTTGCCATTTTCCTCCATGTAATTCGGATATTTCCTGGGATTTTGTGCGATGTCCTATTTTTATTTTTGAATTCATTTGCAGTTTGCGTTGTCTGCCTCAATCCCTTCTGTTGCAATTTTTTCTAGGCAGCATGCCTCCGGAAGTGGCTGTCTCGAAAGTGCATCGGCTACGACATTGAGGTTGCCTTTACGGTATTTGACTTCAAAGTTGTATTGTTGCAGTTCAAGCGCCCAACGCGCTATTCTGCCTGATGGACTTTCAATTGAGTTTAGCCACTTCAGCGCCATGTGATCCGTTATGACCACAAAATGGTAGCCTTCCAGGTATGGCCTTAGCTTTCTGATTCCCCACACTATGGCTAGACACTCTTTTTCAGTTGCCGAATAGTTCCGTTCGGCTCCGTTTAGTGTCCTACTGGCGTACGATATTACCCTTTCACCTTGCTCCGAAGGTTGGGTCAATATCGCACCCAGGCCATAGTTACTTGCATCCGTCTGCAAGCAAAATGTTTTTGAGAAATCCGGGCATGCCAATACTGGGGACTGAGTCAGCTTCTCTTTGACTGTGTCAAAACCTACTTGCCGCTCCTCAGTCCACTCCCATTTTGCGCCTTTTTTCATCAATGCGTTCAGAGGTGCTACTTTCGTCGCGAAATCTGGTACGAAGCGCCTGTACCATGATGCCACGCCCAGGTATTGTCGGAACTCCTTTACGTTGCTTGGCGGCTTCAATTCTGCGATTGCAGCAACTTTCTCCGCATCTGTGCGAATTCCTTCCTCTGTGACTCTGTGGCCCAAATATTTTAACTCCTTTTTAAAGAAATCACATTTGTCCACGTTGATGCGCAGATTTGCTTCCCACAGCCGCCGAAATACCTCTTTGAGATTTTCCATATGCTCTTCGCGCGTTCTTCCAATGACTATAATGTCATCTAAATATGCAAACGCGGTTGGCATCATTTCGGGTCCAATAACACGATCCAAAGCCCTCTGAAAAGTTGCCGGTGCCGAGTGTAACCCATTACTTTCCATTGATACAATCCTTTCCCTGGGACTGTAAATGCTGTCAGTGGTCGGCTCGCTTTCTCCATCGGGATCTGCCAGTACCCATCTTTCAGATCCAAGCTGATGAAGTGGGCTTCACGTAGCTGGTCTAAAATGTGGTGTACTCTTGATAATGGATACGCGTCCTTAAGGCAGCGTTTACAATGTCAGCGTGAGAATGGAAAATGTTTTGTTCCTGTCTGACACACATATTTTTCACATAAGTTTGTCTCCCTCATTTGCAATCTGTAACCGGTCTCGCTTGCATCTCAGCTTGGAGTGGAAAAAAGCTATTCGAAAATTGAGTTCTAAAAGCTGTCAATAGGTGTCGCATTTTCGAAATTAGCAACATGTGCTTGAAAGCACCAAAGCTCTAACCTCTATTTTACTCAAAATGGCTGTCAATAGGTGTCGCATCTTCGTAAGCTCCAATGTTTTTACCACTATTTTACTCAATACAGAGGAAAATGTTAATATAATTCACTATTTAATATTTATTTAGTTCATATTAACGCATATATAACAATAAAATCATTGTTTTGTAAGAAAAGCAAATCGTTTAAGTTTCGCGCCATTTCACATGTGCAAGCCGAGTTCGAATCAGCTAATTGCATTGTTCGAATTGCGTTTATTTCACAATTAAGCTGACATTGTACACGCGTACTGCCTCTTTCGCAGACTGCGAGAGAAATATAGGCGGGAGAAGGAGAAAGGCCAAAGCAAAAGTGGCGCTGCTGCGAGTACGTCAACCAAGTGGATGTTTCTTAAAAACCTAGAGTTCCTCGACGAGGCGGACAAACAACGAAAGTAAGCACTGGCTTTGATTTGTAATTATTATTGATTTACTTATTATACTATTTTTTTTCCAGGGTAAGCAATTCGCAAGCGTGGGGCAAGTCGACTGCGAATGAGGAGTCTTTGTATCAGGATGAGGTTTTTAAGTCGATATCAGAGTCGCAATCGCTGCAGCTAGAAGCAACGCGTCTTGAATCGCCGCAGCAAGCAACAACGCTTCGATCACTGTCGCGATCACGCTCAAAGACTCCGGGAGGTCAAAGTAGCATTGTGGATGCAATGCATGCTGCTACCGCCAAAATGTTGGGTGCCATGAAAACGGAATCTCCAATTCAAGGCATGCTGCATTTTATTGAAGACACTTACAACGTATTGGAAAAGGAGAAGGCAGACGAATTTGAAGAGGAAATAATGCAAGTGTCTATGCGGTATAAATTTGGAAAATAACAAAAAATATAGCATTTATTTAAATATAATTATATATTTTCATAAACTTGTTTTTGGTTGGTTAAATAATTCGACATTATATCGCGCAATTTTTGCGCTTCATGTGATGGCCGGAGCAGCGCTTCTGATGCGAAGTGGCTCCATCTTCCCTGGTCCATTTCATTTTCAGCATGACGATGCGCTGAAGATGTTGCAGGTGTCTTTGCTTTTTTAATAAAATTGTGCAACACAACTGCACAATTCACAATTGAAAATGCCAGATCCGGGTCTGCACAAATGACGGTATGAAAAATTCTAAATTTGGACGCCAAAATACCAAACGTATTTTCAATTAAGCGGCGTGCCTTTGACAGGCTTGTGTTGAAATAACGTTTATCTTGCGATAAACCTCGCCCACCATATGGCCTAAGTAAGTGGCGTTTCAGCGGAAACGCCTCATCACCAACAAAAAAAAAAAAAGGAAACATTGTTTCGCTATTGGGCAATGGCGAAGGTTCTGGCACTGGCAGCTCATTATTTAGCAACATTTTCCCCCAGTCCGAGCGACGCAAGATTCCTCCTAATGTAAAATTAATAATATTAATGTAAAATAATAATAACTAGGCTAAATAAATTTTAAGAAAGCATACCATCTGACTCAGAGCCATATGCACCAACGTTGACAACAGTGAAGTTGCACTGGCTATCGCAAGCAGCAAGCAGGACAATAGAAAATGTTTTTTTGTAATTAAAATACAAACTGCCACTGTTTGCAGGTGCTTGGATAGCACAATGTTTTCCATCTAATGCGCCTATACAGTTGGGCAGTCCAGTGCAAGAATAAAAATCATCTGCAATTCGCTTAAGGTCAGAGTTTGTTTGCTTTGGGATGAATTTTTCATTTAAGCGATTCCAAATAACAGCGGTCGTCTCCTTTACTATATTGTGTACAGTACACTTGGCCACGCGGAAAGAATAGCCAATGGCACTGTACGACGATCCGGTTGCTAGAAATCGAGTAGTAACAATTTGAAACGTTGCAGTCGGACGCAACCGACTGCGGCATACTCGATACCAGTATTAAAACAGGTAAAAAGAGGCCTGATTGCAAAGGGGTACGGATGGGGCAGGGGTGTACGCTGCTTTAAAGATTCTCCGATGCAGATAGGGATGCCACCAACTATATTCCTTCAAAATTTGGTGACTCTAGCTGAAAGATTGTAAGAGCTGTTGAAAGGGGGGCTGGGGGCGGTATGGGTGGGCGTGGCATCCAAATTTTTACTGCAGATCTTTGTGAAATGACAATAGCTATCTTCATACCAAATTTGGTGACTCCAGCTCGAAGTTTGTAAAAGGTGGGGAAAGAGGAGCTAGGGGCGGTATGGGTGGGTGTGGCATCCAAATTTTTACTGCAGATCTTTGTGAAATGTCAATTGCTATCTTCATACCAATTTTGGTGACTCCAGCTCCAAGTTTGTAAAGAGTGGGGAAAGGGGGCTGGGGCAGTATGGCGGGCGTGGCATCCAAATTTTGAGCGATCTTGTGATGTCATGCTCTTCATACCAATTGGTGACTCTAGCTCGAAATTGTAATTGTGGGAAAGGGGCTGGGGCGGTATGGTGGGGGTATCCAAGTTTGCTGCAGATCTATGTGGAATGTCAATTGCTACCTTCCTTCCAAATTTGGTGACTCTAGTTCAAAGTTTGTAAAAAGCGGGGAAAGAGGGCTGGGGGCGGTATGGGTGGGCGTGGCATCCAAATTTTTGCTGCAGATCTATGTGGAATGTCAATCGCTACCTTCATACAAAATGTGGTGACTCTAGCTCAAAGATTATTAAAGGTGTGGAAAGGGGGTGGAAGGGGTGCGCGTGGCTCCAGTTTTTTAGGGGTCGTTGCAAGCTATCTTCCTGCCAAATTTGTTGGCTCTAGCTCCACAACTCTGGAAGATACACGCATTCCCGTTTTTGCCGAAGCCTTGGGGCATTTGGGGGCGGCTAGGTTGGTATTGGTGGGCGTGGCATCCAAACTTTTGATGCAGTTTTTGGGGGGTCATCATCGGCTATCTTGGCACCAAAGCTGGTGGCTCAAGCTCAAAAACTGTGGGAGATATAGGCTTTTTTGACTTTAAAATGCGGGGGGCGGGGGGCGGCGTTTGGCTCCAAAATTTTCGATGCAGTTTTTTGGGGGTTGCTAGTAGCTATCTTCTTACCAAATTTGGTAGTTCTAGCTGTAAGGGTGTGTGAAATATGTTGATTTATCGTTTTTGAATTATCGAATTTATCGATTTGCCAGCCCCCTAGTTATCGTAGAACCCCAATCTTGACACTTTAATTTACTATCCCATAGATAAAGAGAATTGGAAAATTTCAATCTCTAGCATGAAGGGTGTGGAAAAAAGTTGCGTTCATACAGACGGACAGACACCATGACGGACATTGCACAAACCCAAATTTGTTTATTATATGTATGCACATTTTTCAAATAAAATCTTATTTTTACCTCAATGTAATCATAAGCCTATCGCGCTCTGCAATTGGCTTTCTTATCGAAAACTTTGCCAAATCCGATCCCACAAGTGAAAGAAGAAGTTCAAACTGTTCTATGTTCATCCTTGTGAAATTAGAGAACGTTTCACTATCACGCAACAGCTCTTTACAAAGAGTTGGCCCATGCCCGAGCCTATCCCGCTGCATCAAATGCTCGCGCGCCCAACACCGTCGAGCACTTCCCTGCGGCTGCTCCTCTTCAAGTTCAGCAGCAGCAGCAACAGCTGCTTGCATCATCATTGTATGATGAGCTAGTAAAATTGCTTGTTTTCTTCTCATTTTTTAATAAATAAACAATTCAGCTTCCGGTTTTCATTCACTTTATAAATTTTTGCCACAAACATGAAACAAGCATCAGCTGTTCAAAGCTCATAAGCAGCTGTAATACAATTTCGAAAATTCGAACTGGTTTCCACGCTGAAATTGTAAACTACCAGCGTGTATCGGCTGTTGAGTTGCCAGAAATCCACGCACAGTCGCCATTTGCCATTCTTCTTTTTCACCATCACGATTGGTGCGCTGTGTGGGCTGTTTGATGGCTCTATGCAACCTTTCGCAAGGAGTTCCTCTACTTGCTGGTTAATTTCCGCTTGCATTTTTGGATTGTTTGGAAAATAACGCTGCTTTATAGGCCTGTAGTCGCTCATCACAATTTTGTGTTCCGTAATTTGTGATGTGGCCTTTAGGTGTTCGAAGGCTGCAACTTCCCGCAATAGAAATTCATTAATTTCTTAATCCTCGTGTAGATTTTTGCTTTCAAGAGTTGGGTTTCTGACATCATGTAATGCTTCGTCTTGTTCGGTTGTATTCTGGACAACTGCCACCGACAGTCTCTCTTCCAGTTTTCCATCCTTGTGCCGTCGTGCTGGGATGGTGACCACCAATCCCGCACACTGCAACACTGTGCCTATGCCAGTCAGAAAATCCCAGCCCAGCACCAAATTGTCTATCACACCAGGCATAATTAGAAGCGCTATTTCCAAACTGCGATGCCCGAGTCTTATTTCGACCGTTATTTGTTCTGTTGTCCTGCTGTTAAGTCCGTCTGCTTACTTCACCTGTCTGCTTGCGACGCTTCTCCGGCCTACAGTGCTCAGTCTTCAAGCTAGCTCTTCGCTAACAAAGCTGCTTGTAGCCCCTGTATCGACTGTAGATTTATACTGACACTCACCGATCCCTTCGTCCTTCAGGTGACCGACTAGCGTCTCGGGGTGGACCTTGGCGGCTCCCGCTCGCCCCTCGATGGCGGACGCAGCTGGCCGTTTCCCGACTGACAACATAGTGCTGTCCGCTGACCGATTCTGCCACAGACCCAGCAGAACGCCAGCATTGGGTTTCGGCACTCTATCGCCCAGTGTCCCTCCTGTCCACACACGCGACATGCCCTTCCTGGGTTGTTTATGTGTGTCCTGGCAAGATTTTGCTGGGTCCTAGGTGTTGGGGTTGGCTGTTCGTCCATTCCTCCGGTGTGCTGGTTCTGCTCCTCCATGGCCAAAAATGGAGGTCGCGTCCATTTTGCTGCGTATCTCGGTGTTGTTGAGGCTGTTGTTGTTGATGTTGGCTGTATTGTTATTGGGCTGTAGCACTTTGTAGCCTCAGTTTCAGCCTATCCTTTTCTAGTTCTCCGAATTATTCTGCCAGTTGCATCAGCTGGGTCAAATTCGAGAACTGGTTTGGCCGTGCGTATCCGCGCAAGTCAGGAAGGCTGTTGGTGTAAATGGTGCGCACTTCCTTCTCTGTTGAGAGTCTTAGGGGTCTCATCAGAGTCTGCATCTCCACCATATTGACTTTAAAAGGCTCATCCAGAGCTTGCCGCCGTCTGTGTACTTCGTCGTACAAATTTTCAAAATAATCTCGAGGTAAGAAGTATTCTTGAAAACTGTCGACAAAATCCACCCATGTCGTCCAATGCCTGTTGTTAGCTATGTACCACTTAAGTGCCATTCCTTTCAGCAACTCCGGCATCGCTCTTGGAATTAAATTTAAGTTTAATCCATATGTGTCTGCCGACCATTCCACTTGCTCCAAGAATTCGAGAGGCTTCGATAGTCCGTCGAATCGAAAGCTCCACTCTCGAACTTGTTTGGCTACTTTTTGGTATTCACTTGCCCTTGCATTGGTCTGATCATGTGTGTGTGTGTGGCTACGCTCTCCTGGCTGTTGGGTTGTACTCCAGAGCGATTGGCGAGATTCCTGTAAATCTCGCGCCCTAGCCGCCGCGCTGGCGCATGGGACGCTCAGCCTTGCTACGTCTATGCCGACAAACTCCTTTTCCTCTTCGTATTCCCCTTCCTCGCGCATGAATTCGGGTTCTTTATTCGGCGACTGTCGGCTGTATGTTTTTGCCAGTTCGCTAATGCGAACGCTGTGTGGAAGAGTATTTTCATTTTGACTTACCCAGTCTCCGAATTGTCTTCTCATATTTTCGACAGTGCCTTCAAGCTCTATACCGAATTCCACTCCGCATTTCACATGTGCATCCTTTTTTAAATTGTACACCCACGAACGAACCATATTGTCGATTATTTATATGTATTTTATTAAAGAAAACTATGTGGTATTAAACGTAGATCAACAGTTGGGCGCCAGTTGTAACGAACCTACAGTTGTCACGCGGTTTTAGCTGGGTTAACTCTCGCGGTGCTGAGGGTACGTGCCGACAAATTTATATTTGTGGCGGCTGCGGCAATAATAACACAATTTGGGTTTACTTTTAATACATATATTTTAAAACTGCACTCTCTGCTAGTTTCACGTTGGGTTTTTACAATTTATTAGTACACTTAAGTGATATTTCTTAGTAGAGTTTTATGAAATCGTACGGACCTTGTATCGTGGATTTATTTACAATACTGGCGCTCTCGTCGCACCAAATAATCAGAGCCAATGTTACGCCTACTTAACGAGGTTTTAGCTAGCAGCGCCTGAAATTCGCCAGGCTCTACTGTGGCCTCCTTGTTACCACAAGGATTTCGCCAATAGTCTCTCATACTCTCAGGTTGTGGCTTTAGCTTCGCCTGTCCTTCGCCAGGCTCACTAGTCTGATACTTGGTTTTGATTTGAGGTTTCTTTGCAAATGCAACACACCACAAGGCTTGATAAATTCCGCGTATTGATTTCTTTAGTAAAGAGTTTGTTAGTCTCTAAGGACACGATTTGATTCGTCCTTATTTCGATATGAGTCCTTTTTATTCTTATATTATCCTTTCACTTTTATGTTGCGCACTGACTTTTCACTTTACTTCGTACTCCGCACTAACTTTGTACTAATTTTGTACTAACTTGCCGCTCTGTCAAAGGCGGCTCCTTTTATACCATTCTGCTGTCTCGCTGGACCGGGGCCTGTCAGCGCTGCCAATGTCGCCCAAGGGCAAAGGTGGCGTGATCGTTCCAATGAGATTTGCCTAGCAACAACGGTTCCTCGTTGCTGATCACGCCTGTTGTGGTGTGACGGTGATCACTATATCTCGTGGATGCACCGCTCACACACCAACGGCACTTTGCCACGACTTTTACGGTACGTGTTTTGCGGCTCCCATGTACCAAAAACGTACATTAGCGCTGACATCCTGTGTCAGAGCGATACAGCATGCGAATTCGCCGCAACTTAGGTCCGGCTGCGGCTATAGATGCAATCGCCTTCTGTGAGGCGCTATACGTGAATATGGCTCCTCACACAACGATACCGAAATCCTCCATGCGAAATATGACCACTGCTATGGGGCGTACGAGCGCTTTTCATCCATGCTTAGCGAGAAAATTGAGAACGCTACGGTTCCTATACCCGGTCGTAATGTTGCCTATCAGCCGAGAGGCTGCCGCTTGCCGCCCGTTGACACCGAAGTCTTTTCCGGAAACTATTTGAAATGGCCTACGTTCCGGGACATTTTCACAGCGGTGTATATCAACAATCCAAGTCTTACCCCAGTTGAGAAACTATTCCACTTAAATTCAAAGACGAGTGGCGATGCTAAGGCCATCGTGTCCAAATCCCCTCTCACAAGGATGATGTTAGTCAACAGTCAACTTCGAATTCTGTTCAACGTACAACCTATTTCTCACGAGTCTGCAGCCGCACTAAAGGATTTACAGAGCACCATCCAAGGGTGCTTATCGGCTTTAGAACTCTTCAATATCTCATTTGAGAATTGGGATTGTCTCCTCGTTTTCATGTGCTCCTTAAGACTCCCTAAACTCACTTTATCACTGTGGGAGCAGTCTCTCCATAGCACTGCAGATGTTCCGACTTGGGGTGAGTTAAATAGTTTCCTGTTAGAGCGGTATCGAACCTTGGAAGCAATTGAAGATGTACGGCCCCATCTAGCTCCTCAGCCGGTGGTTAAGGCTAAAAGGAAAGAACCCCCTTCCAAAGAGTGAACTCCTTTGAAACCAAAGTCACTGCCAAGGTTCAGACTTGCAAACTTTGCACCAAAGAAAACCATCCAATCCGTACTTGTCCTAAATTTTTACAAATGTCTGTCCAGGAGCGATCCGACACCATAAAGCAGCATAAGTTATGTTTGAATTGCTTCGCAAGAGGCCATCTCCTTAAAGATTGTACGAGTGCACACAGTTGCTTCACGTGCAAAGGTCGTCATCATAAGCTTCTCCAGCGAAGCGACCCCCCATCTCAAGCGCCTCATGCGACAGCCTCCAATCCATCCACTTCGTCAAATATACCTTCCAATGCGTAAACCTATTTCTCTGCAAACACACAAGGTGTTCTGCTCGGCACTGCTCTCGTCAAAATAAGTGGGTTAAATCAATCCGAATTAGCTAAGCCTCAGAAGTTGTGTCACTTTTTAAACACTTTCCCCAACAAAGCCGAGAATCCAAATTGAATCCTCAGCGTATGTTATTCCTCAGTTGGCAGGTAACCTTCCCTCCTATACAATTCCCCAAAGCATATTGAAGGAACTGCCGAATATCCAATCGGCTGACCCCACGTTTTATAGGAGCTCGCAGATAGATGTGCTTCTTGGTGCAGATATCCTCCCGTCCATTTTGTTAGGTGGCTCCCAATCCAACATGTGCGGAACTCTATTAGGGCAAGAGTCTATCCTTGGCTGGATTCTCACAGGCCCAATAGCCAAAAGTATTGGCTTATCCATTCGCGCGTTCACTACAAAGGTTTCCGTTGATCCTAACCTCCAATTAGACAAGCTTCTCACAAAGTTTTGGGAGGTGGAGGATCTTCCTCTAAGTCCGATAAAAGACTTGGATTCCAAATGTGAAAGCAAAAACCGTTTGCAGAGAAACATTCCTCAAAAAGAGCAATATGACGCCGTGATTCAGGAGTACATAGACTTAGGTCACATGAGACAAGTCCCTCCAAGTGTTGACTGTAACCATTTTTATCTTCCCCACCATGCTGTTCTCAAGCCAGACAGCACTACTACTAAAGTTCGCGTTGTGTTTAACGCATCCAGTGTTTCGACAAACGGCAAAAGTTTGAATGACGTCCTATACCCGGGACCAGTCCTACAATCCGATCTGACCGTACAGATCCTCAAGTGGCGTTATTATCGCTACGTTTTTAATGCAGACATCACCAAGATGTATCGCCAGATCATGGTGCATCCCAAGCACACTCCATATCAGCGGATTCTGTTCCGAAACAAAAATAATGACTTGTGTGATTTCGAACTTGACACAGTCACCTTTGGTGTCAATTGTGCTCCCTTTTTGGCCATCCGAGTTTTGCAGCAGCTTGCATTAGATGTAAAAGACGATTTTCCTCTCGCTAGTAACATTATTTCCGAGCACATGTGTGTGGATTATGATCTAGCGGGTGCCCACTCCGATGAGCATGCAACTCTTAAGTTCCAAGAACTCCGTAAGGCTCTAGCGAGTGCTGGGTTTCCATTACGAAAGTGGACAGCAAATGAGAGATGTATTTTGAAGGAAATTCCAAAGGATCACTTGCTTCGAGATGATTTCTTGGAAATCGAAGAAGCCAGCGTCGCCAAGACATTGGGAATAAGATGGCAAGCCGACTCCGAAGAGTTTTTCTTCGCCCCTTCCACCATAATATTGAAGACATCTTTCACCAAACGCGATGTTCTTTCAAGCACTTCAAAGACCCGAGTAGCTCCAATTAAGACTGTGTCCCTGCCAAGGCTTGAATTGTGTGGTGCAGTACTTCTCGCAGAACTGACCAGCACACTCCTTTCTCAATTGACTGATGAAAAGGTCGATTGTAACTTTTGGACAGATCCCACAATTGTCTTAGCTTGGCTTATCAAGCCCCCCTGCACTTGGACCACCTTTGTTGGTAATGGGGTCTCAAAGATCCAACAAGCAACCGACACGGGGACATGGTCTCACGTCCGCTCTGAGTTTAATCCAGCAGATCTAGCGAGTAAGGGAGTTTCACCACAGGAACTTCTGGACAGTAAGTTGTGGTGTCAAGGGCCAGAATGGCTCAAACTCACCCAAGATCAGTGGCCTTCCTCTTCCGATTCCTCTTTGGAAATCAACTAAGAGCAGCGTTTCATTAAAGCTAACCTAGCGGCCACTCTCCCCTCTTTCGACGTTCTTGAGCGTTTCTCCGATTTCAACAGAGCGTTACGTGTTATAGCCTATGTGCATCGGTTTGTTATCCGCTGTCGAAAGGGATCCATAAGCTTTCCAGACGAGCTCAGCAGCAAGGAGCTGTCTGAAGTCCAAGGTAGACTCATCAAGCACACTCAGCAGGCACAGTACCCTCTGCAGTACAAATCCTTGCTCAAAAAGCAACCACTCCCTGAGTCGAGTCCTAAAATCAACCTGAACCCATACCTGGACCAAAATGGGCTTATAAGAGCATGCGGTCGAGTTAGAGCATCCGAGAACTTGAGCTACGATGAACGGTACCCGATTTTGATCCCTTACACATCCTCTTTTTCGCGTCTACTTATTTTGTTCACTCATCGCATTTCGCTCCATGGAGGTAACCAGCTGATGCTGCGTCTGATCCGATCCAGGTATTGAATTCCAAAGGTCAAAGTCCTCATCAAGTCAACAATATACTCCTGTACGATTTGTGTCGTTTATAAAAAGCGACTCCAAACCCAACTCATGGGTGAACTCCCAGTTGAACGAACCACCTTTTCCAGACCCTTTACTCACACGGGTGTCGACTTCGCCGGACCATTTTACATAAAAAGTTTTACAGGCCGCGCTTGTCGAATTTCCAAGGGGTATGTTTGCGTTTTTGTTTGCTTCAGCACCAAGGCTATTCATCTGGAAGCCACGACTGATTTCACCACTGAGAAATTCCTCGCAGCATTTGCTCAAATCGCTGCACGACGTGGGTGTCCCCAGCGAATGTTCTCTGACAACGGTAAAACGTTTGACGGAGCTTCCAAGGTTCTTAATCACGATTTTCTCGAAGCTACACGAAAATGCATTCTTTCCAAGCATAGCCAACAAAGGCTATCGTGACGGTTCAACCCACCAGGTGCACCTCGTATGGGTGGCTTGTGGGAAGCTGGTGTGAAGAGCTTTAAGGCTCTACGATGTACTTTAAGTACACGTTCGAAGAGCTATCAACGCTGCTCTCTAAAGTTGAAGCATGTCTCAACTCGAGACCAATCTCCCCTATGTCAGAAGATCCAACTGACTTATTAGCCCTTACCCCTGCTCACTTTCTGCTCGGAGCACCGCTTTTATCCGTTTGCGAGCCTGAAATTAAGGAGAATGCAATGTGCATCTTAAACAGGTGGCAACGTCTCAAGGCTCTCAACCAGCAATTTTGTGTCCGTTGGAAGGAAGAGTACTTAAAAGAGCTGCATAAAAGGGCCAAGTGGCAATCACAGCAAGTGAATCTGCAGCCAGGCGACTTCGTCATTATCAAGGAAGACCACATCCCAGCCAATGAGTGGCGGCTGGGTCGCATTCAAAAGACATATTCTGGCTTTGACAATAATGTCCGGGTCGTAGATATTCTGACGGCACTGGTGTAGTTAAGACACCCGTAGCTAAGCTTGTGCTACTTCCAAATGAGCCAACTGCTTAAGCACAAGATCTAGATGTTTCTTCTACTTAACAATTCCGCTATTTCCATATTCGTTTGTGTTCGTCCGCTTTTTCCAGTATCTATAGTATCCACTAATTCCGATACGTTATCTATCGTTAGTTACTATGCAAGACATAGCTCCATGAAGGCTAATCCCGCGCAGCAGAGACAGACGTACTCGAGGAGTAAACTCCTTCGTTGCCGAGTCTGCCATGGAGTCCATGCGCTTAAAAAGTTCCAGCGTTTAATGCTTTTAACGCCGAGAAGAGGCTAAGGCAGTGCTGCGTAACAAGTATCCAACTGCTTAAGCATCAGCAGTCTCCAGAAGCAATGCAGCGATCAACTATCCGGCGATTCCGTCCGCTCGTTCAGTATCCATAGGATCCAAAAAGTCCGATCGTTCAATGCGTGTACCTCCGAAAGACGTACTCCGGTGCTAAGCACGCTCACAGTGGCAGACGACTCGAGACATCCGCGTCACCACGCAGCCATGCTACGAGCTAGTCGCTCGTAACGATTCCGCTATTTCCATACTCGTTTGCTGTCGTCCGCTTTCCAGACTATCGTATCCGCCAAGCATGCCGCTACGCTGTCATCGATTAGGTCACCCAGGACAACCCCGCGAGCTGTCCACGCGCTCGCAGAGGACGACTACTCGAGGTCAACGCCTCCGTTGCCGATCTGCCAGGATCCAGCGCAATGAGTTCCAGCGTGTATCTGTAATCGCAAGCGGATCCTCCAGGAGCCAGCAGGCTCGCACGATGAACGTATGCCGCAGAGCCTTGTTCATCGCTTCGGCAAAACTGCCGCGGATGATCACGGTGCGGCACTGCATTGGATGCGCAAGTTCTCTCCCGGCGTCATGTCCAGCCAAGGAACTCCTGTGCCCGAGCACTGTATTGCTGGGGCTGTCATGTCCTGCAGCATGAATCACTGTCTCTAGGCATCCGTCCAGCCAGGAGCGAACTCCTGTGGCCGAGCACTGTTTTGGCTGGTGCTGTCAGGATCCTGCAGCCATTAATGAATTCTTTTATATTGTAATACTGCAAGGGGGGCGGTATGTTCATGCCTAAAAGTAGGCAGAATCAAACATGAATGCCTTCTGGCCGTTACTTCCGCGGCTCTCCATGCAATGCTAGCAACTCCTACAACATTTGTTTCATTTTCATTTATTTTTTATGTTAAGAACTATGTTCCCTTTTTGCTTTACATATCACTTGAGAATATATACTTATCGTGCACACAAGTGTTTTTTTTATTTTCGCGCATCGAACATATTAAAGAAGCAACTGTTTACCACACCTCTACACATCAGAAGAAAGAAGCCAACCCACTACAACACGCCCCAAAACGCAGAGTCGCAAGATGCAGCGCGCCAGCTGCAATCATCAAATCCACTACGGTCACGAGCAAGCGTGGCAAAACTGCAACTTGGGCCGAAGCCGAAGCGTGGGCGAGGTAGTTGCGATTGACCTCCGAAAGTGAGCAGACCGACAGAGATAGAAGAGAAAAGTAAGCAAAGTATAAGAACGGAAAAGAGAGACAGCGTGCTCGCAGCAAAGGTATAGGATTTTATAAGGATAAGGTAAGAGGGGATAATTCATCGCAGTTCATATACATACATAAATTAATTATATTGTATAATCTATTTGATGAATTGTTATTGAAGGTATCAATAATAAGCATTGCATTAGCGAATGCGGCTGAGTTAACTAAACGAACAACTGATGTTTCGCGGACGATACGTCGCGCTTTTTTCAAGTAATATATTAAGACTGATTATTACATTTATGAAAAGCTAGGCTACCAACCTAGCCCTACAAGTCGTCCGCCGCGCTGTCGGCGTCATCGTCGCTGTCGCTCTGCAAGCTGGTTATGCGTGTGTAGTGTCGGGTTGCATCCTGTGCAGCGGGTATGCTCGTGCGCTGCACCCGCTGTTGCTGACCGATAATTTGCCTAGATCAGCGTTTTATCGGTAGGCAGCCGCATGGCGTGATGCGTCCACACAGTGAACACTCGTTATGGGATAACTTATATAGCTAGGTTTTTTTTTTTTTTTTGGGGGGTAAATTTATGTATTGGACCAAAAACACAGTTAGTTTTTATTACAACACAGTGATCTTCATTAGTAAATTCGGCAAGCTAGGTTTAGGTTTTTTTTCTTGTATATACGATCTTTTAGAGAAGTGAAATAAATTGGTCGCCGGTAAGTCCGTGACCCAGTGAAATTGAGTTGCTGTGTTTTCTCTCTTTTTTTTTGGTTTTGTACACGCGTGCACGCGAGTGCACGGAACTTGACGCGCAAGTATAAGTAAGATATATAGAAAACTGCGTTATATGTCAAAAGCATACATTTGTTGTTTACTTCTAGACAGGAGTTGAAAGATCAGAAGCCTTCGGGTAGTGCAACATCCAAGTGGCAGCCATTTCTTAGGGGGTATCGCATATTACAACAGGTCAGATCAATACATATGGAAGGTTACATCGACCAAACAACAGGTAGTGTAATTAAACATTATTATAATGTATAAAATTTTAATTAGAATTATTCGTTAGTGCCTGCAGCGGTTGAGACTTTTGACGACATTCCGTCGACGTCTGCTTAGGGTATTGCAGCATTGGAGCTTCCCTTTTTGGATCGGGTATCGATGGAGCGGTCATCGGTGGAACGAAGTTCAGTGGAGCGGTCTGCTTCAGAGCGCTCATCGCCATTGTCTGGAGAGCAACAGGCAAAGCGGCGAAGAACGGCAAGTGGTTTCGTCACGCTGTTAGAGGAAGCTATTCTAGCTTCCATAGCTACTCAGGAGGAGTTTTTTGGCAATATGGAAAAAAATGTTGCTGTAATGAGCAGTTCCATTCAGGAAACATTAGAATTGGTCAATGAAACGTTAGGGAAATATGTAGAAATTTAATTAAGTGTAATTATTTAAGCTTATAAGCATTAAAGCCTGCAAATCCAAAAAGGCATCTATGATGAAATAAATAAATGAAGTCAAGTTATATAAATATAATTTCAATTCATTTAGTTTTTATATATTAAGGTTCTCGCTAATAGCTTTTCTAATATTACCAGCAGCAACACCCCGATCACTTGTAATATTATTATGTTCCGGTTGCGGCAATGAACTGTCCTGCACTTCCCAAGCATCGGATATTACTGAGCTGTGCCTGTTTAAAAAATATTGGAGAATGCATGCGGCCATAACAATTTTCGAGGCGTTCTCGTGCCGGTTGTCCAAGCCCTTGCCAACTCTTCTGAAACGGGCTTTTAACTGTCCGAATGCATTGTCTACGACCCGCCTTGCCTTCGAAAGACAATAAGTGTATGTTTTTTCCCTTTGCGGGGCCGAGAATAGGTAAGGCTTCATCAAGCTTTTTGAAAATTTAAAAGCGGAGTCACCAATTAGGACAACTGGAACATTGACATTAGCTATCCTTTTAGCGTTTGCATCAAAAAGCTCGGTTGCATCTACCATTCTTTTCAAATCGCTGCACTCGTATACTTTTGAGTCGTGCACGTGACCAGGGCACCCAATGCTGGCGTAGACAAATCTGTAGCTATTTAGAAGGAAAAATGTTTTATAAATAAAATAACTTTTAAGTAAAAGCAAGTTCTTACCGATAATCCACAAGGGCGAACAGTATCACCGAATACCATCCCTTGTAATTGTAATAATCAACTGCCTCGCTGGCGGGCGGGCGAACTTTAATGTGACTTCCATCTGCAAATGTGAATAAAATAATTATTTGAGCAATTTGTCAAAAGCTTAACACAAATAATATCCCAATGCCTCAAAACCTCTTACATTTTCTTCTACTCTTTCCTGAGTGAGAAAATTGCCTGGCAAATATTCCGGAGCCAGAGCCCGACGCACTTCCGTACAGAACTCTAGAAATATTTTGCATACAGTGGGAGCTGAGACACCAACCAGACTGTACGGTACTCAGCTGATGAGCCCATTTTGGTCACTGCAATAGCTTGTCGGAAAGGGGTATCTCTTTTTGCCATTCCCTGCAAGCGCTCCACAAGGATATTAAATAATGCTTACTCCATCCGGAAACTCTCCTTAAAAAACGCATCACTATTGTTTGGCACATTCAGCTCCCAAAATTGACCATGCCTTGCCTATTTCCAAAATAAATATAGAGATATTATACTATTTTAAAATATTTTTTCAATTTAATTTTAACTTACAAATGACCACTCAGATGGACGCTTCCGTTTTCTGCTAATTGCAATATTCAAGGCCGAAGTATTTATAAATTTACATTGCTCTTTCATAACAAGCAAAACAGCTTGTAGGCATTGCATGTATATGAATAAAACTAGCAATAATGCACTACAAATTTGCAATAATTGATTTCGCTCCATGTTTAATTCGTAATTTTAGCTATAACAAACCAAAACAAAACAAACCGAACAGCTGATTCATTAGTGGAGGCTCAGTTACTGAGCAATGGATACAGCTTTCGTAACTGACTGTTAAAATTAACAGTAACTGAGCAGTGGAAATAGGATATAAGTATAAAATATTCTAGAGCAAACACTTCGTTTTTCGTGCATTCGTGCGGGTTTCGCTGCACATTTGCACGGCGGAACCCACAGAGCAGTTCGGCTCTTGGGCCTACTGCGCGCTCTCGCATTATTTTAGTTTGCTATTAGACGCGGAGAGGCAGTCGACTGAGACTGTTTATATGCGTATTTAATTTACGCCTTTGATTTGCGTGTAGGGATTTGCTATTTTTGGGGTGGCTCCCTGAAAATTGTGCAGCGTTGAGTGAACGTGTGTTCACATGCAGCATTAATGTTTATTTGTATGCAAATCAAGTGTACAAGAACCTGTCTCAGTTTAATGATATTTTTATTTTTTACAGGCGTATATATTTTAGTGACTGTTTGGTTACGCAGTTAACTAAACAAAAACCAGCATCAACAGAACCATAACTCTCTCTAATCGCTATAACCTATCATGCTCTGCGCAGCATAAGAGCAACTTAACGTAATGTCCAACTATTGTTTTGCATAAGCTCTTATATTTAGTTTATCACATTCTCTATTGTTTGCCCTTGGCCTTCAGCTGAGTGCAAGCCGCTGCTGCAGTTCTGCAGCCGTTCAGTTTTATCAAATTCGTCGGTAGCTCAACTTCGGTCGTTTGTCTGTCTCGCGACAAACGAAAAAATCGCTTATTATTGCACAGCCCAAATCGGGGTTAGTTGCAAAACACAACCTTAAAAATTTGTAAAGTAATTTAAGTTCGGCCACGAAGGCAAATTAAAATATATGTACTATATTCATCAATGCAATCTCGCAGCATTTATAATTTGTTGAGTGACATTTCGGAAATTCGATAGCTATTGAAAAAGCTCAATAGCTCAACATTTGGTGACCCCGACGTGATTACTCTGCATTTGTTTAAATAATTAAAAATTATTTAACTTATAGAGTTAGTAAAGCGCGCCCGCGCTCTTTTATCGTTTTCGCTGTTGTCGCTTCGTTTTTGCGTTCACTTTTGCATTAAGGTGTTTGACCTGTATTGACGCCCGCGCATTATCTTCTCTTGTCTCTTTAAACATTTTACCGCTGCAGCAATCGTTTCTGCATTGCTATTGCTGCTCCCGATTCGCTTTGCATTTGCTTGTGCTCAAGGTGTTTGCCCTTTTTGACCTTGGTATATTGGTGCAATTAAATCGTTACGTTGTTACCAGCTGCACTTGCAAAAATAAGTAAATCGCAAGAATTCAGTGCATACAAAACTGTAATATATGAAAGTGTTTTTCGAGGCAATAAATTGAATTGTGATTGACATACTCTGTGCTTTAAACAGTAGCTTGCAAGTGTCCGACATTCAGTGGCTCTAGAACTTTATTTCACGTGCGTGTACATATAAAATCAAAAACATATTCAACATGCCGAATACTGTTGAGGTGATTAATAATCCTGCAGTTCCGTCACTTGGTGCTCCGTTTTATAAAGCTAAGGCCACGGCTATTAACGAGCAAGTGAAGCGGATGGCCAAAGCTATTGCTCCGGAGCATATTGGGCATCTCAGCGAAGAGGAATTGGCGATCCGGCTTAAGGGTCTTGAAAGCGCGCAGCAGCAATTCAAGAGTATGCATTACGCATTGGAGGAGCTGGATTATAATGAAATCGGGAGTGAATTACGTGAATCTTTTGATGAATTATCAATACTCGTTGAGACTAGCTTGTGCCGCGAACTTAATAAGCGAAAGTTATCATCGCCTTTGTGTTCGACCATGAGGCATGAAGCATCTGCTGACAATCACACATTGTCTCAGAGCCGGATTCGATTGCCTGAGCTTATGCTTCCAGAGTTCAGCGGAGGCTACACAAAGTATGCATATTTCATTTCAATGTTCTCGTCAATCATTGACAGCGACTCAGGATTATCAGATGTAGAGAAGTTTCAGCATTTGCGATCGTGCCTGAAAGGACCAGCCCTGGAGTGTGTTTCATCGTTGGAAATCAGCAGTGCTAACTATTCAATTGCGTTAGATTTACTAAAAAAACGGTTTAATAACAAGCGTCTTATTTTTCAGGCACATGTCACTGAGATTTTGGGTTTGGATTGCATCGAGTCGTCGTCAGCGGTTAAACTTCGAACCCTTTCGGATACCGTAAACGCCAACATCCGCGCTCTTCAAGGCATGGGCAGCGTTGAGCAGATTGCAGGCTTTATTATTGTGCACAGCTTGCTACAGAAAGTGGACAAGGCAACTCAGACCAGTTGGGAGGAGACAGCACCGATGGATACAATCCCGACCTGTGAACAATTCAATTCCAAGGTGGGAAAAAGTAGCAAAACCCTTAACACCAGTAGAAAAGCCTTTGTCGCTACTAACTCCAGCACAAATGAATGCGAGTTTTGTGAATCATCAGGCCATTTGATTTACAATTGCTCCCGTTTTGGAAATCTGTCTCCGCAACTGCGTCTTCGCGAGGCTAAGAAGCTGTCTCTTTGCATTAATTGCCTGCGCAAGGGGCATAGAATGAAAGAGTGCAGTTCGACCGCCTGCAATCGTTGTAAGGCCAAGCATCACACTCTTCTTCATTTTGAGACTCAGATTGAGGGCTCTCAAATTATATCTGCTCCGCATGCGCCTGCTGCAAAATCCTCGTCAACACTTGTAGCCCAAAATCTCAGTCAAGACATTGTGCTATTGGCAACTGCTGTCATCAGCATTAGGAGTCGCACTGGTGTTCTTGTTCCTTGCCGTGCTCGATTCTGGTTCGCAGGTGCACATTATTACATCCCGTTTAGCTCACTACCTCCAGCTACGTAAGCATCGGTCGCCTACTTCGATTTCAGGACTAGGGGAGTCTAGCGTTGACTCAGAAGGCTATGCAGCTGATATAAGTCTTAAATCGCGAACAACTGACTACGCTGCTAGCATCTCAGTTTTAATAGCTCCGTCTATTACTGGAAATCAGCCGAGCTATGGTATTAGCACTGATCGTTGGAATATACCCTCAAATATTCGATTGGCTGATCCAGAATTCTTTAAGCCGCAACAAATCGATCTTCTAATTGGAGCTGCTCGGTTTTTTGAATTGTTATACGTTGGCCAAATTAAACTCGCTCCTGGCTTACCCATTCTCCAAAAAGCTCAATTAGGTTGGATAGTGACAGGAGGAACGTCGTCAACAAGCCCTGCCTCATTGATGGCCACTCGCTCGATTTCAACGCCAACTACTAGCCCTGATCATAAGCTTGATGAAATCGTACGTCGTTTCTGGAAGTTAGAATTCTGCTCTAGTGTAGTAAATGAATCTACTAAGGAGGAACTTGACTGTGAAGCCCATTTTAAACAAACTTTTGCTCGTTTAGGCACTGGCGAATATTCGGTTCGCCTTCCAGTTAAACATCCTGTGGATCTGATTGGGGATTCCTATCAGCAAGCTTATCGCCGTTTTTGTAACCTGGAACGCAAATTGGAGCGTCATCCTGAGTTGAAGTCTCAGTATTCCGCGTTCATCAAAGAGTATGTGGACCTTAATCACATGTCTATTGTTGAGTCGCACATGCTAAGTCGCTGCAAGTATTATTTACCTCATCATTGCGTGCTGAAAGAGGATAGCTCAACCACTAAGCTTAGAGTTGTGTTTGATGGTTCAGCTGTGTCTTCGTCTGATTATTCGCTTAATGAAATCCTCATGACAGGCCCAACAATTCAACGCAAGCTTTTCAGCACTCTTTTGCAATTTAGAACATTTCCAGTAGCCTTGACTGGTGACATTTGCAAAATGTATAGGTAAGAAGATCGTTTCCTGTTGGATCTAAGGTTGTCTTGAGCGATTTCTACGTAGATGATCTCATCACTGGAGGCGACTCTGCCCAAGAAGTAGTTGAAGTCATGCATCAAACAGTCAGTCTTTTACGGAAAGGGAATTTCAAGCTTCGGAAATGGTGTTCCAATGATCCTAGCGTGCTTCAACAGGTGCCTGATGAAGACAAAGAGACCTTTCTAAAGTTTGATGATGGCACAGATATCACTAAGACGCTTGGATTGGCATGGGATCCAGCTTCAGACTGCCTTTTGTTTAACTTCTCTCCAATGAAAGCGCCTCGCAAGCCTAGCAAACGGACTGTACTTTCTACCATTGCTCGATTCTATGATCCGCTTGGGCTTATCGGACCCGTGATATCCAAGGCTAAGATCTTTATGCAGCACCTTTGGAGAGAACATTTGGATTGGGATGAAAGTCTTCCTGCTTCCCTGCATTGTTCCTAGAACAGTTTGTGCGTTGACATTTCTCATACGGAGAAAATAAAGCTTCCGCGTCTGGTTATAGTTCCAAAGGGCATCATCGAAGTTCATGGATTTAGTGATGCTAGCATTGAAGCCTACGGTGGATGCATTTACGTCGTATCTATAACATGTGAAAGGCGCGTAGCTCATCTTTTGTGCTCTAAGTCTCGAGTGGCACCCTTGCGGACTCTTACAATACCAAAGCTGGAGTTATCTGCTGCTGCACTTCTTTCACAGCTAATTCGAGAGGTAGCTCAAATGAATTTGTTCAATTGTAGGTATTATTGCTGGTCGGATTCTGCAGTTGTCTTATCTTGGATACGTGATGAGCCTTCCCGATTCCAAATGTTCACAGCTAATCGCATATCGTTAATCCACAGGTGTCAGCTGCATGCTGGACCTCGTTCGCTTCTTGCTCACATTCGGCTCCACTATTGGCCTATTGATGGTCGCAAGACTGTCTCCAGCGTGACAAGCAAATGCATCATGTGCTTTCGAGCTAAACCGGTCCTAGCTGAGACAATCATGGCGGATCTTCCCCGGGATCGTGTGAGTGGTTCGCATCCTTTCGCTGTCACTGGAGTGGACTACTGTGGACCATTTTACTTCAAGAGTGAAGTTCGAAACAAAGGTCCTGTAAAATGCTACATCTCGGTGTTCATTTGCTTTGCGACAAAGGCAGTGCATCTCGAACTGGTTCCTGATTTGTCTACAGCAGCTTTTCTAAATGCACTTAAGCGTTTCATTCTAACTAGATGTAAACCTACTCGCATATGGTCGGACAATGCTACTAATTTCGTGGGAGCCAAGAATGAACTAGCTGATCTCAAGCGGCTCTTCCTCAGTGAAAAGCACATCGATGCTGTCCGAGAGTTTTGTACTTCCGATGACATTGAATGGGATTTCATCCCACCTCGTTCGCCACACTTCGGTGGACTTTGGGAGGCGGCGGTGAAGACAGCAAAACATAATTTTTATCGATCGGTCGGACCCTCGCTTTTGCCCCTGGACGATCTTCGCACACTCGTTTGCTACATTGCCACTATAATAAACTCACGATCTCTTTTTCCACTTTCAGAGCACTCTGCAGATCTGGATGTACTAACCCCTGCGCACTTCCTTGGTAGTGTGCCACTCGTACTGTACCCAGAGCCTGCTGTCACGGCTCTGAACGTTAGCCGCCTAGATCGCTGGCAGCGTATAGCGTATTACCAACAAATTTTCTGGAATCGCTGGCATGAGGAATATTTAACACTTCTTCAGCAGCGCTCCAAATGGCGGACATCGCAGCCTGGTGTTCTTATCAATGATGTCGTTCTGGTAAAGGACGAAAACTTGCCACCCCTTAAATGGCCACTGGCTCGTGTGGTAGAGCTTGTTGCTGGTGCTGACGGCGTCTCCCGAGTAGCTGTTCTCAAGACATCAACTGGGATTATCAAGAGAGCTGTGCGCAAATTATGTGCACTTCCCAAACAGGATGTTTTTGAAAGCCCATGTCTTCCAACGGGGGGAGAATGTTTGGTTACGCAGTTAACTAAACAAAAACCAGCATCAACAGAACCATAACTCTCTCTAATCGCTATAGCCTATCATGCTCTGCGCAGCATAAGAGCAACTTAACGTAATGTCCAACTTTTGTTTTGCTTAAGCTCTTATATTTAGTTTATCACATTCTCTATTGTTTGCCCTTGGTCTTTAGCTGAGTGCAAGTCGCTGCTGCAGTTCTGCAGCCGTTCAGTTTTATCAAATTCGTCGGTAGCTCAACTTCGGTCGTTTGTCTGCCTCGCGACAAACGAAAAAATCGCTTATTATTGCACAGCCCAAATCGGGGTTAGTTGCAAAACACAACCTTAAAAATTTGTAAAGTAATTTAAGTTCGGCCACGAAGGCAAATTAAAATATATGTACTATATTCATCAATGCAATCTCGCAGCATTTATAATTTGTTGAGTGAAATTTCGGAAATTGTATAGCTATTGAAAAAGCTCAATAGCTCAACAGTCACTTTCTTATGTAATTTATTAAAATGCACTTATAAAATAATTTAAAATTTTGCCACATTATTTACATATTTAATTATATCTACGATTGATGGTTGCATAACAAATTTCTTTTCTATTAACACACAATAAAGTCTTATCAAAACAGCCCAAGTAAGATAAAGCATTTTAAAAGCAGCAACAAAAATGTGTAAGCACTGGGCGATAGAGCGCCGAAACCCAATGCTGGAGTTCTGCTGGGTCTGTGGCAGGATCGGTCAGCGGACAGCCCTTTGTTGTCAGTCGGGAAACGGCCAGCGGCGTCCGCCAGCGAGGGGCGAGCGGGAGCCGCCAAGATCCGCCCCGAGACGCTAGTCGGTCACCTGAAGGACGAAGGGACGCAGTTGACTGCCACCGTATGGATCGGTGACTGTCAGCATAAGGCTACAGTCGATACAGGGGCTACAAGCAGCTTTGTTAGCGAAGAGCTAGCTTGTAGACTGAACACTGTAGGCCGGAGAAGCGTCGCAAGCAGACAGGTGAAATTAGCAGACGGACATAGCAGCAGGACAACAGAACAAATAACGGTCGAAATAAGACTCGGGCATCGCAGTTTGGAAATAGCGCTTCTAATTATGCCTGGTGTGATAGACGATTTGGTGCTGGGCTGGGATTTTCTGACTGGCATGGGCACAGTGTTGCAGTGTGCGTGATTGGTGGTCACCATCCCAGCACGACGGCACAAGGTTGGAAAGCTGGAAGAGAGACTGTCGGTGGCAGTTGTCCAGAATACAACCGAACAAGACATAGCAACACGTGACTCCAGAAACCCACCTATTGAAAGCAAAAATCTTCACGAAGACCAAGAAATTAACGAATTTCTACTGCGGGAAGTCGCAGCCTTCGAACACCTAAAGGGCACATCACAAATTACAGAACACAAAATTGTGATGAGCGACGACAGGCCTATAAAACAGCGTTATTTTCCAAACAATCCAAAAATGCAAGCGGAAATTAACCAGCAAGTAGAGGAACTACTTGCGAAAGGTTGCATAGAGCCATCCAACAGCCCACACAGCGCACCAATCGTGATGGTGAAAAAGAAGAATGGCAAATGGCGGTTATGTGTGGATTTTAGGCAACTTAACAGCCGATCCGTTAAGGACGCGTATCCATTGCCAAGAGTGCACCACATTTTAGACCAGCTACGTGAAGCCCACTTCATCACTAGCTTGGATCTGAAAGATGGGTACTGGCAGATCCCGATGGAGAAAGCGAGCCGACCACTGACAACTTTTACAGTCCCAGGCAAAGGATTATACCAGTGGAAAGTAATGCCATTTGGGTTACACTCGGCACCGGCAACTTTTCAGAGGGCTTTGGATCGTGTTATTGGACCCGAAATGATGCCACACGCGTTTGCATATTTAGATGACATTATAGTCATCGGAAGAACGCGCGAAGAGCATATGGAAAATTTCAAAGAGGTATTTCGGCGGCTGCGGGAAGCAAACCTGCGTATAAACGTGGACAAATGCGATTTCTTTAAAAAGGAATTGAAATATTTGGGCCACAGAGTCACAGAAGAAGGAATTCGCACAGATTCAGATAAAGTTGCTGCAATCGCAGAATTGAAGCCGCCAAGCAACGTAAAAGAGTTACGACAATACCTGGGCGTAGCATCATGGTACAGGCGCTTCGTACCAGATTTTGCGACGAAAGTAGCACCTCTGAACGCATTGATGAAAAAAGGCGCAAAATGGGAGTGGACTGAGGAGCGGCAAGTAGCTTTTGACACGGTCAAAGAGAAGCTGACTCAGTCCCCAGTATTGGCATGCCCAGATTTCTCAAAAACATTTTGCTTGCAGACGGATGCAAGTAACTATGGCCTGGGTGCGATATTGACCCAACCTTCGGAGCAAGGTGAAAGGGTAATATCGTACGCCAGTAGGACACTAAACGGTGCCGAACGGAACTATTCGGCAACTGAAAAAGAGTGTCTAGCCATAGTGTGGGGAATCAGAAAGCTAAGGCCATACCTGGAAGGCTACCATTTTGTGGTCATAACGGACCACATGGCGCTGAAGTGGCTAAACTCAATTGAGAGTCCATCAGGCAGAATAGCGCGTTGGGCGCTTGAACTGCAACAATACGACTTTGAAGTCAAATACCGTTAAGGCAACCTCAATGTCGTAGCCGATGCACTTTCGAGACAGCCACTTCCGGAGACATGCTGCCTAAGAAAAATCGCCACAGAAGGGATGGAGGCAGACAACTCAAATTGCAAATGGATTCAGAAATTAAAAAAGGAAATCGCACAAAATGCAAGGAAATATCCGGATTACATGGAGGAAAATGGCAACCTGTACAGACACATCCCACACCGCGCTGGAGGCGGAGATGTGGAAGCTTGGAAGCTTTGTGTACCCAAAGGTAAAAGGAAGGATGTATTATTGGAGAACCACGACGCAGCCACAGCCGGTCATTTGGGAAGCCGGAAAACGATAGCAAGAGTAGCGACACGCTACTACTGGCCAGGCTTGTACAGGGACGTACGCACATATGTGCACAACTGCGAAACTTGTCAACAATATAAGCCAAGTCAAATGGCAGTAGCAGGAAAAATGTTGACACAAATTCTTGAAGAGCCATGGAGAACCGTGTGTGCTGATTTTGTTGGCCCACTGCCAAGATCAAAACACGGCAACACAATGCTATTAGTGATGTTTGACCGTTTCTCTAAGTGGACTGAGTTAGTTCCGCTGAGGAGCGCAACCACAGCCACTTTGCAAAAGGGATTCAGAGAGAGAATTTGGTGTACCAAAAGTTCTCATAACGGACAACGGAACACAATTAACGAGTAAAGCCTTCAAACGCTTTCTCGAAGAATTAGGAGTGCGACACCAATTTACGGCACCATACACCCCGCAAGAGAATCCTACAGAACGTGAGAACCGCAGGGTAAAAACGATGATTGCACAATTTACAAAAGATAACCAGCGGTGCTGGGATGAATTTGAACACCAGCGTATCGGCGTCTACGGGCTACAGTGCAGCGTTTATCACGCAAGGGCGTGAACCAAGGCTGCCAAATGCGCTGTACGACAACGTTACACTCGGCACAGGGCAACCGCCACAAACACCCAGCGACAAAGCGAAAAAACTTAGAGAAGTTTTTGAATTGGTGCGCAGGAGTTTAGAGAAGGCCGCTCAGGACCAAGCAAGGCATTACAACCTACGGAGACGGCAGTGGAAACCATCCGTAGGAGACAAGGTGTGGGTGAAACAACACCACCTGTCAAACGCAGCGGAAGGTTTCGCTGCGAAGCTTGCTCCCAAATTTTCCGGACCATATACAATAATAAATTTTGTATCACCTGTAATCTGTAAATTACAAGGGAAAACTGGGGAAAAAGAACGGACCGCGCACATAGGCGACATAAAACCCCACGGAGGTGGAACGGACAACGGGTGAGATAATAAAAAAAATTTTTGGGGGCACAAATTATTTTAAGACCCTGGAACAAAAGGTAAATTTTTTTTGATGGTGAAAATCTGGAAAAGAAAAGAGCGGTTAATAATTGGCCTTATTAATGACGTACCTCATTTACTCACCTGAATCTCCATCACCTCCTATAAAAAAAAAAGCATTAGTTGATTTGTTTTTATTTTTTGGAAAATAAAGAGGGGTGAATATGTATTTATACATATTAATTATGTTCCCTACTCAACACATTTAACAGATATAAATAATAAAAATAAATATGTAAGGTATTACATATATAAATAATAAAAATATATATGTAAGGTATTACATATATAAATAATAAAAATATATATGTAAGGTATTACATATATAAATAATAAAAATAAATATGTAATAAGAGCCACGGCCCAACCAAGGGCATTACCAAAACCGGACCTGAACGCGGCGAAAGGTGTGCGAAGCAAACGCTGCTAGGAAAACGGTTAATGAAAAAGGTTAGCGATATCGCAAAGAGAGCGCTGACAAAACATGGCGGTCGCTGGCGGGAAGGATACCGTAACATGCACACCTACACTGTTGCACATGCGTACGGAGTAGGGGTATAAAAGGTGCCGACTACCATGCAGTCGGTCACTTAGCGATATTTTTACAAAGAAAACGGAACACTCACAAGTAAGAATGGAAAATTGCAACAGCAACACCGGAGCAAGAAGGGCAGCCCATGCGTCGGGCCGTGACCCACGTCCGCACTCTCGCACACCAGCGGGGAATGTGTGCGTGGTCGACGCGGCGGTCATGGGTGCCAGCGCCAGAGGGCGCAGAAACGTGGCGCGACGAGGGCGTTGGGCCGGACAGCCCTATGCGCGTGTCGAGCCGCAGCGGGAGGCATCACCGGATGTGCTGGAACTGCGGGCATCACCCATTTTTGAGTCCCCGGAAGAGCGAGAGGCGGCCGAGCGTGAGCGTTGTCGCCGCCAGGAGCTGGAGGAGGAGCGAGAGTGGGTGCGACGAGCATATGGCGAGGACTTCGATAGCAGCGACTGGGAGGTGGAGTACGACGCTGGTCCAGTGGGCGAAAGGCGAGAGGAGTCGCCGCCGGGCGATTTCGTTGAGATGAATCCCGAATGGGTCCGGATGTGCCACCCGGAGGCACCGCCGACCTCGGAGGACGAAAATGCACCGCGGGCCGAGGAGCAGATGCCGCAGGCCGATCCGGGTGAGTCGACACCACCGACGGCAACCATCTCACGCGAGAAACGGTTCGTGGATGGGCGGTGGCACCACATCGCGACGGTTGTCCTCGAGTGGACAAAGGAGGTGGCACCGCCCCGCGAGGGCTTCATTAAAGAGATGACGCCACCACGACCGCGTACGCCAACGCCACCCCGACAGCGTACACCGACGCCACCGCGATCACGACCGCCCACGCCGTCACCACCACACACACTACGAGCACCAGTCTGCACGGCCACCAGTCCGACAACACGGACAGCGCCGTGGGAATGGCCGACACCGCTGCAGGTGGGCACGCCGCCTTGCCCCGGGACACCGCCTCCACCACACGCTTGGGCAACCCATCCGGTGCGCCCAGCGTTCGGTCGGCAGGCTTCATGCCCGTATGGGGAACGGCCGGCTCGCCCGGTGCTGCAGCGGCAGTCATCCGCACCGTTGGCGACTCCAGGATGGAGAGAGGTGGCGCGAGCAGACTGGCCACCAGAAGTGCTAGCAGCCACAACAGGAGGGAGCGACAGGCGCACGTCGCGTATCGTTTGGGCGCACGGCCAGAGATACCGCGTGCGAATTTCGACCAGAGGCACGCGGGCCTTTGTGGTAGAGTAAGAAAAAAAAACAAAACAACACTAACACGCACAATAAAAAAAATTAATAAATAAAATAATAGTATTCGCATATTATTTCGCGTAACCTGGAAAAAATATAAAGAAAACAGGGGGATTAAACTGCAGGAGAGGGGGTGAAGTTTGCTGGAAGCATACTCACATAAAATGTGTGTGCGATCCAGCGCGGGCGGCAAAACTGCATGGCCTGGAAAAAAGAGAACATGATTTAGGAAATGGTGGAAATGGCGCAAGGCGCAAAAATATGTTACTTACTTTTGCTTTTTAGATTCTTTTCAGCAACAACAAAACAATTGCAAACTGCAAATTGTGTGTCATGGCCGATTAGTGTTGGATAGTTGCGTGTGGCCATATCGATCTGGCCACATCGCAAATATCGATCAGGCCGTATCGAGTAACACCGGGCGATGCAAAGCTAGCTGCTATGGCGCAACGCACCACTAGATGGCGTTACACGACCGCCAGCTGATCGCTACAGCGACACTGCTAACGGCCGCCAAGGTTCAAAACGGAGGCGCGCGATTTGAAAAAGACGCAAAATTAAGTGGAAGGCTTCCACTTCCGGAGAAAGAGGGGAGTGTGAGGAGCCATATTCACTTATAGCGCCTCACAAAAAGCGATTGCATTTATAGCCGCAGCCGGACCTGAGCTGCTGCGAATTCGCATGCTGTCTCGCTCTGACACAGGATGTCAGCGCTAAGGTACGTGTTTGGCACATGGGAGCCGCAAAACACGTACCGCAAAAGTCGTGGCAAAGTGCCGTTGGTGTGCGAGCGGTGCATCCACGAAATATAGTGATCACCGTCACACCAACGACAGGCGTGATCAGCAACGAGGAACCGTTGTTGCTTGGCAAATCTCACTGGAACGATCACGCCACCTTTGCCCTTGGCGCGACATTGGCAGCGCTGACAGGCCCCGGTCCAGCAAGACAGCAGAAGAGTATAAAAGGAGCCGCCTTGGACAGAGCGGCAAGTTAGTTCAGTACGAGCTAGTTGAGTACAAGTGAGTTGAGTACAAAGAGTGCGAAGTCAGCGAAGCGAAACGTCAGTACGGAGTCAATACGAAACAAGTGAAAATCAGTGCGAAACATAAAGAAATCCTACGCGAAAGGATAAGTTAAGAATTTAAAAGGATTCATATCGCAATAAGGACAAAGCAGATCGTGTCCTTAGCGATTAACAAACATTTTACTGAGAAACCGATACACGAAATTTATCAAGTTCTTGTGGCGCGTTGCATTTGCAAAGCAACCTCAAATTAAAACCGAGTATCAGACAAGTGAGTCTGGCGAAGGACAGGTGAAGCTAAAGCCAGAGCCGGAGAGTAGGCGGCACTATTGGCGAAATCCTTGTGGTAACAAGGAGGCCATAGTAGAGCCTGGTGAATTCGGCGTTGCTAGCTAAAACCTCGTTTAGTAGGCGTAACATTGACTCTGAATATTTGGTGCAACGAGAGCGCCAGCATTGCAAATAAAACCACGACACAAGAGCCGTGCGATTCCCTAAACTCAAATAAGAAATATCATTAAGTGCAAAGCAATTGTAAAACCCAAACGTGAAAACTAGCAGAGAGTGCAGTTTTAAAATATATGTATTAAAAGTAAAACCAAATTGTGTTCTTATTGCCGCAGCCGCCACAAATATAAATTTGTTGGCACGTACCCTCAGCACCGCGAGAGTTAGCCCAGCTAAAAACCGCGTAACTTTTAGGTTCGTTACAACTGGCGCCCAACTGTTGATCTACGTCTAATATCACATAGTTTGTTTTAATAAAATACATATAAATAATTGACAATATGGTTCGTTCGTGGGTGTACAATGTAAAAAAGGATGCACTAGTGAAATGCGGAGTGGAATTCGGTCTGGAGCTTGAAGGCACTGTCGAAAATATGAGAAGACAATTCGGAGACTGGGTAAGTCAAAATGAAAATACTCTTCCACACAGCGTTCGCATTAGCGAACTGGCAAAAACATACAGCCGACAGTCGCCGAATAAAGAACCCGAATTCATGCGCGAGGAAGGGGAATACGAAGAGAAAAAGGAGTTTGCCGGCATAGACGTAGCAAGGCTGAGCGTCCCATGCACCAGCGCGGCAGCTAGGGCGCGAGATTTACAGGAATCTCGCCGATCGCCCTGGAATACAACCCAACAACCAGGAGAGCGTAGCCACACACACACGCATGATCAGACCAATGCAAGGGCAAGTGAATACCAAAAAGTAGCCAAACAAGTTCGAGAGTGGAGCTTTCGATTTGATGGACTATCGAAGCCTCTCGAATTCTTGGAGCAAGTGGAATGGTCGGCAGACACATATGGATTAAATTTAAATTTAATTCCAAGAGCGATGCCGGAGTTGCTGAAAGGAATGGCACTTAAGTGGTACATAGCTAACAACAGGCATTGGACGACATGGGTGGATTTTGTCGACAGTTTTCAAGAATACTTTTTACCACAAGATCATTTTGAAAATTTGTACGACGAAGTACGCAGACGGCGGCAAGCTCTGGATGAGCCTTTAAAGTCTATATGGTGGAGATGCAGACTCTGATGAGACCCCTACGACTCTCAACAGAGAAGGAAGTGCGCACCATTTACACCAACAGCCTTCCTGACTTGCGCGGATACGCACGGCCAAACCAGTTCTCGAATTTGACCCAGCTGATGCAACTGGCAGAAGAATTCGAAGAACTAGAAAAGGATAGGCTGAAACTGAGGCTACAAAGTGCTACAGCCCAACAACAATACAGCCAACATCAACAACAACAGCCTCAACAACACCGAGATACACAGCAAAATGGACGCGATCACAACCAGAGTCGTGGAAATCGTACCCGATTTATGGCCATGGAGGAGCAGAACCAGCACACTGGAAGAATGGACGAACGGCCAACCCCAACACCTAGGACCCAGCAAAATCCTGCCAGGACACACATAAACAACCCAGGAAGGGCATGTTGCGTTTGTGGACAGGAGGGACACTGGGCGATAGAGTGCCGAAACCCAATGCTGGAGTTCTGCTGGGTCTGTGGCAGGATCGGTCAGCGGACAGCCCTATGTTGTCAGTCGGGAAACGGCCAGCGGCGTCCGCCAGCGAGGGGCGAGCGGGAGCCGCCAAGATCCGCCCCGAGACGCTAGTCGGTCACTTGAAGGACGAAGGGACGCAGTTGACTGCCACCGTATGGATCGGTGACTGTCAGCATAAGGCTACAGTCGATACAGGGGCTACAAGCAGCTTTGTTAGCGAAGAGCTAGCTTGTAGACTGAACACTGTAGGCCGGAGAAGCGTCGCAAGCAGACAGGTGAAATTAGCAGACGGACATAGCAGCAGGACAACAGAACAAATAACGGTCGAAATAAGACTCGGGCATCGCAGTTTGGAAATAGCGCTTCTAATTATGCCTGGTGTGATAGACGATTTGGTGCTGGGCTGGGATTTTCTGACTGGCATGGGCACAGTGTTGCAGTGTGCGTGATTGGTGGTCACCATCCCAGCACGACGGCACAAGGTTGGAAAGCTGGAAGAGAGACTGTCGGTGGCAGTTGTCCAGAATACAACCGAACAAGACATAGCAACACGTGACTCCAGAAACCCACCTATTGAAAGCAAAAATCTTCACGAAGACCAAGAAATTAACGAATTTCTACTGCGGGAAGTCGCAGCCTTCGAACACCTAAAGGGCACATCACAAATTACAGAACACAAAATTGTGATGAGCGACGACAGGCCTATAAAACAGCGTTATTTTCCAAAGAATCCAAAAATGCAAGCGGAAATTAACCAGCAAGTAGAGGAACTACTTGCGAAAGGATGCATAGAGCCATCCAACAGCCCACACAGCGCACCAATCGTGATGGTGAAAAAGAAGAATGGCAAATGGCGGTTATGTGTGGATTTTAGGCAACTTAACAGCCGATCCGTTAAGGACGCGTATCCATTGCCAAGAGTGCACCACATTTTAGACCAGCTACGTGAAGCCCACTTCATCACTAGCTTGGATCTGAAAGATGGGTACTGGCAGATCCCGATGGAGAAAGCGAGCCGACCACTGACAACTTTTACAGTCCCAGGCAAAGGATTATACCAGTGGAAAGTAATGCCATTTGGGTTACACTCGGCACCGGCAACTTTTCAGAGGGCTTTGGATCGTGTTATTGGACCCGAAATGATGCCACACGCGTTTGCATATTTAGATGACATTATAGTCATCGGAAGAACGCGCGAAGAGCATATGGAAAATTTCAAAGAGGTATTTCGGCGGCTGCGGGAAGCAAATCTGCGTATAAACGTGGACAAATGCGATTTCTTTAAAAAGGAATTGAAATATTTGGGCCACAGAGTCACAGAAGAAGGAATTCGCTCAGATTCAGATAAAGTTGCTGCAATCGCAGAATTGAAGCCGCCAAGCAACGTAAAAGAGTTACGACAATACCTGGGCGTAGCATCATGGTACAGGCGCTTCGTACCAGATTTTGCGACGAAAGTAGCACCTCTGAACGCATTGATGAAAAAAGGCGCAAAATGGGAGTGGACTGAGGAGCGGCAAGTAGCTTTTGACACGGTCAAAGAGAAGCTGACTCAGTCCCCAGTATTGGCATGTCCAGATTTCTCAAAAACATTTTGCTTGCAGACTTGCATCCGTCTGGATATGGCCTGGGTGCGATATTGACCCAACCGTCGGAGCAAGGTGAAAGGGTAATATCGTCCGCCAGTAGGACACTAAACGGTGCCGAACGGAACTATTCGGCAACTGAAAAAGAGTGTCTAGCCACAGTGTGGGGAATCAGAAAGCTAAGGCCATACCTGGAAGGCTACCATTTTGTGGTCATAACGGACCACATGGCGCTGAAGTGGCTAAACTCAATTGAGAGTCCATCAGGCAGAATAGCGCGTTGGGCGCTTGAACTGCAACAATACGACTTTGAAGTCAAATACCGTTAAGGCAACCTCAATGTCGTAGCCGATGCACTTTCGAGACAGCCACTTCCGGAGACATGCTGCCTAAGAAAAATCGCCACAGAAGGGATGGAGGCAGACAACTCAAATTGCAAATGGATTCAGAAATTAAAAAAGGAAATCGCACAAAATGCAAGGAAATATCCGGATTACATGGAGGAAAATGGCAACCTGTACAGACACATCCCACACCGCGCTGGAGGCGGAGATGTGGAAGCTTGAAAGCTTTGTGTACCCAAAGGTAAAAGGAAGGATGTATTATTGGAGAACCACGACGCAGCCACAGCCGGTCATTTGGGAAGCCGGAAAACGATAGCAAGAGTAGCGACACGCTACTACTGGCCAGGCTTGTACAGGGACGTACGCACATATGTGCACAACTGCGAAACGTGTCAACAATATAAGCCAAGTCAAAAGGCAGCAGCAGGAAAAATGTTGACACAAATTCTTGAAGAGCCATGGAGTACCGTTCGTGCTGATTTTGTTGGCCCACTGCCAAGATCAAAACACGGCAACACAATGCTATTAGTGATGTTTGACCGTTTCTCTAAGTGGACTGAGTTAGTTCCGCTGAGGAGCGCAACCACAGCCACTTTGCAAAAGGGATTCAGAGAGAGAATTTTGGCACGATTTGGTGTACCAAAAGTTCTCATAACGGACAACAGAACACAATTTACGAGTAAAGCCTTCAAACGCTTTCTCGAAGAATTAGGAGTGCGACACCAATTTACGGCACCATACACCCCGCAAGAGAATCCTACAGAACGTGAGAACCGCAGGGTAAAAACGATGATTGCACAATTTACAAAAGATAACCAGCGGTGCTGGGATGAATTTGAACACCAGCGTATCGGCGTCTACGGGCTACAGTGCAGCGTTTATCACGCAAGGGCGCGAACCAAGGCTGCCAAATGCGCTGTACGACAACGTTACACTCGGCACAGGGCAACCGCCACAAACACCCAGCGACAAAGCGAAAAAACTTAGAGAAGTTTTTGAATTGGTGCGCAGGAGTTTAGAGAAGGCCGCTCAGGACCAAGCAAGGCATTACAACCTACGGAGACGGCAGTGGAAACCATCCGTAGGAGACAAGGTGTGGGTGAAACAACACCACCTGTCAAACGCAGCGGAAGGTTTCGCTGCGAAGCTTGCTCCCAAATTTTCCGGACCATATACAATAATAAATTTTGTATCACCTGTAATCTGTAAATTACAAGGGAAAACTGGGGAAAAAGAACGGACCGCGCACATAGGCGACATAAAACCCCACGGAGGTGGAACGGACAACGGGTGAGATAATAAAAAAAATTTTTGGGGGCACAAATTATTTTAAGACCCTGGAACAAAAGGTAAATTTTTTTTGATGGTGAAAATCTGGAAAAGAAAAGAGCGGTTAATAATTGGCCTTATTAATGACGTATCTCATTTACTCACCTGAATCTCCATCACCTCCTATAAAAAAAAGCATTAGTTGATTTGTTTTTATTTTTTGGAAAATGAAGAGGGGTGAATATGTATTAATACATATTAATTATGTTCCCTACTCAACACATTTAACAGATATAAATAATAAAAATAAATATGTAAGGTATTACATATATAAATAATAAAAATATATATGTAAGGTATTACATATATAAATAATAAAAATATATATGTAAGGTATTACATATATAAATAATAAAAATTTATATGTAAGGTATTACATATATATAAATAATAAAAATAAATATTTAAGGTATTACATATTTATTAAAACCATAAGGCATTACATATAGATAAATAATAAAAGTAAATATGTAATAAGAGCCACGGCACAACCAAGGGCATTACTAAAACCGGACCTGAACGCGGCGAAAGGTGTGCGAAGCAAACGCTGCTAGGAAAACGGTTAATGAAAAAGGTTAGCGATATCGCAAAGAGAGCGCTGACAAAACATGGCGGTCGCAGGCGGGAAGGATACCGTAACATGCACACCTACACTGTTGCACATGCGTACGGAGTAGGGGTATAAAAGGTGCCGACTACCATGCAGTCGGTCACTTTGCGATATTTTTACAAAGAAAACGAAACACTCACAAGTAAGAATGGAGAATTGCAACAGCAACACCGGAGCAAGAAGGGCAGCCCATGCGTCGGGCCGTGACCCACGTCCGCACTCTCGCACACCAGCGGGGAATGTGTGCGTGGTCGACGCGGCGGTCATGGATGCCAGCGCCAGAGGGCGCAGAAACGTGGCGCGACGAGGGCGTTGGGCCGGACAGCCCTATGCGCGTGTCGAGCCGCAGCGGGAGGCATCACCGGATGTGCTGGAACTGCGGGCATCACCCATTTTTGAGTCCCCGGAAGAGCGAGAGGCGGCCGAGCGTGAGCGTTGTCGCCGCCAGGAGCTGGAGGAGGAGCGAGAGTGGGTGCGACGAGCATATGGCGAGGACTTCGATAGCAGCGACTGGGAGGTGGAGTACGACGCTGGTCCAGTGGGCGAAAGGCGAGAGGAGTCGCCGCCGGGCGATTTCGTTGAGATGAATCCCGAATGGGTCCGGATGTGCCACCCGGAGGCACCGCCGACCCCGGAGGACGAAAATGCACCGCAGGCCGAGGAGCAGATGCCGCAGGCCGATCCGGGTGAGTCGACACCACCGACGGCAACCATCTCACGCGAGAAACGGTTCGTGGATGGGCGGTGGCACCACATCGCGACGGTTGTCCTCGAGTGGACAAAGGAGGTGGCACCGCCCCGCGAGGGCTTCATTAAAGAGATGACGCCACCACGACCGCGTACGCCAACGCCACCCCGACAGCGTACACCGACGCCACCGCGATCACGACCGCCGACGCCGTCACCACCACACACACTACAAGCACCAGTCTGCACGGCCACCAGTCCGACAACACGGACAGCGCCGTGGGAATGGCCGACACCGCTGCAGGTGGGCACGCCGACTTGCCCCGGGACACCGCCTCCACCACACGCTTGGGCAACCCATCCGGTGCGCCCAGCGTTCGGTCGGCAGGCTTCATGCCCGTATGGGGAACGGCCGGCTCGCCCGGTGCTGCAGCGGCAGTCATCCGCACCGTTGGCGACTCCAGGATGGAGAGAGGTGGCGCGAGCAGACTGGCCACCAGAAGTGCTAGCAGCCACAACAGGAGGGAGCGACAGGCGTACGTCGCGTATCGTTTGGGCGCACGGCCAGAGATACCGCGTGCGAATTTCGACCAGAGGCACGCGGGCCTTTGTGGCAGAGTAAGAAAAAAAACAAAACAACACTAACACGCACAATAAAAAAAATAAATAAAAAAATAAAATAATAGTATTCGCATATTATTTCGCGTAACCTGGAAAAAATATAAAGAAAACAGGTGGATTAAACTGCAGGAGGGGGGGGTGAAGTTTGCTGGAAGCATACTCACATAAAATGTGTGTGCGATCCAGCGCGGGCGGCAAAACTGCATGGCCTGGAAAAAAGAGAACATGATTTAGGATATGGTGGAAATGGCGCAAGGCGCAAAAATATGTTACTTACTTTTGCTTTTTAGATTCTTTTCAGCAACAACAAAACAATTGCAAACTGCAAATTGTGTGTCATGGCCGATTAGTGTTGGATAGTTGCGTGTGGCCATATCGATCTGGCCACATCGCAAATATCGATCAGGCCGTATCGAGTAACTCCGGGCGATGCAAAGCTAGCTGCTATGGCGCAACGCACTACTAGATGGCGTTACACGACCGCCAGCTGATCGCTACAGCGACACTGCTAACGGCCGCCAAGGTTCAAAACGGAGGCGCGCGATTTGAAAAAGACGCAAAATTAAGTGGAAGGCTTCCACTTCCGGAGAAAGAGGGGAGTGTGAGGAGCCATATTCACTTATAGCGCCTCACAAAAAGCGATTGCATTTATAGCCGCAGCCGGACCTGAGCTGCTGCGAATTCGCATGCTGTCTCGCTCTGACACAGGATGTCAGCGCTAAGGTACGTGTTTGGCACATGGGAGCCGCAAAACACGTACCGCAAAAAACGTGGCAAACTGCCGTTGGTGTGCGAGCGGTGCATCCACGAAATATAGTGATCACCGTCACACCAACGACAGGCGTGATCAGCAACGAGGAACCGTTGTTGCTAGGCAAATCTCACTGGAACGATCACGCCACCTTTGCCCTTGGCGCGACATTGGCAGCGCTGATAGGCCCGGTCCAGCAAGACAGCAGAAGAGTATAAAAGGAGCCGCCTTGGACAGAGCGGCAAGTTAGTTCAGTACGAGCTAGTTGAGTACAAGTGAGTTGAGTACAAAGAGTGCGAAGTCAGCGAAGCGAAACGTCAGTACGGAGTCAATACGAAACAAGTGAAAATCAGTGCGAAACATAAAGAAATCCTACGCGAAAGGATAAGTTAATAATTTAAAAGGATTCATATCGCAATAAGGACAAAGCAGATCGTGTCCTTAGCGATTAACAAACATTTTACTGAGAAACCGATACACGAAATTTATCAAGTTCTTGTGGCGCGTTGCATTTGCAAAGCAACCTCAAATTAAAACCGAGTATCAGACAAGTGAGCCTGGCGAAGGACAGGTGAAGCTAAAGCCAGAGCCGGAGAGTAGGCGGCGAGTATGGCGAAATCCTTGTGGTAACAAGGAGGCCATAGTAGAGCCTGGTGAATTCGGCGTTGCTAGCTAAAACCTCGTTTAGTAGGCGTAACATTGACTCTGAATATTTGGTGCAACGAGAGCGCCAGCATTGCAAATAAAACCACGACACAAGAGCCGTGCGATTCCCTAAACTCAAATAAGAAATATCATTAAGTGCAAAGCAATTGTAAAACCCAAACGTGAAAACTAGCAGAGAGTGCAGTTTTAAAATATATGTATTAAAAGTAAAACCAAATTGTGTTCTTATTGCCGCAGCCGCCACAAATATAAATTTGTTGGCACGTACCCTCAGCACCGCGAGAGTTAGCCCAGCTAAAAACCGCGTAACTTTTAGGTTCGTTACAACTGGCGCCCAACTGTTGATCTACGTCTAATATCACATAGTTTGTTTTAATAAAATACATATAAATAATTGACAATATGGTTCGTTCGTGGGTGTACAATGTAAAAAAGGATGCACTAGTGAAATGCGGAGTGGAATTCGGTCTGGAGCTTGAAGGCACTGTCGAAAATATGAGAAGACAATTCGGAGACTGGGTAAGTCAAAATGAAAATACTCTTCCACACAGCGTTCGCATTAGCGAACTGGCAAAAACATACAGCCGACAGTCGCCGAATAAAGAACCCGAATTCATGCGCGAGGAAGGGGAATACGAAGAGAAAAAGGAGTTTGCCGGCATAGACGTAGCAAGGCTGAGCGTCCCATGCACCAGCGCGGCAGCTAGGGCGCGAGATTTACAGGAATCTCGCCGATCGCCCTGGAATACAACCCAACAACCAGGAGAGCGTAGCCACACACACACGCATGATCAGACCAATGCAAGGGCAAGTGAATACCAAAAAGTAGCCAAACAAGTTCGAGAGTGGAGCTTTCGATTTGATGGACTATCGAAGCCTCTCGAATTCTTGGAGCAAGTGGAATGGTCGGCAGACACATATGGATTAAATTTAAATTTAATTCCAAGAGCGATGCCGGAGTTGCTGAAAGGAATGGCACTTAAGTGGTACATAGCTAACAACAGGCATTGGACGACATGGGTGGATTTTGTCGACAGTTTTCAAGAATACTTTTTACCACAAGATCATTTTGAAAATTTGTACGACGAAGTACGCAGACGGCGGCAAGCTCTGGATGAGCCTTTAAAGTCTATATGGTGGAGATGCAGACTCTGATGAGACCCCTACGACTCTCAACAGAGAAGGAAGTGCGCACCATTTACACCAACAGCCTTCCTGACTTGCGCGGATACGCACGGCCAAACCAGTTCTCGAATTTGACCCAGCTGATGCAACTGGCAGAAGAATTCGAAGAACTAGAAAAGGATAGGCTGAAACTGAGGCTACAAAGTGCTACAGCCCAACAACAATACAGCCAACATCAACAACAACAGCCTCAACAACACCGAGATACACAGCAAAATGGACGCGATCACAACCAGAGTCGTGGAAATCGTACCCGATTTATGGCCATGGAGGAGCAGAACCAGCACACTGGAAGAATGGACGAACGGCCAACCCCAACACCTAGGACCCAGCAAAATTCTGCCAGGACACACATAAACAACCCAGGAAGGGCATGTTGCGTTTGTGGACAGGAGGGACACTGGGCGATAGAGTGCCGAAACCCAATGCTGGAGTTCTGCTGGGTCTGTGGCAGGATCGGTCAGCGGACAGCCCTATGTTGTCAGTCGGGAAACGGCCAGCGGCGTCCGCCAGCGAGGGGCGAGCGGGAGCCGCCAAGATCCGCCCCGAGACGCTAGTCGGTCACTTGAAGGACGAAGGGATGCAGTTGACTGCCACCGTATGGATCGGTGACTGTCAGCATAAGGCTACAGTCGATACAGGGGCTACAAGCAGCTTTGTTAGCGAAGAGCTAGCTTGTAGACTGAACACTGTAGGCCGGAGAAGCGTCGCAAGCAGACAGGTGAAATTAGCAGACGGACATAGCAGCAGGACAACAGAACAAATAACGGTCGAAATAAGACTCGGGCATCGCAGTTTGGAAATAGCGCTTCTAATTATGCCTGGTGTGATAGACGATTTGGTGCTGGGCTGGGATTTTCTGACTGGCATGGGCACAGTGTTGCAGTGTGCGTGATTGGTGGTCACCATCCCAGCACGACGGCACAAGGTTGGAAAGCTGGAAGAGAGACTGTCGGTGGCAGTTGTCCAGAATACAACCGAACAAGACATAGCAACACGTGACTCCAGAAACCCACCTATTGAAAGCAAAAATCTTCACGAAGACCAAGAAATTAACGAATTTCTACTGCGGGAAGTCGCAGCCTTCGAACACCTAAAGGGCACATCACAAATTACAGAACACAAAATTGTGATGAGCGACGACAGGCCTATAAAACAGCGTTATTTTCCAAAGAATCCAAAAATGCAAGCGGAAATTAACCAGCAAGTAGAGGAACTACTTGCGAAAGGATGCATAGAGCCATCCAACAGCCCACACAGCGCACCAATCGTGATGGTGAAAAAGAAGAATGGCAAATGGCGGTTATGTGTGGATTTTAGGCAACTTAACAGCCGATCCGTTAAGGACGCGTATCCATTGCCAAGAGTGCACCACATTTTAGACCAGCTACGTGAAGCCCACTTCATCACTAGCTTGGATCTGAAAGATGGGTACTGGCAGATCCCGATGGAGAAAGCGAGCCGACCACTGACAACTTTTACAGTCCCAGGCAAAGGATTATACCAGTGGAAAGTAATGCCATTTGGGTTACACTCGGCACCGGCAACTTTTCAGAGGGCTTTGGATCGTGTTATTGGACCCGAAATGATGCCACACGCGTTTGCATATTTAGATGACATTATAGTCATCGGAAGAACGCGCGAAGAGCATATGGAAAATTTCAAAGAGGTATTTCGGCGGCTGCGGGAAGCAAATCTGCGTATAAACGTGGACAAATGCGATTTCTTTAAAAAGGAATTGAAATATTTGGGCCACAGAGTCACAGAAGAAGGAATTCGCACAGATTCAGATAAAGTTGCTGCAATCGCAGAATTGAAGCCGCCAAGCAACGTAAAAGAGTTACGACAATACCTGGGCGTAGCATCATGGTACAGGCGCTTCGTACCAGATTTTGCGACGAAAGTAGCACCTCTGAACGCATTGATGAAAAAAGGCGCAAAATGGGAGTGGACTGAGGAGCGGCAAGTAGCTTTTGACACGGTCAAAGAGAAGCTGACTCAGTCCCCAGTATTGGCATGCCCAGATTTCTCAAAAACATTTTGCTTGCAGACTTGCATCCGTCTGGATATGGCCTGGGTGCGATATTGACCCAACCTTCGGAGCAAGGTGAAAGGGTAATATCGTCCGCCAGTAGGACACTAAACGGTGCCGAACGGAACTATTCGGCAACTGAAAAAGAGTGTCTAGCCACAGTGTGGGGAATCAGAAAGCTAAGGCCATACCTGGAAGGCTACCATTTTGTGGTCATAACGGACCACATGGCGCTGAAGTGGCTAAACTCAATTGAGAGTCCATCAGGCAGAATAGCGCGTTGGGCGCTTGAACTGCAACAATACGACTTTGAAGTCAAATACCGTTAAGGCAACCTCAATGTCGTAGCCGATGCACTTTCGAGACAGCCACTTCCGGAGACATGCTGCCTAAGAAAAATCGCCACAGAAGGGATGGAGGCAGACAACTCAAATTGCAAATGGATTCAGAAATTAAAAAAGGAAATCGCACAAAATGCAAGGAAATATCCGGATTACATGGAGGAAAATGGCAACCTGTACAGACACATCCCACACCGCGCTGGAGGCGGAGATGTGGAAGCTTGGAAGCTTTGTGTACCCAAAGGTAAAAGGAAGGATGTATTATTGGAGAACCACGACGCAGCCACAGCCGGTCATTTGGGAAGCCGGAAAACGATAGCAAGAGTAGCGACACGCTACTACTGGCCAGGCTTGTACAGGGACGTACGCACATATGTGCACAACTGCGAAACGTGTCAACAATATAAGCCAAGTCAAAAGGCAGCAGCAGGAAAAATGTTGACACAAATTCTTGAAGAGCCATGGAGTACCGTGTGTGCTGATTTTGTTGGCCCACTGCCAAGATCAAAACACGGCAACACAATGCTATTAGTGATGTTTGACCGTTTCTCTAAGTGGACTGAGTTAGTTCCGCTGAGGAGCGCAACCACAGCCACTTTGCAAAAGGGATTCAGAGAGAGAATTTTGGCACGATTTGGTGTACCAAAAGTTCTCATAACGGACAACGGAACACAATTTACGAGTAAAGCCTTCAAACGCTTTCTCGAAGAATTAGGAGTGCGACACCAATTTACGGCACCATACACCCCGCAAGAGAATCCTACAGAACGTGAGAACCGCAGGGTAAAAACGATGATTGCACAATTTACAAAAGATAACCAGCGGTGCTGGGATGAATTTGAACACCAGCGTATCGGCGTCTACGGGCTACAGTGCAGCGTTTATCACGCAAGGGCGCGAACCAAGGCTGCCAAATGCGCTGTACGACAACGTTACACTCGGCACAGGGCAACCGCCACAAACACCCAGCGACAAAGCGAAAAAACTTAGAGAAGTTTTTGAATTGGTGCGCAGGAGTTTAGAGAAGGCCGCTCAGGACCAAGCAAGGCATTACAACCTACGGAGACGGCAGTGGAAACCATCCGTAGGAGACAAGGTGTGGGTGAAACAACACCACCTGTCAAACGCAGCGGAAGGTTTCGCTGCGAAGCTTGCTCCCAAATTTTCCGGACCATATACAATAATAAATTTTGTATCACCTGTAATCTGTAAATTACAAGGGAAAACTGGGGAAAAAGAACGGACCGCGCACATAGGCGACATAAAACCCCACGGAGGTGGAACGGACAACGGGTGAGATAATAAAAAAATTTTTTGGGGGCACAAATTATTTTAAGACCCTGGAACAAAAGGTAAATTTTTTTGATGGTGAAAATCTGGAAAAGAAAAGAGCGGTTAATAATTGGCCTTATTCATGACGTATCTCATTTACTCACCTGAATCTCCATCACCTCCTATAAAAAAAAGCATTAGTTGATTTGTTTTTATTTTTTGGAAAATAAAGAGGGGTGAATATGTATTAATACATATTAATTATGTTCCCTACTCAACACATTTAACAGATATAAATAATAAAAATAAATATGTAAGGTATTACATATATAAATAATAAAAATATATATGTAAGGTATTACATATATAAATAATAAAAATATATATGTAAGGTATTACATATATAAATAATAAAAATATATATGTAAGGTATTACACATATATAAATAATAAAAATAAATATGTAAGGTATTACATATTTATTAAAACCATAAGGCATTACATATAGATAAATAATAAAAGTAAATATGTAATAAGAGCCACGGCACAACCAAGGGCATTACCAAAACCGGACCTGAACGCGGCGAAAGGTGTGCGAAGCAAACGCTGCTAGGAAAACGGTTAATGAAAAAGGTTAGCGATATCGCAAAGAGAGCGCTGACAAAACATGGCGGTCGCAGGCGGGAAGGATACCGTAACATGCACACCTACACTGTTGCACATGCGTACGGAGTAGGGGTATAAAAGGTGCCGACTACCATGCAGTCGGTCACTTTGCGATATTTTTACAAAGAAAACGAAACACTCACAAGTAAGAATGGAGAATTGCAACAGCAACACCGGAGCAAGAAGGGCAGCCCATGCGTCGGGCCGTGACCCACGTCCGCACTCTCGCACACCAGCGGGGAATGTGTGCGTGGTCGACGCGGCGGTCATGGATGCCAGCGCCAGAGGGCGCAGAAACGTGGCGCGACGAGGGCGTTGGGCCGGACAGCCCTATGCGCGTGTCGAGCCGCAGCGGAAGGCATCACCGGATGTGCTGGAACTGCGGGCATCACCCATTTTTGAGTCCCCGGAAGAGCGAGAGGCGGCCGAGCGTGAGCGTTGTCGCCGCCAGGAGCTGGAGGAGGAGCGAGAGTGGGTGCGACGAGCATATGGCGAGGACTTCGATAGCAGCGACTGGGAGGTGGAGTACGACGCTGGTCCAGTGGGCGAAAGGCGAGAGGAGTCGCCGCCGGGCGATTTCGTTGAGATGAATCCCGAATGGGTCCGGATGTGCCACCCGGAGGCACCGCCGACCCCGGAGGACGAAAATGCACCGCAGGCCGAGGAGCAGATGCCGCAGGCCGATCCGGGTGAGTCGACACCACCGACGGCAACCATCTCACGCGAGAAACGGTTCGTGGATGGGCGGTGGCACCACATCGCGACGGTTGTCCTCGAGTGGACAAAGGAGGTGGCACCGCCCCGCGAGGGCTTCATTAAAGAGATGACGCCACCACGACCGCGTACGCCAACGCCACCCCGACAGCGTACACCGACGCCACCGCGATCACGACCGCCGACGCCGTCACCACCACACACACTACGAGCACCAGTCTGCACGGCCACCAGTCCGACAACACGGACAGCGCCGTGGGAATGGCCGACACCGCTGCAGGTGGGCACGCCGCCTTGCCCCGGGACACCGCCTCCACCACACGCTTTGGCAACCCATCCGGTGCGCCCAGCGTTCGGTCGGCAGGCTTCATGCCCGTATGGGGAACGGCCGGCTCGCCCGGTGCTGCAGCGGCAGTCATCCGCACCGTTGGCGACTCCAGGATGGAGAGAGGTGGCGCGAGCAGACTGGCCACCAGAAGTGCTAGCAGCCACAACAGGAGGGAGCGACAGGCGCACGTCGCGTATCGGTTGGGCGCACGGCCAGAGATACCGCGTGCGAATTTCGACCAGAGGCACGCGGGCCTTTGTGGCAGAGTAAGAAAAAAAAACAAAACAACACTAACACGCACAATAAAAAAAAAAAATAAAAAAATAAAATAATAGTATTCGCATATTATTTCGCGTAACCTGGAAAAAATATAAAGAAAACAGGTGGATTAAACTGCAGGAGGGGGGGGTGAAGTTTGCTGGAAGCATACTCACATAAAATGTGTGTGCGATCCAGCGCGGGCGGCAAAACTGCATGGCCTAGAAAAAAGAGAACATGATTTAGGATATGGTGGAAATGGCGCAAGGCGCAAAAATATGTTACTTACTTTTGCTTTTTGGATTCTTTTCAGCAACAACAAAACAATTGCAAACTGCAAATTGTGTGTCATGGCCGATTAGTGTTGGATAGTTGCGTGTGGCCATATCGATCTGGCCACATCGCAAATATCGATCAGGCCGTATCGAGTAACACCGGGCGATGCAAAGCTAGCTGCTATGGCGCAACGCACCACTAGATGGCGTTACACGACCGCCAGCTGATCGCTACAGCGACACTGCTAACGGCCGCCAAGGTTCAAAACGGAGGCGCGCGATTTGAAAAAGACGCAAAATTAAGTGGAAGGCTTCCACTTCCGGAGAAAGAGGGGAGTGTGAGGAGCCATATTCACTTATAGCGCCTCACAAAAAGCGATTGCATTTATAGCCGCAGCCAGACCTGAGCTGCTGCGAATTCGCATGCTGTCTCGCTCTGACACAGGATGTCAGCGCTAAGGTACGTGTTTGGCACATGGGAGCCGCAAAACACGTACCGCAAAAAACGTGGCAAACTGCCGTTGGTGTGCGAGCGGTGCATCCACGAAATATAGTGATCACCGTCACACCAACGACAGGCGTGATCAGCAACGAGGAACCGTTGTTGCTAGGCAAATCTCACTGGAACGATCACGCCACCTTTGCCCTTGGCGCGACATTGGCAGCGCTGATAGGCCCCGGTCCAGCAAGACAGCAGAAGAGTATAAAAGGAGCCGCCTTGGACAGAGCGGCAAGTTAGTTCAGTACGAGCTAGTTGAGTACAAGTGAGTTGAGTACAAAGAGTGCGAAGTCAGCGAAGCGAAACGTCAGTACGGAGTCAATACGAAACAAGTGAAAATCAGTGCGAAACATAAAGAAATCCTACGCGAAAGGATAAGTTAATAATTTAAAAGGATTCATATCGCAATAAGGACAAAGCAGATCGTGTCCTTAGCGATTAACAAACATTTTACTGAGAAACCGATACACGAAATTTATCAAGTTCTTGTGGCGCGTTGCATTTGCAAAGCAACCTCAAATTAAAACCGAGTATCAGACAAGTGAGCCTGGCGAAGGACAGGTGAAGCTAAAGCCAGAGCCGGAGAGTAGGCGGCACTATTGGCGAAATCCTTGTGGTAACAAGGAGGCCATAGTAGAGCCTGGTGAATTCGGCGTTGCTAGCTAAAACCTCGTTTAGTAGGCGTAACATTGACTCTGAATATTTGGTGCAACGAGAGCGCCAGCATTGCAAATAAAACCACGACACAAGAGCCGTGCGATTCCCTAAACTCAAATAAGAAATATCATTAAGTGCAAAGCAATTGTAAAACCCAAACGTGAAAACTAGCAGAGAGTGCAGTTTTAAAATATATGTATTAAAAGTAAAACCAAATTGTGTTCTTATTGCCGCAGCCGCCACAAATATAAATTTGTTGGCACGTACCCTCAGCACCGCGAGAGTTAGCCCAGCTAAAAACCGCGTAACTTTTAGGTTCGTTACAACTGGCGCCCAACTGTTGATCTACGTCTAATATCACATAGTTTGTTTTAATAAAATACATATAAATAATTGACAATATGGTTCGTTCGAGGGTGTACAATGTAAAAAAGGATGCACTAGTGAAATGCGGAGTGGAATTCGGTCTGGAGCTTGAAGGCACTGTCGAAAATATGAGAAGACAATTCGGAGACTGGGTAAGTCAAAATGAAAATACTCTTCCACACAGCGTTCGCATTAGCGAACTGGCAAAAACATACAGCCGACAGTCGCCGAATAAAGAACCCGAATTCATGCGCGAGGAAGGGGAATACGAAGAGAAAAAGGAGTTTGCCGGCATAGACGTAGCAAGGCTGAGCGTCCCATGCACCAGCGCGGCAGCTAGGGCGCGAGATTTACAGGAATCTCGCCGATCGCCCTGGAATACAACCCAACAACCAGGAGAGCGTAGCCACACACACACGCATGATCAGACCAATGCAAGGGCAAGTGAATACCAAAAAGTAGCCAAACAAGTTCGAGAGTGGAGCTTTCGATTTGATGGACTATCGAAGCCTCTCGAATTCTTGGAGCAAGTGGAATGGTCGGCAGACACATATGGATTAAATTTAAATTTAATTCCAAGAGCGATGCCGGAGTTGCTGAAAGGAATGGCACTTAAGTGGTACATAGCTAACAACAGGCATTGGACGACATGGGTGGATTTTGTCGACAGTTTTCAAGAATACTTTTTACCACAAGATTATTTTGAAAATTTGTACGACGAAGTACGCAGACGGCGGCAAGCTCTGGATGAGCCTTTAAAGTCTATATGGTGGAGATGCAGACTCTGATGAGACCCCTACGACTCTCAACAGAGAAGGAAGTGCGCACCATTTACACCAACAGCCTTCCTGACTTGCGCGGATACGCACGGCCAAACCAGTTCTCGAATTTGACCCAGCTGATGCAACTGGCAGAAGAATTCGAAGAACTAGAAAAGGATAGGCTGAAACTGAGGCTACAAAGTGCTACAGCCCAACAACAATACAGCCAACATCAACAACAACAGCCTCAACAACACCGAGATACACAGCAAAATGGACGCGATCACAACCAGAGTCGTGGAAATCGTACCCGATTTATGGCCATGGAGGAGCAGAACCAGCACACTGGAAGAATGGACGAACGGCCAACCCCAACACCTAGGACCCAGCAAAATCCTGCCAGGACACACATAAACAACCCAGGAAGGGCATGTTGCGTTTGTGGACAGGAGGGACACTGGGCGATAGAGTGCCGAAACCCAATGCTGGAGTTCTGCTGGGTCTGTGGCAGGATCGGTCAGCGGACAGCCCTATGTTGTCAGTCGGGAAACGGCCAGCGGCGTCCGCCAGCGAGGGGCGAGCGGGAGCCGCCAAGATCCGCCCCGAGACGCTAGTCGGTCACTTGAAGGACGAAGGGACGCAGTTGACTGCCACCGTATGGATCGGTGACTGTCAGCATAAGGCTACAGTCGATACAGGGGCTACAAGCAGCTTTGTTAGCGAAGAGCTAGCTTGTAGACTGAACACTGTAGGCCGGAGAAGCGTCGCAAGCAGACAGGTGAAATTAGCAGACGGACATAGCAGCAGGACAACAGAACAAATAACGGTCGAAATAAGACTCGGGCATCGCAGTTTGGAAATAGCGCTTCTAATTATGCCTGGTGTGATAGACGATTTGGTGCTGGGCTGGGATTTTCTGACTGGCATGGGCACAGTGTTGCAGTGTGCGTGATTGGTGGTCACCATCCCAGCACGACGGCACAAGGTTGGAAAGCTGGAAGAGAGACTGTCGGTGGCAGTTGTCCAGAATACAACCGAACAAGACATAGCAACACGTGACTCCAGAAACCCACCTATTGAAAGCAAAAATCTTCACGAAGACCAAGAAATTAACGAATTTCTACTGCGGGAAGTCGCAGCCTTCGAACACCTAAAGGGCACATCACAAATTACAGAACACAAAATTGTGATGAGCGACGACAGGCCTATAAAACAGCGTTATTTTCCAAAGAATCCAAAAATGCAAGCGGAAATTAACCAGCAAGTAGAGGAACTACTTGCGAAAGGATGCATAGAGCCATCCAACAGCCCACACAGCGCACCAATCGTGATGGTGAAAAAGAAGAATGGCAAATGGCGGTTATGTGTGGATTTTAGGCAACTTAACAGCCGATCCGTTAAGGACGCGTATCCATTGCCAAGAGTGCACCACATTTTAGACCAGCTACGTGAAGCCCACTTCATCACTAGCTTGGATCTGAAAGATGGGTACTGGCAGATCCTGATGGAGAAAGCGAGCCGACCACTGACAACTTTTACAGTCCCAGGCAAAGGATTATACCAGTGGAAAGTAATGCCATTTGGGTTACACTCGGCACCGGCAACTTTTCAGAGGGCTTTGGATCGTGTTATTGGACCCGAAATGATGCCACACGCGTTTGCATATTTAGATGACATTATAGTCATCGGAAGAACGCGCGAAGAGCATATGGAAAATTTCAAAGAGGTATTTCGGCGGCTGCGGGAAGCAAATCTGCGTATAAACGTGGACAAATGCGATTTCTTTAAAAAGGAATTGAAATATTTGGGCCACAGAGTCACAGAAGAAGGAATTCGCACAGATTCAGATAAAGTTGCTGCAATCGCAGAATTGAAGCCGCCAAGCAACGTAAAAGAGTTACGACAATACCTGGGCGTAGCATCATGGTACAGGCGCTTCGTACCAGATTTTGCGACGAAAGTAGCACCTCTGAACGCATTGATGAAAAAAGGCGCAAAATGGGAGTGGACTGAGGAGCGGCAAGTAGCTTTTGACACGGTCAAAGAGAAGCTGACTCAGTCCCCAGTATTGGCATGCCCAGATTTCTCAAAAACATTTTGCTTGCAGACGGATGCAAGTAACTATGGCCTGGGTGCGATATTGACCCAACCTTCGGAGCAAGGTGAAAGGGTAATATCGTCCGCCAGTAGGACACTAAACGGTGCCGAACGGAACTATTCGGCAACTGAAAAAGAGTGTCTAGCCACAGTGTGGGGAATCAGAAAGCTAAGGCCATACCTGGAAGGCTACCATTTTGTGGTCATAACGGACCACATGGCGCTGAAGTGGCTAAACTCAATTGAGAGTCCATCAGGCAGAATAGCGCGTTGGGCGCTTGAACTGCAACAATACGACTTTGAAGTCAAATACCGTTAAGGCAACCTCAATGTCGTAGCCGATGCACTTTCGAGACAGCCACTTCCGGAGACATGCTGCCTAAGAAAAATCGCCACAGAAGGGATGGAGGCAGACAACGCAAATTGCAAATGGATTCAGAAATTAAAAAAGGAAATCGCACAAAATGCAAGGAAATATCCGGATTACATGGAGGAAAATGGCAACCTGTACAGACACATCCCACACCGCGCTGGAGGCGGAGATGTGGAAGCTTGGAAGCTTTGTGTACCCAAAGGTAAAAGGAAGGATGTATTATTGGAGAACCACGACGCAGCCACAGCCGGTCATTTGGGAAGCCGGAAAACGATAGCAAGAGTAGCGACACGCTACTACTGGCCAGGCTTGTACAGGGACGTACGCACATATGTGCACAACTGCGAAACGTGTCAACAATATAAGCCAAGTCAAAAGGCAGCAGCAGGAAAAATGTTGACACAAATTCTTGAGGAGCCATGGAGTACCGTGTGTGCTGATTTTGTTGGCCCACTGCCAAGATCAAAACACGGCAACACAATGCTATTGGTGATGTTTGACCGTTTCTCTAAGTGGACTGAGTTAGTTCCGCTGGGGAGCGCAACCACAGCCACTTTGCAAAAGGGATTCAGAGAGAGAATTTTGGCACGATTTGGTGTACCAAAAGTTCTCATAACGGACAACGGAACACAATTTACGAGTAAAGCCTTCAAACGCTTTCTCGAAGAATTAGGAGTGCGACACCAATTTACGGCACCATACACCCCGCAAGAGAATCCTACAGAACGTGAGAACCGCAGGGTAAAAACGATGATTGCACAATTTACAAAAGATAACCAGCGGTGCTGGGATGAATTTTTGCTAGAATTATCGCTAGCCGTTAACACCAGCGTATCGGCTACAGTGCAGCGTTTATCACGCAAGGGCGTGAACCAAGGCTGCCAAATGCGCTGTACGACAACGTTACACTCGGCACAGGGCAACCGCCACAAACACCCAGCGACAAAGCGAAAAAACTTAGAGAAGTTTTTGAATTGGTGCGCAGGAGTTTAGAGAAGGCCGCTCAGGACCAAGCAAGGCATTACAACCTACGGAGACGGCAGTGGAAACCATCCGTAGGAGACAAGGTGTGGGTGAAACAACACCACCTGTCAAACGCAGCGGAAGGTTTCGCTGCGAAGCTTGCTCCCAAATTTTCCGGACCATATACAATAATAAATTTTGTATCACCTGTAATCTGTAAATTACAAGGGAAAACTGGGGAAAAAGAACGGACCGCGCACATAGGCGACATAAAACCCCACGGAGGTGGAACGGACAACGGGTGAGATAATAAAAAAATTTTTGGGGGCACAAATTATTTTAAGACCCTGGAACAAAAGGTAAATTTTTTTTGATGGTGAAAATCTGGAAAAGAAAAGAGCGGTTAATAATTGGCCTTATTCATGACGTATCTCATTTACTCACCTGAATCTCCATCACCTCCTATAAAAAAAAGCATTAGTTGATTTGTTTTTATTTTTTGGAAAATAAAGAGGGGTGAATATGTATTAATACATATTAATTATGTTCCCTACTCAACACATTTAACAGATATAAATAATAAAAATATATATGTAAGGTATTACATATATAAATAATAAAAATATATATGTAAGGTATTACATATATAAATAATAAAAATATATATGTAAGGTATTACTTATATAAATAATAAAAATATATATGTAAGGTATTACATATATAAATAATAAAAATAAATATGTAAGGTATTACATATTTATTAAAACCATAAGGCATTACATATAGATAAATTATAAAAGTAAATATGTAATAAGAGCCACGGCACAACCAAGGGCATTACCAAAACCGGACCTGAACGCGGCGAAAGGTGTGCGAAGCAAACGCTGCTAGGAAAACGGTTAATGAAAAAGGTTAGCGATATCGCAAAGAGAGCGCTGACAAAACATGGCGGTCGCAGGCGGGAAGGATACCGTAACATGCACACCTACACTGTTGCACATGCGTACGGAGTAGGGGTATAAAAGGTGCCGACTACCATGCAGTCGGTCACATTGCGATATTTTTACAAAGAAAACGAAACACTCACAAGTAAGAATGGAGAATTGCAACAGCAACACCGGAGCAAGAAGGGCAGCCCATGCGTCGGGCCGTGACCCACGTCCGCACTCTCGCACACCAGCGGGGAATGTGTGCGTGGTCGACGCGGCGGTCATGGGTGCCAGCGCCAGAGGGCTCAGAAACGTGGCGCGACGAGGGCGTTGGGCCGGACAGCCCTATGCGCGTGTCGAGCCGCAGCGGGAGGCATCACCGGATGTGCTGGAACTGCGGGCATCACCCATTTTTGAGTCCCCGGAAGAGCGAGAGGCGGCCGAGCGTGAGCGTTGTCTCCGCCAGGAGCTGGAGGAGGAGCGAGAGTGGGTGCGACGAGCATATGGCGAGGACTTCGATAGCAGCGACAGGGAGGTGGAGTACGACGCTGGTCCAGTGGGCGAAAGGCGAGAGGAGTCGCCGCCGGGCGATTTCGTTGAGATGAATCCCGAATGGGTCCGGATGTGCCACCCGGAGGCACCGCCGACCCCGGAGGACGAAAATGCACCGCAGGCCGAGGAGCAGATGCCGCAGGCCGATCCGGGTGAGTCGACACCACCGACGGCAACCATCTCACGCGAGAAACGGTTCGTGGATGGGCGGTGGCACCACATCGCGACGGTTGTCCTCGAGTGGACAAAGGAGGTGGCACCGCCCCGCGAGGGCTTCATTAAAGAGATGACGCCACCACGACCGCGTACGCCAACGCCACCCCGACAGCGTACACCGACGCCACCGCGATCACGACCGCCGACGCCGTCACCACCACACACACTACAAGCACCAGTCTGCACGGCCACCAGTCCGACAACACGGACAGCGCCGTGGGAATGGCCGACACCGCTGCAGGTGGGCACGCTGCCTTGCCCCGGGACACCGCCTCCACCACACGCTTTGGCAACCCATCCGGTGCGCCCAGCGTTCGGTCGGCAGGCTTCATGCCCGTATGGGGAACGGCCGGCTCGCCCGGTGCTGCAGCGGCAGTCATCCGCACCGTTGGCGACTCCAGGATGGAGAGAGGTGGCGCGAGCAGACTGGCCACCAGAAGTGCTAGCAGCCACAACAGGAGGGAGCGACAGGCGTACGTCGCGTATCGTTTGGGCGCACGGCCAGAGATACCGCGTGCGAATTTCGACCAGAGGCACGCGGGCCTTTGTGGCAGAGTAAGAAAAAAAACAAAACAACACTAACACGCACAATAAAAAAAATAAATAAAAAAATAAAATAATAGTATTCGCATATTATTTCGCGTAACCTGGAAAAAATATAAAGAAAACAGGTGGATTAAACTGCAGGAGGGGGGGGTGAAGTTTGCTGGAAGCATACTCACATAAAATGTGTGTGCGATCCAGCGCGGGCGGCAAAACTGCATGGCCTGGAAAAAAGAGAACATGATTTAGGATATGGTGGAAATGGCGCAAGGCGCAAAAATATGTTACTTACTTTTGCTTTTTAGATTCTTTTCAGCAACAACAAAACAATTGCAAACTGCAAATTGTGTGTCATGGCCGATTAGTGTTGGATAGTTGCGTGTGGCCATATCGATCTGGCCACATCGCAAATATCGATCAGGCCGTATCGAGTAACACCGGGCGATGCAAAGCTAGCTGCTATGGCGCAACGCACCACTAGATGGCGTTACACGACCGCCAGCTGATCGCTACAGCGACACTGCTAACGGACGCCAAGGTTCAAAACGGAGGCGCGCGATTTGAAAAAGACGCAAAATTAAGTGGAAGGCTTCCACTTCCGGAGAAAGAGGGGAGTGTGAGGAGCCATATTCACTTATAGCGCCTCACAAAAAGCGATTGCATTTATAGCCGCAGCCGGACCTGAGCTGCTGCGAATTCGCATGCTGTCTCGCTCTGACACAGGATGTCAGCACTAAGGTACGTGTTTGGCACATGGGAGCCGCAAAAGTCGTGGCAAAGTGCCGTTGGTGTGCGAGCGGTGCATCCACGAAATATAGTGATCACCGTCACACCAACGACAGGCGTGATCAGCAACGAGGAACCGTTGTTGCTAGGCAAATCTCACTGGAACGATCACGCCACCTTTGCCCTTGGCGCGACATTGGCAGCGCTGACAGGCCCCGGTCCAGCAAGACAGCAGAAGAGTATAAAAGGAGACGCCTTGGACAGAGCGGCAAGTTAGTTCAGTACGAGCTTGTTGAGTACAAGTGAGTTGAGTACAAAGAGTGCGAAGTCAGCGAAGCGAAACGTCAGTACGGAGTCAATACGAAACAAGTGAAAATCAGTGCGAAACATAAAGAAATCCTACGCGAAAGGATAAGTTAAGAATTTAAAAGGATTCATATCGCAATAAGGACAAAGCAGATCGTGTCCTTAGCGATTAACAAACATTTTACTGAGAAACCGATACACGAAATTTATCAAGTTCTTGTGGCGCGTTGCATTTGCAAAGCAACCTCAAATTAAAACCGAGTATCAGACAAGTGAGCCTGGCGAAGGACAGGTGAAGCTAAAGCCAGAGCCGGAGAGTAGGCGGCACTATTGGCGAAATCCTTGTGGTAACAAGGAGGCCATAGTAGAGCCTGGTGAATTCGGCGTTGCTAGCTAAAACCTCGTTTAGTAGGCGTAACATTGACTCTGAATATTTGGTGCAACGAGAGCGCCAGCATTGCAAATAAAACCACGACACAAGAGCCGTGCGATTCCCTAAACTCAAATAAGAAATATCATTAAGTGCAAAGCAATTGTAAAACCCAAACGTGAAAACTAGCAGAGAGTGCAGTTTTAAAATATATGTATTAAAAGTAAAACCAAATTGTGTTCTTATTGCCGCAGCCGCCACAAATATAAATTTGTTGGCACGTACCCTCAGCACCGCGAGAGTTAGCCCAGCTAAAAACCGCGTAACTTTTAGGTTCGTTACAACTGGCGCCCAACTGTTGATCTACGTCTAATATCACATAGTTTGTTTTAATAAAATACATATAAATAATTGACAATATGGTTCGTTTGTGGGTGTACAATGTAAAAAAGGATGCACTAGTGAAATGCGGAGTGGAATTCGGTCTGGAGCTTGAAGGCACTGTCGAAAATATGAGAAGACAATTCGGAGACTGGGTAAGTCAAAATGAAAATACTCTTCCACACAGCGTTCGCATTAGCGAACTGGCAAAAACATACAGCCGACAGTCGCCGAATAAAGAACCCGAATTCATGCCTGAGGAAGGGGAATACGAAGAGGAAAAGGAGTTTGCCGGCATAGACGTAGCAAGGCTGAGCGTCCCATGCACCAGCGCGGCAGCTAGGGCGCGAGATTTACAGGAATCTCGCCGATCGCCCTGGAATACAACCCAACAACCAGGAGAGCGTAGCCACACACACACGCATGATCAGACCAATGCAAGGGCAAGTGAATACCAAAAAGTAGCCAAACAAGTTCGAGAGTGGAGCTTTCGATTTGATGGACTATCGAAGCCTCTCGAATTCTTGGAGCAAGTGGAATGGTCGGCAGACACATATGGATTAAATTTAAATTTAATTCCAAGAGCGATGCCGGAGTTGCTGAAAGGAATGGCACTTAAGTGGTACATAGCTAACAACAGGCATTGGACGACATTGGTGGATTTTGTCGACAGTTTTCAAGAATACTTCTTACCTCGAGATTATTTTGAAAATTTGTACGACGAAGTACGCAGACGGCGGCAAGCTCTGGATGAGCCTTTAAAGTCTATATGGTGGAGATGCAGACTCTGATGAGACCCCTACGACTCTCAACAGAGAAGGAAGTGCGCACTATTTACACCAACAGCCTTCCTGACTTGCGCGGATACGCACGGCCAAACCAGTTCTCGAATTTGACCCAGCTGATGCAACTGGCAGAAGAATTCGAAGAACTAGAAAAGGATAGGCTGAAACTGAGGCTACAAAGTGCTACAGCCCAACAACAATACAGCCAACATCAACAACAACAGCCTCAACAACACCGAGATACACAGCAAAATGGACGCGATCACAACCAGAGTCGTGGAAATCGTACCCGATTTATGGCCATGGAGGAGCAGAACCAGCACACTGGAAGAATGGACGAACGGCCAACCCCAACACCTAGGACCCAGCAAAATCCTGCCAGGACACACATAAACAACCCAGGAAGGGCATGTTGCGTTTGTGGACAGGAGGGACACTGGGCGATAGAGTGCCGAAACCCAATGCTGGAGTTCTGCTGGGTCTGTGGCAGGATCGGTCAGCGGACAGCCCTATGTTGTCAGTCGGGAAACGGCCAGCGGCGTCCGCCAGCGAGGGGCGAGCGGGAGCCGCCAAGATCCGCCCCGAGACGCTAGTCGGTCACTTGAAGGACGAAGGGACGCAGTTGACTGCCACCGTATGGATCGGTGACTGTCAGCATAAGGCTACAGTCGATACAGGGGCTACAAGCAGCTTTGTTAGCGAAGAGCTAGCTTGTAGACTGAACACTGTAGGCCGGAGAAGCGTCGCAAGCAGACAGGTGAAATTAGCAGACGGACATAGCAGCAGGACAACAGAACAAATAACGGTCGAAATAAGACTCGGGCATCGCAGTTTGGAAATAGCGCTTCTAATTATGCCTGGTGTAATAGACGATTTGGTGCTGGGCTGGGATTTTCTGACTGGCATGGGCACAGTGTTGCAGTGTGCGTGATTGGTGGTCACCATCCCAGCACGACGGCACAAGGTTGGAAAGCTGGAAGAGAGACTGTCGGTGGAAGTTGTCCAGAATACAACCGAACAAGACATAGCAACACGTGACTCCAGAAACCCACCTATTGAAAGCAAAAATCTTCACGAAGACCAAGAAATTAACGAATTTCTACTGCGGGAAGTCGCAGCCTTCGAACACCTAAAGGGCACATCACAAATTACAGAACACAAAATTGTGATGAGCGACGACAGGCCTATAAAACAGCGTTATTTTCCAAAGAATCCAAAAATGCAAGCGGAAATTAACCAGCAAGTAGAGGAACTACTTGCGAAAGGTTGCATAGAGCCATCCAACAGCCCACACAGCGCACCAATCGTGATGGTGAAAAAGAAGAATGGCAAATGGCGGTTATGTGTGGATTTTAGGCAACTTAACAGCCGATCCGTTAAGGACGCGTATCCATTGCCAAGAGTGCACCACATTTTAGACCAGCTACGTGAAGCCCACTTCATCACTAGCTTGGATCTGAAAGATGGGTACTGGCAGATCCCGATGGAGAAAGCGAGCCGACCACTGACAACTTTTACAGTCCCAGGCAAAGGATTATACCAGTGGAAAGTAATGCCATTTGGGTTACACTCGGCACCGGCAACTTTTCAGAGGGCTTTGGATCGTGTTATTGGACCCGAAATGATGCCACACGCTTTTGCATATTTAGATGACATTATAGTCATCGGAAGAACGCGCGAAGAGCATATGGAAAATTTCAAAGAGGTATTTCGGCGGCTGCGGGAAGCAAATCTGCGTATAAACGTGGACAAATGCGATTTCTTTAAAAAGGAATTGAAATATTTGGGCCACAGAGTCACAGAAGAAGGAATTCGCACAGATTCAGATAAAGTTGCTGCAATCGCAGAATTGAAGCCGCCAAGCAACGTAAAAGAGTTACGACAATACCTGGGCGTAGCATCATGGTACAGGCGCTTCGTACCAGATTTTGCGACGAAAGTCGCACCTCTGAACGCATTGATGAAAAAAGGCGCAAAATGGGAGTGGACTGAGGAGCGGCAAGTAGCTTTTGACACGGTCAAAGAGAAGCTGACTCAGTCCCCAGTATTGGCATGCCCAGATTTCTCAAAAACATTTTGCTTGCAGACGGATGCAAGTAACTATGGCCTGGGTGCGATATTGACCCAACCTTCGGAGCAAGGTGAAAGGGTAATATCGTCCGCCAGTAGGACACTAAACGGTGCCGAACGGAACTATTCGGCAACTGAAAAAGAGTGTCTAGCCACAGTGTGGGGAATCAGAAAGCTAAGGCCATACCTGGAAGGCTACCATTTTGTGGTCATAGCGGACCACATGGCGCTGAAGTGGCTAAACTCAATTGAGAGTCCATCAGGCAGAATAGCGCGTTGGGCGCTTGAACTGCAACAATACGACTTTGAAGTCAAACACCGTTAAGGCAACCTCAATGTCGTGGCCGATGCACTTTCGAGACAGCCACTTCCGGAGACATGCTGCCTAAGAAAAATCGCCACAGAAGGGATGGAGGCAGACAACGCAAATTGCAAATGGATTCAGAAATTAAAAAAGGAAATCGCACAAAATGCAAGGAAATGTCCGGATTACATGGAGGAAAATGGCAACCTGTACAGACACATCCCACACCGCGCTGGAGGCGGAGATGTGGAAGCTTGAAAGCTTTGTGTACCCAAAGGTAAAAGGAAGGATGTATTATTGGAGAACCACGACGCAGCCACAGCCGGTCATTTGGGAAGCCGGAAAACGATAGCAAGAGTAGCGACACGCTACTACTGGCCAGGCTTGTACAGGGACGTACGCACATATGTGCACAACTGCGAAACGTGTCAACAATATAAGCCAAGTCAAATGGCAGCAGCAGGAAAGATGTTGACACAAATTCTTGAAGAGCCATGGAGTACCGTGTGTGCTGATTTTGTTGGCCCACTGCCAAGATCAAAACACGGCAACACAATGCTATTGGTGATGTTTGACCGTTTCTCTAAGTGGACTGAGTTAGTTCCGCTGAGGAGCGCAACCACAGCCACTTTGCAAAAGGGATTCAGAGAGAGAATTTTGGCACGATTTGGTGTACCAAAAGTTCTCATAACGGACAACGGAACACAATTTACGAGCAAAGCCTTCAAACGCTTTCTCGAAGAATTAGGAGAGCGACACCAATTTACGGCACCATACACTCCGCAAGAGAATCCGACAGAACGTGCGAACCGCACGGTAAAAACGATGATTGCACAATTCACAAAAGATAACCAGCGGTGCTGGGATGAATTTTTGCCAGAATTATCGCTAGCCGTTAACACCAGCGTATCGGCGTCTACGGGCTACAGTGCAGCGTTTATCACGCAAGGGCGTGAACCAAGGCTGCCAAATGCGCTGTACGACATTGTTACACTCGGCACAGGACAGCCGCCACAAACACCCAGCGACAATGCGAAAAAACTTAGAGAAGTTTTTGAATTGGTGCGCAGGAGTTTAGAGAAGGCCGCTCAGGACCAAGCAAGGCATTACAACCTACGGAGACGGCAGTGGAAACCATCCGTAGGAGACAAGGTGTGGGTGAAACAACACCACCTGTCAAATGCAGTGGAAGGCTTCGCTGCGAAGCTTGCTCCCAAATTTGCCGGACCATATACAATAATAAATTTTGTATCACCTGTAATCTGTAAATTACAAGGGAAAACTGGGGAAAAAGAACGGACCGCGCACATAGGCGACATAAAACCCCACGGAGGTGGAACGGACAACGAGTGAGATAATAAAAAATAAATTTGGGGGCGCACAAATTATTTTAAGACCCTGGAACAAAAAGTAAATTTTTTTTTGATGGTAAAAATCTGGAAAAGAAAAGAGCGGTTAATAATTGGCCTTATTAATGACGTATCTCATTTACTCACCTGAATCTCCATCACCTCCTATAAAAAAAAAGCATTAGTTGATTTGTTTTTTTTTTTTTGGAAAATAAAGAGGGGTGAATATGTATTAATACATATTAATTATTTTCCCTACTCAACATATTTAACAGATATAAAAAATAAAAATAAATATGTAAGGTATTACATATATAAATAATAAAAATATATATGTAAGGCATTACATACATAAGTAATAAAAATAAATATGTAAGGTATTACATACATATAAATAATAAAAATATATATGTAAGGTATTACATATATAAATAATAAAAATATATATGTAAGGTATTACATATATAAATAATAAAAATATATATGTAAGGTATTACATATATAAATAATAAAAATATATATGTAAGGTATTACTTATATAAATAATAAAAATATATATGTATGGTATTACATATATATAAATAATAAAAATAAATATGTAAGGTGTTACATATTTATTAAAACCATAAGGCATTACATATAGATAAATAATAAAAATAAATATGTAATAAGAGCCACAGCCCAACCAAGTGCATTACCAAAACCGGACCTGAACGCGGTGAAAGGTGTGCGAAGCAAACGCTGCTAGGAAAACGGTTAATGAAAAAGGTTAGCGATATCGCAAAGAGAGCGCTGACAAAACATGGCGGTCGCAGGTGGGAAGGATACCGTAACATGCACACCTACACTGTTGCACTTGCGTACGGAGTAGGGGTATAAAAGGTGCCGACTACCATGCAGTCGGTCACTTTGCGATATTTTTACAAAGAAAACGGAACACTCAGAAGCAAGAATGGAGAATTGCAACAGCAACACCGGAGCAAGAAGGGCAGCCCATGCGTCGGGCTGTGACCCACGTCCGCACTCTCGCACACCAGCGGGGAATGTGTGCGTGGTCGACGCGGCGGTCATGGGTGCCAGCGCCAGAGGGCGCAGAAACGTGGCGCGACGAGGGCGTTGGGCCGGACAGCCCTATGCGCGTGTCGAGCCGCAGCGGGAGGCATCACCGGATGTGCTGGAACTGCGGGCATCACCCATTTTTGAGTCCCCGGAAGAGCGAGAGGCGGCCGAGCGTGAGCGTTTTCGCCGCCAGGAGCTGGAGGAGGAGCGAGAGTGGGTGCGACGAGCATATGGCGAGGACTTCGATAGCAGCGACTGGGAGATGGAGTACGACGCTGGTCCAGTGGGCGAAAGGCGAGAGGAGTCGCCGCCGGGCGATTTCGTTGAGATGAATCCCGAATGGGTCCGGATGTGCCACCCGGAGGCACCGCCGACCCCGGAGGACGAAAATGTGGGCCCAGCCAGCCCGGAGCGGTTCGCCACACCGCCGCTGCCGGAGACGCCACCGCCAGACTGGCGCCCCGCTAGGCCACCGTCGCCATTCCCACGTGGGGTGGGCGCCTCGGAGGATGAGGAGGATGAAGATGACGATATCATCTATATATCGTCCGACGAGGAGGAGGCAGCACCACAGGCCGAGGAGCAGATGCCGCAGGCCGATCCGGGTGAGTCGACACCACCGACGGCAACCATCTCACGCGAGAAACGGTCCATGGATGGGCGGTGGCACCACATCGCGACGGTTGTCCTCGAGTGGACAAAGGAGGTGGCACCGCCCCGCGAGGGCTTCATTAAAGAGATGACGCCACTACGACCGCGTACGCCAACGCCACCCCGACAGCGTACACCGACGCCACCGCGATCACGACCGCCGACGCCGTCACCACCACACACACTACGAGCACCAGTCTGCACGGCCACCAGTCCGACAACACGGACAGCGCCGTGGGAATGGCCGACACCGCTGCAGGTGGGCACGCCGCCTTGCCCCGGGACACCGCCTCCACCACACGCTTTGGCAACCCATCCGGTGCGCCCAGCGTTCGGTCGGCAGGCTTCATGCCCGTATGGGGAACGGCCGGCTCGCCCGGTGCGCAGCGGCAGTCAACCGCACCGTTGGCGACTCCAGGATGGAGAGAGGTGGCGCGAGCAGACTGGCCAAAAGAAGTGCTAGCAGCCACAACAGGAGGGAGCGACAGGCGTACGTCGCGTATCGTTTGGGCGCACGGCCAGAGATACCGCGTGCGAATTTCGACCAGAGGCACGCGGGCCTTTGTGGCAGAGTAAGAAAAAAAACAAAACAACACTAACACGCACAATAAAAAAAATAAATAAAAAAATAAAATAATAGTATTCGCATATTATTTCGCGTAACCTGGAAAAAATATAAAGAAAACAGGTGGATTAAACTGCAGGAGGGGGGGGTGAAGTTTGCTGGAAGCATACTCACATAAAATGTGTGTGCGATCCAGCGCGGGCGGCAAAACTGCATGGCCTGGAAAAAAGAGAACATGATTTAGGATATGGTGGAAATGGCGCAAGGCGCAAAAATATGTTACTTACTTTTGCTTTTTAGATTCTTTTCAGCAACAACAAAACAATTGCAAACTGCAAATTGTGTGTCATGGCCGATTAGTGTTGGATAGTTGCGTGTGGCCATATCGATCTGGCCACATCGCAAATATCGATCAGGCCGTATCGAGTAACACCGGGCGATGCAAAGCTAGCTGCTATGGCGCAACGCACCACTAGATGGCGTTACACGACCGCCAGCTGATCGCTACAGCGACACTGCTAACGGACGCCAAGGTTCAAAACGGAGGCGCGCGATTTGAAAAAGACGCAAAATTAAGTGGAAGGCTTCCACTTCCGGAGAAAGAGGGGAGTGTGAGGAGCCATATTCACTTATAGCGCCTCACAAAAAGCGATTGCATTTATAGCCGCAGCCGGACCTGAGCTGCTGCGAATTCGCATGCTGTCTCGCTCTGACACAGGATGTCAGCACTAAGGTACGTGTTTGGCACATGGGAGCCGCAAAACACGTACCGCAAAAGTCGTGGCAAAGTGCCGTTGGTGTGCGAGCGGTGCATCCACGAAATATAGTGATCACCGTCACACCAACGACAGGCGTGATCAGCAACGAGGAACCGTTGTTGCTAGGCAAATCTCACTGGAACGATCACGCCACCTTTGCCCTTGGCGCGACATTGGCAGCGCTGACAGGCCCCGGTCCAGCAAGACAGCAGAAGAGTATAAAAGGAGCCGCCTTGGACAGAGCGGCAAGTTAGTTGAGTACGAGCTAGTTGAGTACAAGTGAGTTGAGTACAAAGAGTGCGAAGTCAGCGAAGCGAAACGTCAGTACGGAGTCAATACGAAACAAGTGAAAATCATTGCGAAACATAAATAAATCCTACGCGAAAGGATAAGTTAAGAATTTAAAAGGATTCATATCGCAATAAGGACAAAGCAGATCGTGTCCTTAGCGATTAACAAACATTTTACTGAGAAACCGATACACGAAATTTATCAAGTTCTTGTGGCGCGTTGCATTTGCAAAGCAACCTCAAATTAAAACCGAGTATCAGACAAGTGAGCCTGGCGAAGGACAGGTGAAGCTAAAGCCAGAGCCGGAGAGTAGGCGGCACTATTGGCGAAATCCTTGTGGTAACAAGGAGGCCAACGTAGAGCCTGGTGAATTCGGCGTTGCTAGCTAAAACCTCGTTTAGTAGGCGTAACATTGACTCTGAATATTTGGTGCAACGAGAGCGCCAGCATTGCAAATAAAACCACGACACAAGAGCCGTGCGATTCCCTAAACTCAAATAAGAAATATCATTAAGTGCAAAACAATTGTAAAACCCAAACGTGCAAACTAGCAGAGAGTGCGGTTTTAAAATATATGTATTAAAAATAAACCAAATTGTGTTCTTATTGCCGCAGCCGCCACAAATATAAATTTGTTGGCACGTACCCTCAGCACCGCGAGAGTTAGCCCAGCTAAAAGCCGAGTAACTTTTAGGTTCGTTACAGTAGGTATTATTGCTGGTCGAATTCTGCAGTTGTCTTATCTTGGATACGTGATGAGCCTTCCCGATTCCAAATGTTCACAGCTAATCGCATATCGTTAATCCAAGAATTATCGACAGGAATAGAATGGCGCTACGTACCAACGGCATGCAATCCGGCAGACATTCTTTCTAGAGGAGCACTTCCCAGCGAGCTTATAGAATCATCGTTATGGTCTCATGGTCCCGATTTCTTAACCAAGGGAGAGTGCGAATGGCCTGCATCATGTCTGCCGGCCCAGACGCTTCCAGAGCTCCGGCAAAGAGTACTAATTAGTGTTTCTAAATCTTCTGATGTCAGCATAGGATGTAAATTTGTAAACTCTTTTCATCACCTACGGCGTGTGTTCGGTTTCATACATAAATTTCGATATCAAATCAGGCATCCCGGTCTTACAGCAGAGTGGATACACAAAGGCACCCAATTACTGTTGCGCAGCATCCAGATGGCTAACCTAAGCGATGAATATAGGGCTCTTCAAAGCAGACGAATGATCAAATCATCCAGCTCTATTGCCTCGCTTACCCCGTTCATGGATGAGTGTGGACTTCTTCGTGTTGGTGGCCGTCTAAAGCACTCGAGTCTGGATTTCGATGCACAGCATCCTGTAATTCTTCCAAGCCATCATCCTGTCACACGCGCCATCATTATGCATTTTCACAGGCGTCAGCTGCATGCTGGACCTCGTTCGCTTCTTGCTCACATTCGGCTCCACTATTGGCCTATTGGTGGTCGCAAGACTGTCTCCAGCGTGACAAGCAAATGCATCATGTGCTTTCGAGCTAAACCGGTCCTAGCTGAGACAATCATGGCGGATCTTCCCCGGGATCGTGTGAGTGGTTCGCATCCTTTCGCTGTCACTGGAGTGGACTACTGTGGACCATTTTACTTCAAAAGTGAAGTTCGAAACAAAGGTCCTGTAAAATGCTACATCTCGGTGTTCATTTGCTTTGCGACAAAGGCAGTGCATCTCGAACTGGTTCCTGATTTGTCTACAGCAGCTTTTCTAAATGCACTTAAGCGTTTCATTTTAACTAGATGTAAACCTACTCGCATATGGTCGGACAATGCTACTAATTTCGTGGGAGCCAAGATGATCTCAAGCGGCTCTTCCTCAGCGAGAAGCACATCGACGCTGTCCGAGAGTTTTGTACTTCCGATGACATTGAATGTGATTTCATCCCACCTCGTTCGCCACACTTCGGTGGACTTTGGGAGGCGGCGGTGAAGACAGCAAAATATCATTTTTATCGATCGGTCGGACCCTCGCTTTTGCCCCTGGATAATAAACTCACGACCTCTTTTTCCACTTTCAGGGCACCCTGCAGATCTGGATGTACTAACCCCTGCGCACTTCCTTGGTAGTGAGCCACTCGTACTGTACCCAGAGCCTGCTGTCACGGCGCTGAACGTTAGCCGCCTAGATCGCTGGCACCGTATAGCGTATTACCAACAAATTTTCTGGAATCGCTGGCATGAGGAATATTTAACGCTTCTTCAGCAGCGCTCCAAATGGCGGACATCGCAGCCTGGTGTTCTTATCAATGATGTCGTTCTGGTAAAGGACGAAAACTTGCCACCCCTTAAATGGCCACTGGCTCGTGTGGTAGAGCTTGTTGCTGGTGCTGACGGCGTCTCCCGAGTAGCTGTTCTCAAGACATCAACTGGGATTATCAAGAGAGCTGTGCGCAAATTATGTGCACTTCCCAAACAGGATGTTGTTGAAAGCCCATGTCTTCCAACGGGGGGAGAATGTTTGGTTACGCAGTTAACTAAACAAAAACCAGCATCAACAGAACCATAACTCTCTCTCTAATCGCTATAACCTATCATGCTCTGCGCAGCATAAGAGCAACTTAACGTAATGTCCAACTATTGTTTTGCATAAGCTCTTATATTTAGTTTATCACATTCTCTATTGTTTGCCCTTGGCCTTCAGCTGAGTGCAAGCCGCTGCTGCAGTTCTGCAGCCGTTCAGTTGTATCAAATTCGTCGGTAGCTCAACTTCGGTCGTTTGTCTGTCTCGCGACAAACGAAAAAATCGCTTATTATTGCACAGCCCAAATCGGGGTTAGTTGCAAAACACAACCTTAAAAATTTGTAAAGTAATTTATCGTTTTCGCTGTTGTCGCTTCGTTTTTGCGTTCACTTTTGCATTAAGGTGTTTGACCTGCATTGACGCCCGCGCATTATCTTCTCTTGTCTCTTTAAACATTTTACCGCTGCAGCAATCGTTTCTGCATTGCTATTGCTGCTCCCGATTCGCTTTGCATTTGCTTGTGCTCAAGGTGTTTGCCCTTATTGACCTTGGTATATTGGTGCAATTAAATCGTTACGTTGTTACCAGCTGCACTTGCAAAAATAAGTAAATCGCAAGAATTCAGTGCATACAAAACTGTAATATATGAAAGTGTTTTTCGAGGCAATAAATTGAATTGTGATTGACATACTCTGTGCTTTAAACAATAGCTTGCAAGTGTCCGACATTCAATGGCTCTAGAACTTTATTTCACGTGCGTGTACATATAAAATCAAAAACATATTCAACATGCCGAATACTGTTGAGGTGATTAATAATCCTGCAGTTCCGTCACTTGGTGCTCTGTTTTATAAAGCTAAGGCCAAGGCTATTAACGAGCAAGTGAAGCGGATGGCCAAAGCTATTGCTCCGGAGCATATTGGGCATCTCAGCGAAGAGGAATTGGCGATCCGGCTTAAGGGTCTTGAAAGCGCGCAGCAGCAATTCAACAGTATGCATTACGCATTGGAGGAGCTGGATTATAATGAAATCGGGAGTGAATTACGTGAATCTTTTGATGAATTATCAATACTCGTTGAGACTAGCTTGCGCCGCGAACTTAATAAGCGAAAGTTATCATCGCCTTTGTGTTCGACCATGAGGCATGAAGCATCTGCTGACAATCACACATTGTCTCAGAGCCGGATTCGATTGCCTGAGCTAAAGCTTCCAGAGTTCAGCGGAGGCTACACAAAGTATGCATATTTCATTTCAATGTTCTCGTCAATCATTGACAGCGACTCAGGATTATCAGATGTAGAGAAGTTTCAGCATTTGCAACCGTGCCTGAAAGGACCAGCCCTGGAGTGTGTTTCATCGTTGGAAATCAGCAGTGCTAACTATTCAATTGCGTTAGATTTACTAAACAAAACGGTTTAATAACAAGCATCTTATTTTTCAGGCACATGTCACTGAGATTTTGGGTTTGGATTGCATCGAGTCGTCGTCAGCGGTTAAACTTCGAACCCTTTCGGATACCGTAAACGCCAACATCCGCGCTCTTCAAGGCATGGGCAGCGTTGAGCAGATTGCAGGCTTTATTATTGTGCACAGCTTGCTACAGAAAGTGGACAAGGCAACTCAGACCAGTTGGGAGGAGACAGCACCGATGGATACAATCCCGACCTGTGAACAATTCATGGCTTTTTTGGATAGACGATGTCAAAGGTTGGAAAATGTGGAACACGCTATGGCAACGTATACGCCTAGCTCCAAGGTGGGAAAAAGTAGCAAAACCCTTAACACCAGTAGAAAAGCCTTTGTCGCTACTAACTCCAGCACAAATGAATGCGTATTTTGTGAATCATCAGGCCATTTGATTTACAATTGCTCCCGTTTTGGAAATCTGTCTCCGCAACTGCGTCTTCGCGAGGTTAAGAAGCTGTCTCTTTGCATTAATTGCCTGCGCAAGGGGCATAGAATGAAAGAGTGCAGTTCGACCGCCTGCAATCGTTGTAAGGCCAAGCATCACACTCTTCTTCATTTTGAGACTCAGATTGAGGGCTCTCAAATTATATCTGCTCCGCATGCGCCTGCTGCAAAATCCTCGTCAACACTTGTAGCCCAAAATCTCAGTCAAGACATTGTGCTATTGGCAACTGCTGTCATCAGCATTAGGAGTCGCACTGGTGTTCTTGTTCCTTGCCGTGCTCGATTCTGGTTCACAGGTGCACATTATTACATCCCGTTTAGCTCACTACCTCAAGCTACGTAAGCATCGGTCGCCTACTTCGATTTCAGGACTAGTGGAGTCTAGTGTTGACTCAGAAGGCTATGCAGCTGATGTAAGTCTTAAATCGCGAACAACTGACTACGCTGATAGCATCTCAGTTTTAATAGCTCCGTCTATTACTGGAAATCAGCCAAGCTATGGTATTAGCACTGATCGTTGGAATATACCCTCAAATATTCGATTGGCTGATCCAGAATTCTTTAAGCCGCAACAAATCGATCTTCTAATTGGAGCTGCTCTGTTTTTTGAATTGTTATACGTTGGCCAAATTAAACTCGCTCCTGGCTTACCCATTCTCTAAAAAGCTCAATTAGGTTGGATAGTGACAGGAGGAACGTCGTCAACAAGCCCTGCCTCATTGATGGCCACTCGCTCGATTTCAACGCCAACTACTAGCCCTGATCATAAGCTTGATGAAATCGTACGTCGTTTCTGGGAGTTAGAATCCTGCTCTAGTTTAGTAAATGAATCTACTAAGGAGGAACTTGACTGTGAAGCCCATTTTAAACAAACTTTTGCTCGTTTAGGCACTGGCGAATATTCGGTTCGCCTTCCAGTTAAACATCCTGTGGATCTGATTGGGGATTCCTATCAGCAAGCTTATTCGCCGTTTTTGTAACCTGGAACGCAAATTGGAGCGTCATCCTGAGTTGAAGTCTCAGTATTCCGCGTTCATCAAAGAGTATGTGGACCTTAATCACATGTCTATTGTTGAGTCGCACATGCTAAGTCGCTGCAAGTATTATTTACCTTATCATTGCGTGCTGAAAGAGGATAGCTCAACCACTAAGCTTAGAGTTGTGTTTGATGGTTCAGCTGTATCTTCGTCTGGTTATTTGCTTAATGAAATCCTCATGACAGGCCCAACAATTCAACGCAAGCTTTTCAGCACTCTTTTGCAATTTAGAACATTTCCAGTAGCCTTGACTGGTGACATTTGCAAAATGTATAGGTGCGTTAGGATGGCTGAATCCGACTCGTACCTGCAATGCATCCTTTGGCGTGATGCGCCTCATCAGAAAATTCAAGTTTTCAAACTCGATACCGTTACCTATGGCACAAAGCCAGCTTCTTTTCTGGCAGTTCGGGCCATGCAGCAATTGGCCATTGATGAAAGAAGATCGTTTCCTGTTGGATCTAAGGTTGTCTTGAGCGATTTCTACGTAGATGATCTCATCACTGGAGGCGACTCTGCCCAAGAAGTAGTTGAAGTCATGCATCAAACAGTCAGTCTTTTACGGAAAGGGAATTTCAAGCTTCGGAAATGGTGTTCCAATGATCCTAGCGTGCTTCAACAGGTGCCTGATGAAGACAAAGAGACCTTTCTAAAGTTTGATGATGGCACAGATATCACTAAGACGCTTGGATTGGCATGGGATCCAGCTTCAGACTGCCTTCTGTTTAACTTCTCTCTAATGAAAGCGCCTGGCAAGCCTAGCAAACGGACTGTACTTTCTACCATTGCTCGATTCTATGATCCGCTTGGGCTTATCGGACCCGTGATATCCAAGGCTAAGATCTTTATGCAGCACCTTTGGAGAGAACATTTGGATTGGGATGAAAGTCTTCCTGCTTCCCTGCATTGTTCCTAGAACAGTTTGTGCGTTGACATTTCTCATACGGAGAAAATAAAGCTTCCGCGTCTGGTTATAGTTCCAAAGGGCATCATCGAAGTTCATGGATTTAGTGATGCTAGCATTGAAGCCTACTGTGGATGCATTTACGTCGTATCTACAACATGTGAAAGGCGCGTAGCTCATCTTTTGTGCTCTAAGTCTCGAGTGGCACCCTTGCGGACTCTTACAATACGAAAGCTGGAGTTATCTGCTGCTGCACTTCTTTCACAGCTAATTCGAGAGGTAGCTCAAATGAATTTGTTCAATTGTAGGTATTATTGCTGGTCGGATTCTGCAGTTGTCTTATCTTGGATACGTGATGAGCCTTCCCGATTCCAAATGTTCACAGCTAATCGCATATCGTTAATCCACAGGTGTCAGCTGCATGCTGGACCTCGTTCGCTTCTTGCTCACATTCGGCTCCACTATTGGCCTATTGGTGGTCGTAAGACTGTCTCCAGCGTGACAAGCAAATGCATCATGTGCTTTCGAGCTAAACCGGTCCTAGCTGAGACAATCATGGCGGATCTTCCCCGGGATCGTGTGAGTGGTTCGCATCCTTTCGCTGTCACTGGAGTGGACTACTGTGGACCATTTTACTTCAAGAGTGAAGTTCGAAACAAAGATCCTGTAAAATGCTACATCTCGGTGTTCATTTGCTTTGCGACAAAGGCAGTGCATCTCGAACTGGTTCCTGATTTGTCTACAGCAGCTTTTCTAAATGCACTTAAGCGTTTCATTCTAACTAGATGTAAACCTACTCGCATATGGTCGGACAATGCTACTAATTTCGTGGGAGCCAAGAATGAACTAGCTGATCTCAAGCGGCTCTTCCTCAGCGAGAAGCACATCGATGCTGTCCGAGAGTTTTGTACTTCCGATGACATTGAATGGGATTTCATCCCACCTCGTTCGCCACACTTTGGTGGACTTTGGGAGGCGGCGGTGAAGACAGCAAAATATAATTTTTATCGATCGGTCGGACCCTCGCTTTTGCCCCTGGATGATCTTCGCACACTCGTTTGCCACATTGCCGCTATAATAAACTCACGACCTCTTTTTCCACTTTCAGAGCACCCTGCAGATCTGGATGTACTAACCCCTGCGCACTTCCTTGGTAGTGTGCCACTCGTACTGTACCCAGAGCCTGCTGTCACGGCGTTGAACGTTAGCCGCCTAGATCGCTGGCAGCGTATAGCGTATTACCAACAAATTTTCTGGAATCGCTGGCATGAGGAATATTTAACGCTTCTTCAGCAGCGCTCCAAATGGCGGACATCGCAGCCTGGTGTTCTTATCAATGATGTCGTTCTGGTAAAGGACGAAAACTTGCCACCCCTTAAATGGCCACTGGCTAGTGTGGTAGAGCTTGTTGCTGGTGCTGACGGCGTCTCCCGAGTAGCTGTTCTCAAGACATCAACTGGGATTATCAAGAGAGCTGTGCGCAAATTATGTGCACTTCCCAAACAGGATGTTGTTGAAAGCCCATGTCTTCCAAGGGGGGGAGAATGTTTGGTTACGCAGTTAACTAAACAAAAACCAGCATCAACAGAACCATAACTCTCTCTAATCGCTATAACCTATCATGCTCTGCGCAGCATAAGAGCAACTTAACGTAATGTCCAACTATTGTTTTGCATAAGCTCTTATATTTAGTTTATCACATTCTCTATTGTTTGCCCTTGGCCTTCAGCTGAGTGCAAGCCGCTGCTGCAGCTCTGCAGCCGTTCAGTTTTATCAAATTCGTCGGTAGCTCAACTTCGGTCGTTTGTCTGTCTCGCGACAAATGAAAAAATCGCTTATTATTGCACAGCCCAAATCGGGGTTAGTTGCAAAACACAACCTTAAAGATTTGTAAAGTAATTTAAGTTCGGCCACGAAGGCAAATTAAAATATATGTACTATATTCATCAATGCAATCTCGCAGCATTTATAATTTGTTGAGTGACATTTCGGAAATTCGATAGCTATTGAAAAAGCTCAATAGCTCAACATTTGGTGACCCCGACGTGATTACTCTGCATTTGTTTAAATAATTAAAAATTATTTAACTTATAGAGTTAGTAAAGCGCGCCCGCGCTCTTTTATCGTTTTCGCTGTTGTCGCTTCGTTTTTGCGTTCACTTTTGCATTAAGGTGTTTGACCTGCATTGACGCCCGCGCATTATCTTCTCTTGTCTCTTTAAACATTTTACCGCTGCAGCAATCGTTTCTGCATTGCTATTGCTGCTCCCGATTCGCTTTGCATTTGCTTGTGCTCAAGGTGTTTGCCCTTTTGACCTTTGTATATTGGTGCAATTAAATCGTTACGTTGTTACCAGCTGCACTTGCAAAAATAAGTAAATCGCAAGAATTCAGTGCATACAAAACTGTAATATATGAAAGTGTTTTTCGAGGCAATAAATTGAATTGTGATTGACATACTCTGTGCTTTAAACAGTAGCTTGCAAGTGTCCGACATTCAGTGGCTCTAGAACTTTATTTCACGTGCGTGTACATATAAAATCAAAAACATATTCAACATGCCGAATACTGTTGAGGTGATTAATAATCCTGCAGTTCCGTCACTTGGTGCTCCGTTTTATAAAGCTAAGGCCAAGGCTATTAACGAGCAAGTGAAGCGGATGGCCAAAGCTATTGCTCCGGAGCATATTGGGCATCTCAGCGAAGAGGAATTGGCGATCCGGCTTAAGGGTCTTGAAAGCGCGCAGCAGCAATTCAACAGTATGCATTACGCATTGGAGGAGCTGGATTATAATGAAATCGGGAGTGAATTACGTGAATCTTTTGATGAATTATCAATACTCGTTGAGACTAGCTTGCGCCGCGAACTTAATAAGCGAAAGTTATCATCGCCTTTGTGTTCGACCATGAGGCATGAAGCATCTGCTGACAATCACACATTGTCTCAGAGCCGGATTCGATTGCCTGAGCTAAAGCTTCCAGAGTTCAGCGGAGGCTACACAAAGTATGCATATTTCATTTCAATGTTCTCGTCAATCATTGACAGCGACTCAGGATTATCAGATGTAGAGAAGTTTCAGCATTTGCGATCGTGCCTGAAAGGACCAGCCCTGGAGTGTGTTTCATCGTTGGAAATCAGCAGTGCTAACTATTCAATTGCGTTAGATTTACTAAACAAAACGGTTTAATAACAAGCGTCTTATTTTTCAGGCACATGTCACTGAGATTTTGGGTTTGGATTGCATCGAGTCGTCGTCAGCGGTTAAACTTCGAACCCTTTCGGATACCGTAAACGCCAACATCCGCGCTCTTCAAGGCATGGGCAGCGTTGAGCAGATTGCAGGCTTTATTATTGTGCACAGCTTGCTACAGAAAGTGGACAAGGCAACTCAGACCAGTTGGGAGGAGACAGCACCGATGGATACAATCCCGACCTGTGAACAATTCATGGCTTTTTTGGATAGACGATGTCAAAGGTTGGAAAATGTGGAACACGCTATGGCAACGTATACGCCTAGCTCCAAGGTGGGAAAAAGTAGCAAAACCCTTAACACCAGTAGAAAAGCCTTTGTCGCTACTAACTCCAGCACAAATGAATGCGTGTTTTGTGAATCATCAGGCCATTTGATTTACAATTGCTCCCGTTTTGGAAATCTGTCTCCGCAACTGCGTCTTCGCGAGGTTAAGAAGCTGTCTCTTTGCATTAATTGCCTGCGCAAGGGGCATAGAATGAAAGAGTGCAGTTCGACCGCCTGCAATCGTTGTAAGGCCAAGCATCACACTCTTCTTCATTTTGAGACTCAGATTGAGGGCTCTCAAATTATATCTGCTCCGCATGCGCCTGCTGCAAAATCCTCGTCAACACTTGTAGCCAAAAATCTCAGTCAAGACATTGTGCTATTGGCAACTGCTGTCATCAGCATTAGGAGTCGCACTGGTGTTCTTGTTCCTTGCCGTGCTCGATTCTGGTTCGCAGGTGCACATTATTACATCCCGTTTAGCTCACTACCTCCAGCTACGTAAGCATCGGTCGCCTACTTCGATTTCAGGACTAGGGGAGTCTGGTGTTGACTCAGAAGGCTATGCAGCTGATATAAGTCTTAAATCGCGAACAACTGACTCACTGCTAGCATCTCAGTTTTAATAGCTCCGTCTATTACTGGAAATCAGCCGAGCTATGGTATTAGCACTGATCGTTGGAATATACCCTCAAATATTCGATTGGCTGATCCAGAATTCTTTAAGCCGCAACAAATCGATCTTCTAATTGGAGCTGCTCTGTTTTTTGAATTGTTATACGTTGGCCAAATTAAACTCGCTCCTGGCTTACCCATTCTCCAAAAAGCTCAATTAGGTTGGATAGTGACAGGAGGAACGTCGTCAACAAGCCCTGCCTCATTGATGGCCGCTCGCTCGATTTCAACGCCAACTACTAGCCCTGATCATAAGCTTGATGAAATCGTACGTCGTTTCTGGGAGTTAGAATCCTGCTCTAGTTTAGTAAATGAATCTACTAAGGAGGAACTTGACTGTGAAGCCCATTTTAAACAAACTTTTGCTCGTTTAGGCACTGGCGAATATTCGGTTCGCCTTCCAGTTAAACATCCTGTGGATCTGATTGGGGATTCCTATCAGCAAGCTTATCGCCGTTTTGTAACCTGGAACGCAAATTGGAGCGTCATCCTGAGTTGAAGTCTCAGTATTCCGCGTTCATCAAAGAGTATGCGGACCTTAATCACATGTCTATTGTTGAGTCGCACATGCTAAGTCGCTGCAAGTATTATTTACCTTATCATTGCGTGCTGAAAGAGGATAGCTCAACCACTAAGCTTAGAGTTGTGTTTGATGGTTCAGCTGTATCTTCGTCTGGTTATTTGCTTAATGAAATCCTCATGACAGGCCCAACAATTCAACGCAAGCTTTTCAGCACTCTTTTGCAATTTAGAACATTTCCAGTAGCCTTGACTGGTGACATTTGCAAAATGTATAGGTGCGTTAGGATGGCTGAATCCGACTTGTACCTGCAATGCATCCTTTGGCGTGATGCGCCTCATCAGAAAATTCAAGTTTTCAAACTCGATACCGTTACCTATGGCACAAAGCCAGCTTCTTTTCTGGCAGTTCGGGCCATGCAGCAATTGGCCATTGATGAAAGAAGATCGTTTCCTGTTGGATCTAAGGTTGTCTTGAGCGATTTCTACGTAGATGATCTCATCACTGGAGGCGACTCTGCCCAAGAAGTAGTTGAAGTCATGCATCAAACAGTCAGTCTTTTACGGCAAGGGAATTTCAAGCTTCGGAAATGGTGTTCCAATGATCCTAGCGTGCGTCAACAGGTGCCTGATGAAGACAAAGAGACCTTTCTAAAGTTTGATGATGGCACAGATATCACTAAGACGCTTGAATTGGCATGGGATCCAGCTTCAGACTGCCTTCTGTTTAACTTCTCTCCAATGAAAGCGCCTGGCAAGCCTAGCAAACGGACTGTACTTTCTACCATTGCTCGATTCTATGATCCGCTTGGGCTTATCGGACCCGTGATATCCAAGGCTAAGATCTTTATGCAGCACCTTTGGAGAGAACATTTGGATTGGGATGAAAGTCTTCCTGCTTCCCTGCATTGTTCCTGGAACAGTTTGTGCGTTGACATTTCTCGTACGAAGAAAATAAAGCTTCCGCGTCTGGTTATAGTTCCAAAGGGCATCATCGAAGTTCATGGATTTAGTGATGCTAGCATTGAAGCCTTCGGTGGATGCATTTACGTCGTATCTATAACAGGTGGAAGGCGCGTAGCTCATCTTTTGTGCTCTTAGTCTCGAGTGGCACCCTTGCGGACTCTTACAATACCAAAGCTGGAGTTATCTGCTGCTGCACTTCTTTCACAGCTAATTCGAGAGGTAGCTCAAATGAATTTGTTCAACTGTAGGTATTATTGCTGGTCGGATTCTGCAGTTGTCTTATCTTGGATACGTGATGAGCCTTCCCGATTCCAAATGTTCACAGCTAATCGCATATCGTTAATCCAAGAATTATCGACAGGAATGGAATGGCGCTACGTACCAACGGCGTGCAATCCGGCAGACATTCTTTCTAGAGGAGCACTTCCCAGCGAGCTTATAGAATCGTCGTTATGGTCTCATGGTCCCGATTTCTTAACCAAGGGAGAGTGCGAATGGCCTGCATCATGTCTGCCGGCCCAGACGCTTCCGGCGTGTGTTCGGTTTCATACATAAATTTCGATATCAAATCAGACATCCCGGTCTTACAGCAGAGTGGATACACAAAGGCACCCAATTACTGTTGCGCAGCATCCAGATGGCTAACCTAAGCGATGAATATAGGGCTCTTCAAAGCAGACGAATGATCAAATCATCCAGCTCTATTGCCTCGCTTACCCCGTTCATGGATGAGTGTGGACTTCTTCGTGTTGGTGGCCGTCTAAAGAACTCGAGTCTGGATTCCGATGCGCAGCATCCTGTAATTCTTCCAAGCCATCATCCTGTCACACGCGCCATCATCATGCATTTTCACAGGCGTCAGCTGCATGCTGGACCTCGTTCGCTTCTTGCTCACATTCGGCTCCACTATTGGCCTATTGGTGGTCGCAAGACTGTCTCCAGCGTGACAAGCAAATGCATCATGTGCTTTCGAGCTAAACCGGTCCTAGCTGAGACAATCATGGCGGATCTTCCCCGGGATCGTGTGAGTGGTTCGCATCCTTTCGCTGTCACTGGAGTGGACTACTGTGGACCATTTTACTTCAAGAGTGAAGTTCGAAACAAAGGTCCTGTAAAATGCTACATCTCGGTGTTCATTTGCTTTGCGACAAAGGCAGTGCATCTCGAACTGGTTCCTGATTTGTCTACAGCAGCTTTTCTAAATGCACTTAAGCGTTTCATTTTAACTAGATGTAAACCTACTCGCATATGGTCGGACAATGCTACTAATTTCGTGGGAGCCAAGAATGAACTAGCTGATCTCAAGCGGCTCTTCCTCAGCGAGAAGCACATCGATGCTGTCCGAGAGTTTTGTACTTCCGATGACATTGAATGGAATTTCATCCCACCTCGTTCGCCACACTTTGGTGGACTTTGGGAGGCGGCGGTGAAGACAGCAAAATATAATTTTTATCGATCGGTCGGACCCTCGCTTTTGCCCCTGGATGATCTTCGCACACTCGTTTGCCACATTGCCGCTATAATAAACTCACGACCTCTTTTTCCACTTTCAGAGCACCCTGCAGATCTGGATGTACTAACCCCTGCGCACTTCCTTGGTAGTGTGCCACTCGTACTGTACCCAGAGCCTGCTGTCACGGCGCTGAACGTTAGCCGCCTAGATCGCTGGCAGCGTATAGCGTATTACCAACAAATTTTCTGGAATCGCTGGCGTGAGGAATATTTAACGCTTCTTCAGCAGCGCTCCAAATGGCGGACATCGCAGCCTGGTGTTCTTATCAATGATGTCGTTCTGGTAAAGGACGAAAACTTGCCACCCCTTAAATGGCCACTGGCTCGTGTGGTAGAGCTTGTTGCTGGTGCTGACGGCGTCTCCCGAGTAGCTGTTCTCAAGACATCAACTGGGATTATCAAAAGAGCTGTGCGCAAATTATGTGCACTTCCCAAACAGGATGTTGTTGAAAGCCCATGTCTTCCAAGGGGGGGAGAATGTTTGGTTACGCAGTTAACTAAACAAAAACCAGCATCAACAGAACCATAACTCTCTCTAATCGCTATAACCTATCATGCTCTGCGCAGCATAAGAGCAACTTAACGTAATGTCCAACTATTGTTTTGCATAAGCTCTTATATTTAGTTTATCACATTCTATATTGTTTGCCCTTGGCCTTCAGCTGAGTGCAAGCCGCTGCTGCAGTTCTGCAGCCGTTCAGTTTTATCAAATTCGTCGGTAGCTCAACTTCGGTCGTTTGTCTGTCTCGCGACAAACGAAAAAATCGCTTATTATTGCACAGCCCAAATCGGGGTTAGTTGCAAAACACAACCTTAAAAATTTGTAAAGTAATTTAAGTTCGGCCACGAAGGCAAATTAAAATATATGTACTATATTCATCAATGCAATCTCGCAGCATTTATAATTTGTTGAGTGACATTTCGGAAATTCGATAGCTATTGAAAAAGCTCAATAGCTCAACATTTGGTGACCCCGACGTGATTACTCTGCATTTGTTTAAATAATTAAAAATTATTTAACTTATAGAGTTAGTAAAGCGCGCCCGCGCTCTTTTATCGTTTTCGCTGTTGTCGTTTTTGCGTTGACTTTTGCATTAAGGTGTTTGACCTGCATTGACGCCCGCGCATTATCTTCTCTTGTCTCTTTAAACATTTTACCGCTGCAGCAATCGTTTCTGCATTGCTATTGCTGCTCCCGATTCGCTTTGCATTTGCTTGTGCTCAAGGTGTTTGCCCTTTTTGACCTTTGTATATTGGTGCAATTAAATCGTTACGTTGTTACCAGCTACACTTGCAAAAATAAGTAAATCGCAAGAATTCAGTGCATACAAAACTGTAATATATGAAAGTGTTTTTCGAGGCAATAAATTGAATTGTGATTGACATACTCTGTGCTTTAAACAGTAGCTTGCAAGTGTCCGACATTCAGTGGCTCTAGAACTTTATTTCACATGCGTGTACATATAAAATCAAAAACATATTCAACATGCCGAATACTGTTGAGGTGATTAATAATCCTGCAGTTCCGTCACTTGGTGCTCCGTTTTATAAAGCTAAGGCCAAGGCTATTAACGAGCAAGTGAAGTGGATGGCCAAAGCTATTGCTCCGGAGCATATTGGGCATCTCAGCGAAGAGGAATTGGCGATCCGGCTTAAGGGTCTTGAAAGCGCGCAGCAGCAATTCAACAGTATGCATTACGCATTGGAGGAGCTGGATTATAATGAAATCGGGAGTGAATTACGTGAATCTTTTGATAAATTATCAATGCTCGTTGAGACTAGCTTGCGCCGCGAACTTAATAAGCGAAAGTTATCATCGCCTTTGTGTTCGACCATGAGGCATGAAGCATCTGCTGACAATCACACATTGTCTCAGAGCCGGATTCGATTGCCTGAGCTAAAGCTTCCAGAGTTCAGCGGAGGCTACACAAAGTATGCATATTTCATTTCAATGTTCTCGTCAATCATTGACAGCGACTCAGGATTATCAGATGTAGAGAAGTTTCAGCATTTGCGATCGTGCCTGAAAGGACCAGCCCTGGAGTGTGTTTCATCGTTGGAAATCAGCAGTGCTAACTATTCAATTGCGTTAGATTTACTAAACAAAACGGTTTAATAACAAGCATCTTATTTTTCAGGCACATGTCACTGAGATTTTGGGTTTGGATTGCATCGAGTCGTCGTCAGCGGTTAAACTTCGAACCCTTTCGGATACCGTAAACGCCAACATCCGCGCTCTTCAAGGCATGGGCAGCGTTGAGCAGATTGCAGGCTTTATTATTGTGCACAGCTTGCTACACAAAGTGGACAAGGCAACTCAGACCAGTTGGGAGGAGACAGCACCGATGGATACAATGACGACCTGTGAACAATTCATGGCTTTTTGGATAGACGATGTCAAAGGTTGGAAAATGTGGAACACGCTATGGCAACGTATACGCCTAGCTCCAAGGTGGGAAAAAGTAGCAAAACCCTTAACACCAGTAGAAAAGCCTTTGTCGCTACTAACTCCAGCACAAATGAATGCGTGTTTTGTGAATCATCAGGCCATTTGATTTACAATTGCTCCCGTTTTGGAAATCTGTCTCCGCAACTGCGTCTTCGCGAGGTTAAGAAGCTGTCTCTTTGCATTAATTGCCTGCGCAAGGGGCATAGAATGAAAGAGTGCAGTTCGACCGCCTGCAATCGTTGTAAGGCAAGCATCACACTCTTCTTCATTTTGAGACTCAGATTGAGGGCTCTCAAATTATATCTGCTCCGCATGCGCCTGCTGCAAAATCCTCGTCAACACTTGTAGCCCAAAATCCCAGTCAAGACATTGTGCTATTGGCAACTGCTGTCATCAGCATTAGGAGTCGCACTGGTGTTCTTGTTCCTTGCCGTGCTCGATTCTGGTTCGCAGGTGCACATTATTACATCCCGTTTAGCTCACTACCTCCAGCTACGTAAGCATCGGTCGCCTACTTCGATTTCAGGACTAGGGGAGTCTGGTGTTGACTCAGAAGGCTATGCAGCTGATATAAGTCTTAAATCGCGAACAACTGACTCACTGCTAGCATCTCAGTTTTAATAGCTCCGTCTATTACTGGAAATCAGCCGAGCTATGGTATTAGCACTGATCGTTGGAATATACCCTCAAATATTCGATTGGCTGATCCAGAATTCTTTAAGCCGCAACAAATCGATCTTCTAATTGGAGCTGCTCTGTTTTTGAATTGTTATACGTTGGCCAAATTAAACTCGCTCCTGGCTTACCCATTCTCCAAAAAGCTCAATTAGGTTGGATAGTGACAGGAGGAACGTCGTCAACAAGCCCTGCCTCATTGATGGCCGCTCGCTCGATTTCAACGCCAACTACTAGCCCTGATCATAAGCTTGATGAAATCGTACGTCGTTTCTGGGAGTTAGAATCCTGCTCTAGTTTAGTAAATGAATCTACTAAGGAGGAACTTGACTGTGAAGCCCATTTTAAACAAACTTTTGCTCGTTTAGGCACTGGCGAATATTCGGTTCGCCTTCCAGTTAAACATCCTGTGGATCTGATTGGGGATTCCTATCAGCAAGCTTATCGCCGTTTTTGTAACCTGGAACGCAAATTGGAGCGTCATCCTGAGTTGAAGTCTCAGTATTCCGCGTTCATCAAAGAGTATGTGGACCTTAATCACATGTCTATTGTTGAGTCGCACATGCTAAGTCGCTGCAAGTATTATTTACCTTATCATTGCGTGCTGAAAGAGGATAGCTCAACCACTAAGCTTAGAGTTGTGTTTGATGGTTCAGCTGTATCTTCGTCTGGTTATTTGCTTAATGAAATCCTCATGACAGGCCCAACAATTCAACGCAAGCTTTTCAGCACTCTTTTGCAATTTAGAACATTTCCAGTAGCCTTGACTGGTGACATTTGCAAAATGTATAGGTGCGTTAGGATGGCTGAATCCGACTCGTACCTGCAATGCATCCTTTGGCGTGATGCGCCTCATCAGAAAATTCAAGTTTTCAAACTCGATACCGTTACCTATGGCACAAAGCCAGCTTCTTTTCTGGCAGTTCGGGCCATGCAGCAATTGGCCATTGATGAAAGAAGATCGTTTCCTGTTGGATCTAAGGTTGTCTTGAGCGATTTCTACGTAGATGATCTCATCACTGGAGGCGACTCTGCCCAAGAAGTAGTTGAAGTCATGCATCAAACAGTCAGTCTTTTACGGCAAGGGAATTTCAAGCTTTGGAAATGGTGTTCCAATGATCCTAGCGTGCTTCAACAGGTGCCTGATGAAGACAAAGAGACCTTTCTAAAGTTTGATGATGGCACAGATATCACTAAGACGCTTGGATTGGCATGGGATCCAGCTTCAGACTGCCTTCTGTTTAACTTCTCTCCAATGAAAGCGCCTGGCAAGCCTAGCAAACGGACTGTACTTTCTACCATTGCTCGAATTTATGATCCGCTTGGGCTTATCGGACCCGTGATATCCAAGGCTAAGATCTTTATGCAGCACCTTTGGAGAGAACATTTGGATTGGGATGAAAGTCTTCCTGCTTCCCTGCATTGTTCCTAGAACAGTTTGTGCGTTGACATTTCTCATACGGAGAAAATAAAGCTTCCGCGTCTGGTTATAGTTCCAAAGGGCATCATCGAAGTTCATGGATTTAGTGATGCTAGCATTGAAGCCTACGGTGGATGCATTTACGTCGTATCTACAACATGTGAAAGGCGCGTAGCTCATCTTTTGTGCTCTAAGTCTCGAGTGGCACCCTTGCGGACTCTTACAATACGAAAGCTGGAGTTATCTGCTGCTGCACTTCTTTCACAGCTAATTCGAGAGGTAGCTCAAATGAATTTGTTCAATTGTAGGTATTATTGCTGGTCGGATTCTGCAGTTGTCTTATCTTGGATACGTGATGAGCCTTCCCGATTCCAAATGTTCACATCTAATCGCATATCGTTAATCCACAGGTGTCAGCTGCATGCTGGACCTCGTTCGCTTCTTGCTCACATTCGGCTCCACTATTGGCCTATTGGTGGTCGCAAGACTGTCTCCAGCGTGACAAGCAAATGCATCATGTGCTTTCGAGCTAAACCGGTCCTAGCTGAGACAATCATGGCGGATCTTCCCCGGGATCGTGTGAGTGGTTCGCATCCTTTCGCTGTCACTGGAGTGGACTACTGTGGACCATTTTACTTCAAGAGTGAAGTTCGAAACAAAGGTCCTGTAAAATGCTACATCTCGATGTTCATTTGCTTTGCGACAAAGGCAGTGCATCTCGAACTGGTTCCTGATTTGTCTACAGCAGCTTTTCTAAATGCACTTAAGCGTTTCATTTTAACTAGATGTAAACCTACTCGCATATGGTCGGACAATGCTACTAATTTCGTGGGAGCCAAGAATGAACTAGCTGATCTCAAGCGGCTCTTCCTCAGCGAGAAGCACATCGACGCTGTCCGAGAGTTTTGTACGGCGGTGAAGACAGCAAAATATCATTTTTATCGATCGGTCGGACCCTCGCTTTTGCCCTTGGATGATCTTCGCACACTCGTTTGCCACATTGCCGCTATAATAAACTCACGACCTCTTTTTCCACTTTCAGAGCACCCTGCAGATCTGGATGTTCTAACCCCTGCGCACTTCCTTGGTAGTGTGCCACTCGTACTGTACCCAGAGCCTGCTGTCACGGCGCTGAACGTTAGCCGCCTAGATCGCTGGCAGCGTATAGCGTATTACCAACAAATTTTCTGGAATCGCTGGCATGAGGAATATTTAACGCTTCTTCAGCAGCGCTCCAATATATATATATATAGCTATTGAAAAAGCTCAATAGCTCAACAGTGACTTTCTTATTTAATTTATTAAAATGCATTTATGAAATAATTTAAAATTTTGCCACATTATTTATATATTTAATTATATCTACGATTGATGATTGCATAACAAATTTCTTTTCTATTAACACACAATAAAGTCTTATCAAAACAGTCCATGTAAGATAAAGCATTTTACAAGCAGCAACAAAAATGTGTAAGCACCCAGAAGTCTATGAATTCATTTTTGCATGCCCAGTAACAGCAACACAAGAAAATGCTATTTCAAAGAATAATAATTTCTCAATTATTAGCTTAGCGCCAACTTATTATAATCAAAGTATAACTATAACTATAAAAAATATATTATTAAATCACATATCAACAATAGAACTTATACTATATTAGAGTATCCAACACAACATTCGTCTGTTCATACTCTTATTCAACATGTTCGCTATATAACTCTATTAGTGCGTGGGTGTGTGTATTCACAAAAGAAGCAAAACAGAACTGCCACACAAAATAAAACAAGTTAGAAGGCTCTTGTCGGGAGAGCCCGACTAGAAGATACCCTGAACCCAGTTGCAATAAATATGTAAATTAAATTTAGAATTGACTTTGGTATACTGACTTAACTTCAATCGATAAAATTAGATATCTCCGGTGTTTCAAAACCGATTTGGACGAATTTTGCAGAAAAGTTCTATCGTTACCCATTATTTCAACCCTCATTTTTACATTCTCCAAATTCGATATTTTATTGTTATCGATATTATGTGTATATCGGAAGCCAGAATAGTTATCGATAATTTGAAGCAAACTTGTTCTGCTCATGGTATAGGAGAACTTAAATACAAAATCTGAAGTCTCTAACTCTTGTAGTCTCTAAGATCCACGCGTTCATACAGACGGACCGACGGACAGGCAGACGGACAGACGGACATGGCTATATCGTCTCGGCTGTTGATGCTGATCAAGAATATATACACTTTATGGGGTCGGAGATGCTTCCTTCTGCCTGTTACATACTTTTGCACAAAACCATTATACCCTTATTTCCCCATTTATGGGTTAAGGGCATAACAAGTAAGAAGGCTCTAGTCGGGAGAGACCGACTAGAAAATACCCTGAACCCAGTTGCAATGTATAAATCGAATTTATTATTGACTTACTTACTTAACTCCAATAAATTAAATTCGATATCTCCGGTGTTTCAAAACCGATTTGGACGAAATTTTTAGAAAAGTTAAATCATTACCCATTACTTCAACCCTCATTTTTAGATTTTCCAAATTCGATGTTTTTTGTTATCGATTGCATGTGTATATCGGAAACTAGAATAGTTATCGATAATTTGAAGCAAACTTGTTCTGCTCATGGTATAGGAGAACTTATATACATAATTTGAAGTCTCTAGCTCTTATAGTCTCTGAGATCCACGCGTTCATACAGACGGACAGATAGACAGACAGACAGACAGACAGACGGACAGATAGACGGACATGGCTATATCGTCTCGGCTGTTGATGCTGATCAAGAATATATACACTTTAAGGGGTCGGAGATGCTTCCTTCTGCCTGTTACATACTTTTGCACAAAACCATAATGCCTTTATTTACCCATTTTATGGGTTAAGGGTATAAAAACTGTCATTGCTCGAGTATTCCACTCATTGATCAAGAACAGAACTGACTGTGTTTTCTCGCTCGCTTTTTGCATTATGTCCCAATGAGATTGGTTTTTTTCGGCTTCCTAAAATCCATACATAACCGAAGGTCTCCTGTCTTTTTATACTCGATACCGAAGGTAAAGAGTATATTGGTTTTGTGCAATGTCCGTCATGGTGTCTGTCCGTCTGTCCATCTGTCCGTCTGTCCGTCCGTATGTATGCAAGTTTTTTCCACACCCTTCAAGCTAGAGATTTGAAACTTTCCAATTCTCTTTATCTATGGGATAGTAAATTAAATTGTCAAGATGGGGGTTCTACGATAACTGGGGGGCTGGCAAATCGATAAATTCGATAACTCAAAACCGATAAATCCACATATTTCGCACATCCTTACAGCTAGAACTACCACATTTGGTAAGAAGATAGCTACTAGCAACCTCCAAAAAACTGCATCAAAAATTTTGGAGCCACGCCCCCCCATTCCGTCCCCAGCCCCCCCGCATTTTAAAGTCAAAAAAGCATATATCTCCCTCAGTTTTTGAGCTATAACCACCAAATTTGGTGCCAAGATAGGTGATGATGACCCCCTAAAAACTGCATCAAAAGTTTGGATGCCACGCCCACCGACACTGCCCTAGCTACCCCCATCCACCCCAACGCTTCGTCAAAAACGGGAATGCGTCTATCTTCCAGAGTTGTGGAGCTAGAGCTTCCAAATTTGGTGGGAAGATAGCTAGTAGCGATCCCCAAAAAACTGCATCAAAGTTTTGGAGCCGCGCCCACCCATTCCGCCCCCAGCCCCCCCGCATTTTGAAATCAGAAATGGCTATATCTCCCAAAGTTTTTGAGCTAGAGCCACCAAATTTGGTGCCAAGATAGGTGATGATGACCCCCTAAAAACTGCATCAAAAGTTTGGATGCCACGCCCACCGATCCTACCCTAGCCGCCCCCATCCACCCCAACGCTTCGTCAAAAACGGGAATGCGTGTATCTTCCAGAGTTGTGGAGCTAGAGCCACCAAATTTGGTAGGAAGATAGCTGGCAGTGACCCTCAAAAATGTGCATCAAAGTTTTGGAGCCAAGCCCACCCATTCCGCCCCCCTTTCCCCACCATTTACAAACTTTCAGCTAGAGTCACCAAATTTGGTATGAAGATAGCAATTGACATTCCACAAAGATCTGCATCAAAAATTTGGATGTAATTCCACCCATAACGCCCCAAACCCCCCCCCCCCCTTTTCTCACTTTTTACAAACTTCGAGCTAGAGTCACCAAATTTGGTATGAAGATAGCAATTGACATTCCTCATGGATCGGCAGCAAAAATTTGAATGCCACGCCCACCCATACCGCCCCAAGCCCCATAGCCCTCCTAACCCCACCTTATACAAACTTTGAGCTAGAGTCACCAAATTTGGTATGAAGGTAGCATTTGACATTCCCCAAGGATCTGCAGCAAAAATTTGGATGCCACGCCCAACCATACCGCCCCCAGCCCCCCTTTCCCCACTTTATACAAACTTTGAGCTAGAGTCACCAAATTTGGTATGAAGGTAGCATTTGACATTCCACAAGGATCTGCAGCAAAAATTTGGATGCCACGCCCAACCATACCGCCTCCAGCTCCCCTTTCCCCACTTTATACAAACTTCGATCTAGAGTCAACAAATTCGGTATGAAGATAGCAATTGACATCCCACATAGATCTGCGCAAAAATTTGAATGCCACGCCCAACCATACCGCCCCCAGCCCCCCTTTCCCCACTTTTTACAAACTTCGAGCTAGAGTCACCAAATTCGGTATGAAGATAGCAATTGACATCCCACATAGATCTGCACCAAAAATTTGAATGCCACGCCCAACCATACCACCCCCAGCCCCCCTTTCCCCACTTTATACAAACTTCGAGCTAGAGTCACCAAATTTGGTATGAAGATAGCAATTGACATCCCACATGGATGGGCATCAAAATTTTTAACACTGGTATCGAGTATACCGCAGTCGGTTGCGTCCGACTTTAACGTTTCCACTTGTTCTTTACTTAAACTATTGGTGAAGCGTATTATTTCATTTGTCAAATAATCATCTATCATATTCTGAAGCTATTCTTTTTCTGTATAATAATAAAATTTTCAATTCACATTTGACTTGTGGGTCTACTGGTATTTTTGTATAAAGCTTAGTACGCAGGAACTAGAATTATTTCTGATAGAAATTTACACATTATTTCTAATGCGTATCCTAAGACCCTGTGTGCCCCTTAAAAATACCGGAAAAATCCCAAAAACGCAAAAAAAATGGCAAAACAAAAGGATAAAAGAGTAATACGGGCACACTTGTGCCTAGAAATAATGTGCTGCTCATTTTTTCTAGCAGAAATTCAGCTGTTCAATGCCATCCACACGATCCACTTCAATGTAATCGATGTGGCAACTCTCAACATTTTTTGAGTATACATTTCTCGCTGCTGCATATACTCATTAGAAATGTCTCTACAAATTATTTCTAGCGTTTTTTTTAGATGGAGTTTGACACAACTAGAAATATTTCTAGTTCCTGCGTACTAAGCTTAAGCATAAATTTTTTCGAACATTTCAATAAACTTAGTAGTACATTTGGTCTCAAACCTAATGTTTCTCCATAGTTGTAAATAGGGAGTTGGTCGTCCACTACATTGCAATGTAGTATCAATGCATTGATATAAAACATATCTTTGTCAAAATTGTCTTCTCGTATGTTAGAATTATGTGTGTAATTTTCTCCTAAGCTTATGTTTTTCTTGTACGAATTTTATTCTATAACCGTTTTGTTTTTTGATATTTCCGTCCTTCTCGTCCTTTTCTATATTAACATTTATTGCTCAGCTGATCTGTAAAATATTTGCACACTTACAGTTTTTTCCTGCGACGAGTTAACAGAAAGACGTCATTACAGAATTGTTGATGTTAAGGTGCCTATGACTTTACTGCAAGTTCGAAGCGGACACATAGCGAGTAAAAACGTCGGTTTCCCCTAACGACAAACAGCTGCGCATGTTTTGATTATTGCTTCTTTGTTTACAATACACATCCCGCCATGTTTTTTTATACCCTTAACCCATTTAATGGGTAAATAAGGGTGTAATGGTTTGTGCAAAAGTATGTAACAGGCAGAAGGAAGCATCTCCGACCCCATTAAGTATATATATTCTTGATCAGCATCAACAGCCGAGACAATATAGCCATGTCCGTCTGTCCGTCTGTATGAACGCGTGGATCTCAGAGACTACAAGAGCTAGAGACTTCTGATTTTGTATATAAGTTCAACTTTGCTTCAAATTATCGATAACTATTCTGGTTTCCGATATGCACATAATATCGATAACAATAAAATATCGAATTTAGAAAATGTAAAAATGAGGTTTGAAATAATGGGTAACGATAGAACTTTTCTGAAAAATTCGTCCAAATCGGTTAAGAAACACCGGAGATATCGAACTTAATCGTTTGAAGCTAAGTCCTTATACCAAAGTCAATTCTAAATTTAATTTACATATTTATTGCAACTGGGTTTAGGGTATCTCGGGCTCTCCCGACTAGAGCCTTCTTACTTGTTTGGCTTGTTTTTGTTTTGCACTGCTATCTTGTTGGTGTGCAGTGTAAGGCAACTAAGTCAATTCTTTTATGCGTGCCAAACTGAAACAAGCAATTTAATCAATCAGTATAATATTTCAGTAAATTTATTAAAATTAATGACAATCTATAGAAGTTCATAGTTTAAAATTCACTTTTAAGAATCGCTTATAAACCTTACCGTATCGTTAGAAGGGTCAGCACAAAAGCGAGGCAATCGCATGTAAAAGCGCGCGAAGCTATTTTTTGTTGTTGTTTCCACTTGCCACTCTTTTTGTAACGCACGTCACTTACATGTGTTTTTGATTTGTTATACCCTTAACCCATAAAATGGGTAAATAAGGGTATAATGGTTTTGTGCAAAAGTATGTAACAGGCAGAAGGAAGCATCTCCGACCCTATCAAGTGTATATATTCTTGATCAGCATCAGCAGCCGAGACGATATAGCCATGTCCGTCTGTCCGTCCGTCTGTCCATCTGTCTGTCTGTATGAACGCGTGGATCTCAGAGACTACAAGAGCTAGAGACTTCAGATTTTGTATTTAAGTTCTCCTTTACCATAAACAGAACAAGTTTGCTTCAAATTATCGATAACTATTCTGGTTTCCGATATACACATAATATCGATAACAATAAAATATCGAATTTGGAAAATCTAAAAATGAGGCTTGAAGTAATGGGTAATGATAGAACTTTTCTGAAAATTTCGTCCAAATCGGTTTTAAAACACCGGAGATATCGAATTTAATCGATTGGAGTTAAGTAAGTATACCAAAGTCAATTCTAAACTTAATTTACATATTTATTGCAACTGGGTTCAGGGTATCTTCTAGTCGGGCTCTCCCGACTAGAGCCTTCTTACTTGTTTTTATTTATACTTATACTAATTTTCAAAAGGTCATAACCGCAAAACAAAAGCCATTTAATTTATTGAGTAAGAGCCTCCCTGTAAACAATATTATATGTGGTTTTTATTTGTGGCAGAAAAATAAATTGATTTTCAGGGGCTCCAACCCGCGATAGGCCAACGTATAATTGACCATGAGTAAAACATTTCTTTCGCAGATCAATCCCAACTAATTCGAAGGTTTGACCTTGGGACTTGTTAATTGTTAATGCGAAAGATGTCTTAACCGGAAATTGCAGGCGTTTAAATGGGATTGGCAAATCAGTTGGGATCATCGGTATCCTCGGTATATGAGCTAGTTGACCAGCTGCTGGACCGGTCATAATAGTCGCTACAATTAAATTTTCCTTTAACTCCTTAATGAGCAACCTCGTCCCATTGCACATGCTTGGAGGGCTTAAATTTCTCAACAGCATTATTGGAATTCCAATTTTTAACGTCAATTCGTATAGTGGTAATCCAGAAGAGTTCAAGGAATTCAAAACTTCTTGTGGATAATGAACTGTATCTTCAATATTAGTTACAGTGTCTATCGACTTGTATTTTTTATCTGAACGCTGACTTTTTGAACAATAATATTGTTTATTTCGTTGACAGCATCATTCTTTGGTGACACTATTGCCCTAGAGCACAACCAATGAAAGTCCTTTTCGTGCAAATTCTCGATATCAGGGTATACTGCATCTATTAAATTTTCCAAATTATGGAGTATTTGGCCTAGAGACTCATCCAGAATAATGTCACTATATCCGCCTAAATTTGGAGCAGGGAAAATTCCTTCCCCAAGTTTAAGCAGCTGTTGTGGGAAATCATTGTCACTTCCATGAAGATGAGCTCTCATATTCGTCCTTAATTTTAATGTTTCAATCGAAGTCCATAAGGGAGACGATTTCAAGCATGCTTTGATGATATCTGCTCGCGTACCTCTGTTTATAACGGGGAGAGTCTGTTGGAAATCTCCAGCAAATACAAAAGTTATCCCGCCCATGACTGCAGAGGAGTTCCTGAGGTCTTTTAAGGTTCTGTTCACGGCCTCTATATGTGCTCTATGGCTCATCGTGCATTCGTCCCACATAACTAATGAGGTGTCTTGTAGTAATTTACCTAGAGGCCCTTTTTTCCGGATAGAACATATAGATTGTTGCTCAAGATTTACAGATAGCGGAAGTTTAAAAGTAGAATGAGCAGTTTTGCCACCTCTCAAGAGAGTTGCAGCAATTCCGGAGGAAGCAACTGCTATTGCTATCTTCCCTGATTCTCTGACCTTAGCAAGTATCAAATTAGCAAGAAACGTCTTTCCTGTTCCGCCTGGCGCATCCAAGAAAAATATTTTTCGTTTGGCATTATTCACGCTGTCGACTATAGTCTGAAAAGCTTGTCTTTCATCTGGGACTAATTTTGGTAGGTTTTCAGTGACGAAAGCGGTCAAATCATTTGTATCTTAGTGATGTGCCAATGTTATCTTCAACATTGTTTGCTGGACGAACTGAAGAAGGTAATCCAAAATCACTTAGACTTTTGTCATTTAATTGCAACAATCTATTTTCTATTTTTATCAAACCTTCGTTATAAATATTCTCATTGTATGGTAACGCGAAGTCTTGATTTTCCTGTCTGATTCTGTGTCTAACATCTTCACAAAAATCATCTTTGAAACTGTCCCACAATTTGAATGGCTCCGATGGCTGACAAAATAAAAGTATGACCACAAACAACTCTCTTAGTTGTATTGGACATTGCAAAAGCGATGCTTCTCTTAGAGTATTTTCCCAATGGTCATCGTTTTCTAGCAAACCTCTAGCACGGAAAGCAGCTTGATAGGTCTCTTTGAGAACTCCGCCCACAGTTTTCAAGTGCTGGAATGAAGTTGGACCGCGTACGTGATGCAGCAACATCCTAAGATAAAAACACTCAGATTGAGAAGGATGAACACCATAGACTCTTCCTAAAGCAGCAGTTATTTTTTTTTTATTCCTGGATGGCCAACTACGTTCTCACCACGCTTCCTTCTTGTAAACTTATTATTGGCCCATGTGAAATATTGCGGGACTTCGTGGTATAGCAGCGTCTTTGCTAATCATCTTCATTACAGAGCTCAAAGAAAGCAAGCAAAGTTGTTTTGCGTGGATTTCGGGCCACTTGTTCAGCCGTTTCTGCGGTGAAATACACCCTTTGCTCATTTTCTAAGTGGACAGCTAACTGTAAGACTGTAGGATGGCGCTCGTGGATCGGGAAATCGTATATTCGCCAAGCAGCTTCAGATGTACTGATGTAACGGCCATTCACGTAGTTTTGTACTTCATCATTTGCGTTTCTGACGCCAAATGTAGCTTGGTCCGATCTTTTATTTATGTATTTACAAATGTATTTGATGGCTTGAACTGAGTGGCAATACTCTACATTTATGTGAGCGTTAAACGTCCTGCACAAAAGTGGAGAATAAGGGACAATCCAACTATTATCTATAGTAAAATTACTGCCTCTGATATTTAGCGAAGCGGTTTGTCCTCCATTTGCGGTGTCACGACGACGATAAACTGGATATCCGTCCTCTCCGGTCTGAGTTTCGTTGACCAAACGTCGTGGGTATTTTTTTGTGCAAATTCCGTTATTCATACATGGCGCTGTTAAGTTATGCTCTCCGCATGGTCCGTGCACCATATTTTTAGTTATGATATCGAACAGTATCGGATCATTTTGTTGGTTGGGCAGTTCCGCAACTATCAGACTATCAATTTCGTCTGGTTGGATTTTTGTTTCTAGCCAAAACAGCATATGACAGTGTGGTAAACCTCGCTTCTGGCACTCCACACTTGCCATGAAACATTTCACTTTGCCGAATGTTTCATCTTTATTGAATAATTTTATTAATTTCTTCATCTTTAAATGAAATGCCCTTGAAATTATGTCATGACGATCGAAAGAACGCTGACCAGGTAGTAGTTCCGCTTTAATTTCAGGCCATTCGGGGTTGCACGTAAAAGTGACAAAAAGATCTGGTCATCCATAGTTTCGGACATAAGTCATCGCGTCTTGGGTTTTCTCATGCAGATAACGTGGAGAACCTGTGAATGAAGATGGCAAGATTGTACGTTGACCGATATTTGATGGGTCAACATTGCCGTCTTGAATTAAAGCGTCTCTGAGATGAACGTATTCTTCAGTCCTTAACCTCTGTTGATTACGACATATGTAATTCAATCTTTCCGATATCAATTTTGCCATCATATCAACAATAAATTGACTAAATAGGTTCCTGTAATAATGTAATGGATTAAAACAGTCAGCTCTAACCATCAACCTAAATGCATAGAATTGCATGCACGTCACAGTTTTGTTTGTCGCTGTATCTTTCTGTGGAATAGTTAAATAATAACCATCTTCTCCTTTAACGATCATACGATCGGTGTAACTCAGAGACCCTTTTCAATTGGCCGTCTCTTCCGTGCAACACTATATCTCTGGGGCCTTTTTCTTCGTCAACCAAGAGAACGGCTACCTCGTTTACAGCTGGAGCATTGTATCTACCCGGGTGTGCTGTCTGCGGCGGGCGGTCAGAATGAATTATTAACTTTAAATCATCCGAAGAGGTACGTTCTAAGTTTTGTTTAAAACTTTGTATATATACGTTTTGGTTGTTCAGTGCGGTCTGTAGTTCGTTAATTAAATCGATTTTTAGCGTTGGAGCTATGTTTGACCTCAACGATAGCTGATCTGCGTCGGAAATGAAATACGTCTGCAAGCATTGTGGATTTTGGCCTTGTGGTGGTAAAAGGCTACCAATAAGATGATAAACCTGTCCCTCTACTTTAAAAGTAGGCATAAAATTTCCATCTCTTATTTCTTTGGTGCCAAACGAAGTCATTTGAAAAAGGCTATTGTACTTACGGATGTTTGTTAAAAAATGTCTAGATAGCGAATGATTGTTTGTCAAAAGATTTTTCATTGGCTGTGGCGGTTCTTCAATATTGGGGAGACTAACTTTTCCAGAAGCACAGCACATGCCATTAGCTTCATCGGCCCAATTTTTGGCGGAACACTTAGGGCAGATCTTTGTCATGTCGCCGATTTGGACGGAAGACTGTTGAGCATAATCAATCTGTGGATCGTATCTAAAAGCCGATCTGTTACTATGAGCTAAAACTTGATTGCGAGCTCTAGCTCTGTACACCTGTTGTCGCTCTCTCTGATCTTGAAGGCGTTGGGAACGCTCATTGCTTGATTCCCTATGGCGACCTTGTATATTTCTTGCATTCTGCTCTTCATGCCGCTGAAAACGCTCAGTACTTGACTCTCGCGCGTGCACTTGAGAGGTTCTTAAATTTTGCCGCTGCGAACGCTCGATACTCGACTCTCTGGCACGCGATTGAGACGCATATTCTCTCAGACTTGATAGACGATTTTCAGTTTGTGACGAAGATTCTAAATTTCGGCGTTTTCCTTGAACTATTTCGAGAAAGTTGAGTTCTTGTTCTTTTGGGCATTTTTTTAATTAAAAACAAAACTATTTAAATAACTTAAGTATATATAAGTAAGACTATGTAAATAATTAGACTAAGGTTTATTAGAGTAAAATATTAAAGTAAATTAGCAAAAATAACAAATTTAACAAAAAAAAAAAAATATATATATATATATATATATGTATGTAATAATATCAGCTGTAAAAGGTTGGCGAGACTTTTTTAAGGCCTGTTTACTCTCGACATAACTTAACATAACATAACTTAAGAGTCAGCTGACTCAATCTACCTTATGGCTCTCAATGTTAGCGTTTACTCTCAACATAACATAACTTAACAGAACATAACTTAATTTTGAACCTGCAGGTTGCAGAAATAACTTAATTCGAACAGTGTTGATTTACGCGAATAGCGAACAGCTGTTCGAAATCAGTCTTGCAAAACGTTAGTCAACTACAATTAAACAACTTATTCAAAATGGATGAGCAGAAGTTAATAATTTTAGTGCAAAACCATAGTTTGATTTATGACAAAAAGTCAAAAGAGTTTAAAAATATAATTAAAAAAAGAGAAGCTTGGTCTACAATTGCCAAAGAACTTGGTTGCAATGGTAAGCATATTGATTAAACTTATTGTATTTGGTTTTGCATTGATATGTTTGTTTGTTAAAGTTGATGTCTGTGAAAGGCGTTGGACTAGCCTGAGAGAGCGGTTTTCGAGGGAGTTGAGGATTGTGGAACCTTCAGGCAGTGGAGTTGGTATGTCTTCGGAATGGGTGCACTTCCAAAGTTTGCAGTTTCTCAAAAATCATTTGCACAGACGCCGGTAATTACTTATGTACACTTTGTTAGTTTTTTTTACAACAAAAATGTATTTATTGTTTAGGCAAAAGTCAAATTTCACGTTGTCAGAGGAGTCACTGCCAACATTTTCTGAAAGTGATGACTTGTTCTCCTCAACCCTAAATGCTGATGACATTATTGAGGAATCGTCATCACCATGTTTTGATTTTTCCCCTGATGCTGTACCTGTGGCATCTCAACATCCGTCCAAAAAACGAAAAAGCACAAACACCACCGCTGACGATAATTTGTCAATGGCAACCAATGCAATCATGGAATACTTCGGTTCGATTAAAGAAAAGGAAGCAGAGGATGAAGTGGCAGTAAATGCGTCCAACATTGTCAAGAAAAGTTGGTCGGCAATGTCACCAGCCAAAAAATTAGTGTTGTGGCAAAAATTATGCAATTATTAGCAGAAAATGAATAAATTAAAACAAAATTTAATTTTAATTATGTGATAAATTTTATTGTGGCTGGAACGTCACAGCACCTTCATTCATAAAATAGGAACGCAATTTGTTCCGCAGTAACATTGCATAGTTTGTGTTTCTGCGGCTGTGGTCTCACAGTACTCGCGAATGCTGTTACAAGACTGAATTTCACTCCGCCAGCCACCCAATACTATGCTATTGTCCGACGCTTCCTGGTCAACATAAGAAGGTGGACAATAATGCCGTTCCAAATCATTAAGCATAATAAAATTATGTAATGCAACACACGTGAGAACAATCTTTTCGGCGTTCTCTGGCATGAACTCCATCGTAGTGTTTAAAATTCGCCAACGAGCGGTCAAAATTCCAAAAGAATTTTCAATGGTTCGTCGTGCCCTTGAAATCCTGTAGTTGTATACATTGTCTTCAAGGGACAATGCAACCCCTGATCGTGCTGGCGAAATCGGTCTCATCAAATTTTTCTTTAAAGGAAAAGCAGCATCGCCAACAAAAAAGTGTGGAAATGGTTCCCCACAATTCGGTAGTGGCTTGTTTGGCGGCAATGGCAAAGTTCCATCTAAAAGTTTTCTCCCGAAATCTGACATGTTGAAAACACCTGTTAAACATAATTTGGTTATAATTAATAAGGTTTACACAAGAGATGAAACTGAATTAAATACCTGTATCATTTTCACTGCCATAGCTTCCCACACTTGTTGCAGTGAATGTGTACCGGGCGTCGCAGGCAGCCATTAAAACAATGCTAAAGGTTTTTTTGTAATTAAAAAACATACTACCACTGTTTTTGGGGCACTTAATTGCGATGTGCTTCCCATCCACTGCACCAACGCAATTCGGCAAGTTCCATAAATTTTCGAAATCGGCCACAATATCTTTATATTGCGACTCGGTTGGAGGCGACAGATATATCCCTGAAAAAACATATTGGACAAAAAAAAACATTTTTAGTAATAAATAAAGTACATGCATTATTGAATGACTACCTGAAAGCACATCCCATAACGCTTCACAAGTTTCAAAAACAATCTTCCAAATCGTTGTTTTGCCAAGCTTATGGCTCCAAGCAATCATTTGCATACTGCTTCCATGAGACAAAAACCTTTAGAATAAAAAATTATGACAAATAAAGTCCATACATATAACTTATGCACTTATATCAAAATAAACTTACAATAATGTAATTTCGAGCCGCTCCTCTGTGCTTATGCGCTGTCGCGGCTTCCTGAGTTTGTCTTGCAGTAAGCACAGTAGCAACTGGAACAGTTTTTTATTCATCCGCGTATGGATAAAAAACTGCTCTTCGTCCCAATCTCTCATAGCTGAGAAGTTTTTTGTAAAATACCCACTGGTATGCCAGTTTCGATTTATTGGACGTACTGCCCAACGCCGCTTTCTTTTTTCCTGTTCTTTCTGCTTTTTGTACAATGCAATGATGTTCAAATACATTGCAAACCCTACTACTGCCTTCTCCATTGTTCTAATTATTATTATTCACTTGATTATGTTAATACACGTGTTCTCAATGTTTGTTGATTTGTATTTGTTTAACAACACTGCTAACACAATTGTACAGCACTGCAAACTGATGTAAGTTATGTTGAGAGTAAACGCATACATTCCTTAAGTTATGTGAGCTGCCTCTTACGTTATGTTATGTTAAGTTATGTCGAGAGTAAACAGGCCTTTAGCTTTACTATATTTTTCAATTGAGAAGGTTTCATACAATGCTCAGAAGGATGGAACCAGTTGTGAATTTTAAGCAAAAAAATTTTATTGTTGCAAGCAGTTAGCAAGCAGTGGCAAGTAAGCAAGTAGTTGCGGTAAGTTTAGGTCGCAAGCAGTGCAAGCAGTTGAAAGTATTAAAATATTGCCTCACAAAATTGCTTTTTTAAAGTTTTAGTAAGCATCCCTAATTTTGTTGAAAATGAAACAATGCCCATGTTCAGCGCGAAACGTGTAGCTTGCCAACGGTGAAAATTTTTTAAATCGGTCCAGTAGTTTTGGAGCCAAATAGTATCATACAAAAAATCAAACTTTTCCTCTTTAAGCTTAGTACGCAGGAACTAGAAATATTTCTAGTTGTGTCAAACTCCATATACAAACAAGTAAGAAGGCTCTAGTCGGGAGAGCCCGACTAGAAGATACCCTGAACCCAGTTGCAATATATATATTTAATTTATATAAGACTTTGGTATACTGGCTTAGCTTCCATCGATTAAGTTCAATATCTCCGGTGTTTCTCAACCGATTTGGACGAAATTTTCAGAAAAGTTCTATCATTATCCATTACTTCAACCCTAATTTTGAGATTTTCCAAATTCGATATTTTATTGTTATTGATACTATGTGTATATCGGAAACCAGAATAGTTATCGATAATTTGAAGCAAACTTGTTCTGCTCATGGTATAGGAGAACTTAAATACAAAATCAGAAGTCTCTAGCTCTTGTAGTCTCTGAGATCCACGCGTTCATACAGACAGACAGACGGACAGACAGACGGACATGGCTATATCGTCTCTCCTGTTGATGCTGATCAAGAATATATATACTTTATAGGGTCGGAGATGCTTCCTTCTGCCTGTTACATACTTTTGCACAAAACCATTATACCCTTATTTACCCATTTTATGGGTTAAGGGTATAAAAACGCTAGAAATAATTTCTGGACATAATTTCTAGAGACATTTCTAATGAGTATATGCAGCAGCTAGAAATGTATACTCAAAAAATGTTGAGAGTTGCCACATCGATTACATTGAAGTGGATCGTGTGGATGGCATTGAACAGCTGAATTTCTGCTAGAAAAAATGAGCAGCACATTATTTCTAGGCACAACTGTGCCCGTATTACTCTTTTACCTTTTTGTTTTGCCATTTTTTTGCGTTTTTGGGATTTTTCCGGTATTTTTAAGGGGCACACAGGGTCTTAGGATACACATTAGAAATAATGTGTAAATTTCTATCAGAAATAATTCTAGTTCCTGCGTACTAAGCTTTATATAATAGTATAGATATATTTGATTATACATTTCAATTTTGAATATAAATAAATTTATAATATCATATTAACATGCAACAAATATTATTAATTTTCCTACGGCAAAACGGCAACAGCTGACTGCAAAAATATGTAGGTCAAGTTCATCTTTGTGTGTATGCATGTGCGTGTGCCATTTTATAATAGGCAAAACACAACAACAACACATGCTGGCTCGTCGTAGCCACGCATACATACATTTGAACGTGCTTCATGCATATATTTTTATTTAAATGTTTGCAGTTTTGGTGGGCCTTGGCTTTGTAGCGGTTTTTGATATTTTGTTTGTGTGTGCGTTCCTGTATATCTACATGTGCATATTTAAATGTATGCGTAGCATTTTCCATGGCATTCATTGACCTTTCTCAACTATTATGAATTTCGGCAAACGCTAAACAGCCAATATTTTGATTAAATTTGGTGCATATTTGTATTTTGCCTACAAAAACCTAAGAAAAACCAGAAAAACAATACTTCCAAGGCAGTACAATATCATATTTTGTGCTGATCGACCATTTGCAGGAACAGGCTAACAGCAAAATTAACAAGCGTCTAGTAAAATGAGCAGGCAATTATCAGTTTTTTATTGCTGGTCATACATACTCTTTCATGTTTTTAGCTCTATGGCACTTTCCAACAATTTTGCCATCGCAACTACCATACAGTTATGCAGCGATGCGCAGAAGTGCCGAAAGTGTATTCAATAATGCATTTGAAAAAACGTAAAGAGAAAAACTAACAAAAATCTCAACGAGCAGGCCCAGCAAGAATGAAGCAAACGCACATGCATACACATACTAACACATTTTTACCGTCCTTGCTTTCCGCTGGCCCGCCGCCTTTCTTTAATACACAGGCCGCTGAACGCAAAGCAGAACTCAAAAAAAGCAAGCAACGCGCTGGCTTGTCGTAGATGAGACGCACAAGCTGCACAAAATAAAAATACCCTTTGACCCAAAATTCAATTAAAGTCAATAATAATTCAAATACATAATTTTAATGTACAGATAGTTTATTTTCAGTATATGAATACAAAATACGTTTACTTTAGTGTTAGTTAAATTAATTATAAACAACTTCTTTTTTTTAGTTATGAACGTCCTTACTTACTGCCATAATATAAATAAACATATAAAATACAAATAATATTAAAGTACCTAACATTTATCGTTTAAATTTCACAAAGTTCATATAAAGTCTATACCACCCTTTCTTGTTGAGCAGCAGCAATCGGGTTGAAGCAAAAGTCTAAATTGCAGATTTAAAATTTTGTGACAACAACAAGAGAACTGAAAAGCGGCAACAATTAATTACGCCTTGCGCTTCGCACACTTTGCAGTCACAACAAAAAGCTAAACAATGATGGCCGACTTCGCACCAGCTGACATTGTAGCGAGTGAAGTAGGTAAATAAGTGATAAGAAATACTGGCTTTTCGCCGTTTCCCCAGTTGTATGCTTGCATCACGCAGAATGTAAATTACATAACATACCATCTCTGTTTTCCCGTCTTATACCCCGATTCCACTAGACGAGATGCAAGTATGTAATTGGTATTCGAAGATGCCGCATCTTTTTGTATTAGAATCCCATTTGTACGATGGGAATCTTATTCAAATTTTCCCCGTTGGTCGGCTGCATTTCCAGTTGGTTCGAAACCGACCAACTGGGAATGTTAGAAGTTAACATGACAGAGCACTGAACAGAGCATTAACATAGTCGATAGTATGAAATTTGTAATCGATACTTAGTTTAAACAGTGCCAATTTGAGTAAAACAGCTTGTCATCAAGTGCATGTCCAAGCAAACTGGGCAATTCGTTAAACCATGTTTGCATTTTGCGCAAAAATTAAAGCAATAATTTTAACTCTTTTGGCTTATCTAATTTTATTTGTGATCGAGCTCATATTTGCTTCCAATTAAATATAAACGTATAATACACAAACAGCTGTCTGCTGTCTTTTAACAGACCCTGTTAAATCAAGATGCAACTATGCAATTGGATTTATAGTGGAATCACCTACATCTTCCACTCGCTGTTAATGAAAGATGCAGCCTAATGGAATCAGGGTATTATACCCCGATTCCACTAGAGCAAGATGCAAGTATGTAATTGGTATTCGAAGATGCCGCATCTTTTTGTATTAGAATCCCATTTGTACAATGGGAATCTTATTCAAATTTTCCCCGTTGGTCGGCTGCATTCCCAGTTGGTTCGAAACCGACCAACTGGGAATGTTAGAAGTTAACATTACAGAGCACTGAACAGAGCTTTGACATAGTCGATAGTATGAAATTTGTAATCGATACTTGGTTTAACAGTGCCAATTTGAGTAAAACAGCTTGTCATCAAGTGCGTGTCCAAGCAAACTGGGATATTCGTTAAACCATGTTTGCATTTTGCGCAAAAATTAAAGCAATAATTTTATCTCTTTTGGCTTATCTAATTTTATTTGTGATCGAGCTCATATTTGCTTCCAATTAAATATAAACGTATAATACACAAACAGCTGTCTGCTGTCTTTTAACAGACCCTGTTAAATCAAGATGCAACTATGCAATTGGATTTATAGTGGAATCACCTACATCTTCCACTCGCTGTTAATGAAAGATGCAGCCTAATGGAATCAGGGTATTATACCCCGATTCCACTAGAGCAAGATGCAAGTATGTAATTGGTATTCGAAGATGCCGCATCTTTTTGTATTAGAATCCCATTTGTACAATGGGAATCTTATTCAAATTTTCCCCGTTGGTCGGCTGCATTCCCAGTTGGTTCGAAACCGACCAACTGGGAATGTTAGAAGTTAACATTACAGAGCACTGAACAGAGCTTTGACATAGTCGATAGTATGAAATTTGTAATCGATACTTGGTTTTAACAGTGCCAATTTGAGTAAAACAGCTTGTCATTAAGTGCCTGTCCAAACAAACTGGGATATTCGTTAAACCATGTTTGCATTTTGCGCAAAAATTAAAGCAATAATTTTTACTTTTTTAGCTTCACTAATTTTATTTGTGTTCGAACTCATATTTGCTTCCAATTAAATATAAACGTATAATACACAAACAGCTGTCTGCTGTCTTTTTACAGAGCCTGTTAAATCAAGATGCAACTATGCAATTGGATTTATATTGGAATCACCTACATCTTTCACTCGCTGTTAATGAAAGATGCAGCCTAATGGAATCGGGGTATTACATTGTTCGTCTATGGGAATGTAAGAAGTTAACATTACAGAGCACTGAACAGAACCTTAACATAGTCGATGGTATGAAATTTGTAATCGATACTGGGTTTATACAGTGCCAATTTGAGTCAACGAGTATATACCTAACAGAGAGGAAAACAGAGCCCGCCACATTAACAGAAAACGTTCAGACCTATGCTCATTATAGCATACAAATAATTTTGCTCTAAGCCTTGCCAACTTATTCTGCCAGCAATTTGAAAATCAGCTGGTGCATAGGGAAATAGCGAAGAATCAAGGTCGGCCATCATTGTTTAGACTTTTGTTTTGATCGCAAAGTGTGCGATGCGATTGCCGAAAATAATATGTTGCCGTACTTCGTTTCTCTTGACTTGCTAAAGAACTTGAGTTTGGCAATTTAAGACTTTTGCTTGAATCTAATTGCTGCTGCCCAACATGGAAGGGTAGTAGACTTAATATGAACTTGGCGCAATTGTGATGCTTAACGTGAGATACTTTAGCTCAATCTCTATTTTATATGTGTATTTATACTTTGGCAATTAGGTAGGGCATTCACAACTAATAAAACAAGCTATTTATAACACTTCTATACTAACACTTGAATAAACATATTTTGTATTTATATGCTTAATATAAGTTATCCATATATTAAATTCTATAATTGATATACATAATTTTGACTATAAATTAATATTGGGAAAAATTGTATTTTTACATTGCGCATTTTGTGCGTTTTAGCTACGGCAAGCCATCACGTTGTTGTTTTATTTCAATTGCGCTTTGCGTTCAGCGGTCTTTGTATTAAAGGATAGGCGGCGGGCCAGCGGAAAGTAAGAACGGTTAAAAGTGGATAGTTTCATCACCAAATAAGAATATCTTGCTTTGTTCACGGGTTATAAATGATTGCCACCATAAGTGGTAAAATTATTTTTATTATTTTATTTTTGATTCACATATTTTGTCTTTTTCTGCGCCCTGCATTTACATGTGTGTATGTATGTGAGCATGCATATGAAGCATGTTCAAATGTATGGGTGGCAATTGTATTCTCATTCATTGACCTGCCCAAATATTATTAGTTGACAATTTCAACTACTGAAATAGTAAGATCGCAGATCTAACAAGCTCTAATAAAAACATTGTAAGCTGCCATCTGATTGTCAACTGAATCAATTTAAATAGAATGCTTAGCATTTATTATGATTAGTGTCATTCCATTTAACTTTAATTTCATATATGTAATATTGATATTTTTTAAGCAACATATATACAATATGTACTTTGATTGTATAACATAATAATAATATTAACATCATACATATGTATGTAGATGTCTTACAAACTCAGTGCACCCAAACATTGTATGCCTTACGTGTTTTGAGTGTATTCATATATTTACGTTTGTAAATAAAATAAAAAATATAAACATCTAAAATATGTTCATGTCCCACAAACACAATTTCAGCGCACACAAGCATTGTACGAAGCAAAAAACAGCGTCGCTGCGTGATCAAAACAAATCATTTTAAATATGGCGGCTTCCCTGAAAAGTAAACAAAGAAGCAATATTCACAACACAAGCAGCTGTTCGCTCTCGTTTTGTATAGGTGCCCAAACGTAAGTTTGGTGATGCACCACTAAAATTGAGTTGGCAGCTCTGAGTTCCGCTCTAGTAGTTATATACTCGTTGCTCATGATACAAAAACATACGATAAGGCATTTACGCGCACAACTTTTGACTCGTTCTGCGCATGACGTCACGATAGACACATTTTGTGTATAGTTGTATTAAATGAGAGCGTTATTCGATATAAGTGGATCAATTTGCTAAATTTTAGGTATATCAAAATAAAGCCCATTTCCAAACACGAATTTTATAATTAAATTTACTATTTATGTTATTATTTTTCGGTATTTTCGCTTACGACTAACATTTTTTATATTTTTTTGGGTTTGCTCGCTTAAGACTATTATTGTCTTTTAAGAGTGTAGCCACCCGTTCAAGGGTCTCTTTTCAAGCAGTTCGCTGGCAATCTTTTTCTGTTTGAGCGACCTTTGAATAAATAGTTGGACAAGCTGTGGCATTCAACAGTCGCAACTTTGCATAACCTAAACTCCACTGTTAAGTAGATATAAAGATGACAAATGCACACTTAAATACCCATTTCAAACTGCATATTGTTCGAAAAATCATCCATTGTGATATGATCTTCACAAATAACGGCAGTATCAGCATTTAAGTTATTTCTGCGGCTAAATTTTATCCACAGTGATTTTTGCATTTAGGGAATGTAAATGAATGCACTTTAACATCTTTAACATTATTATTTTTCCACACCCAAACACAGCACAACGCATAATTTCTTTTGTTCTTTTAACTCTTTTCACAAAATATATATATATATGTAAACAAACCACAGCAAGTCTATCGTGACGTAAAAAACGGTCAGCTGATAAAAAGCAATATGGTGGACATGCGCAATGCCTCATCTGGTAGTCTTTACATCATGCTCGTTGCTTGCATTACGCAGAATGTACATTATTCGTCTATGTATGATGATTTCAAATCATAGTTGCACTGGTGTTGGTGCAAGTCCCGTTAGGGCATACATTTATACTAGAGGTCTGCATGGCTGCATTCACAACATACGCCAAGTTGAATGAATTCGAATTGAATTGAGTTGAGTGAGTGCGAAGTGAGTCTGACGCGAGCACACTCATTCACTCAAATTTGTTCGGTCTTGCATTCAAATTCACTCAACTCATTTTGCGCATTGTTCTTTCGAACATGTTATTTTTGTCATTCATGCAGACCTCTAATTTATACTTTACATAAGATCTGCATAACTTGGTATGAAGATAGCAAGTGACACCACAAAGATCTGCATCAAAAATATGGATGGCAAGCTCACCCATACCACCCCAGCCACATTCCCCCACCTTTTGCAAACCTTGAGCTAGAGTCACTAAATTTCCAGCCTCCCTTTCCACAGCTTTTACAAACTTTTCCAATTTGGATGGAAGACATTTGGTGGAATCCCCATCTGCATCCGAGAATCTTTAAGGCAGCGCAAACCCTTTCCGCATCCGTACCCTTTGCAATCAGGCCTTTTTTTTACCGGTTTTAAAACTGGTAACGAGAATACCGCAGTCGGCTGCGTCCGACTGCAACGTTTCCACTTGTTCTTTTACGTTTTGTGATTGAAGGTTGTCTTGGTGGTGTAGGTTAACTTTGACGTTTGTTTGAATTGAATTAAAACTTATTGAATTTAATTAACAAAAATAAAATAAAGTAAAGTAACTGCTAACAACTTTAGGCATGGATTGATTATATCACTTTGTAAACGATAATATACGGCAATAACTTATTTGACTTGCATACATAAAATGAAGGCTTTGCTGCTTTTTTGTGTGTTTATATTGTGGTTTGATGATCATTTGCCTTCTTCTGCTCCAGTGGTATTGACAAGTGTTCCTTTAAACTGATTGTGCCATTCAAGATTTTGTTTCGTCACCGAATCGCCTCTCTTAGCTGCCTGCTTGCCACTATAAATCATAATACCACATCCGACAACAGTCAAGCCAATCATTATATTTGCCAACCTGATGCGCATTTTGTTGCGGCAGCGTTCCATTTCTTCTTGGCTGCAAGTGAATTGCAATAAACTGTTTATCGATTCATGGAACTTTATATGTGTACATTCCAATTACATGCCTTACAAAGTTTGGCACATCAGCTGTTGTTTTGTACTTGCCACTCCAAACCAGGAAGCGCTTTTCCAATCCATTTGGCTCATGATTTTTAAGGGACAGTCTTAAAATTTGCGTATTGCCGAATCCTCTTTGAGCCAGTAAATAGAATGTGCGCCGTCCCAAACTCGCAATAACCAAGGGCTTATGCATAATAAAGTGGCTTCTTATATAAATTGTATTTTTAGTAGGCTTAACTATGTATGTATTGTTTGTATCAATTTGTAGCGAAGGTTGGAGTTTTATGTAATATTCGTGGCTGGCAGTGTTGTAGTTTGCTCCTTTTTTTTACCAAAATGCGCTCGTTAATAATGCCACTGAGGTATATATCACTGTAGAACAAAACAAAACGAAGGTCCAAATTTTGATAAATTAAAAATAAATGTATTCTAAACTTCATGTATTTACGGTTATTAATATTTGTGAGTTATGTGATGTGTCAAGATAGCAACGAATTGAACGAATCGATTTTCGGATCAAAGTTAACGATTCGGACCAACATATGAACGTAGAGTATATACTTAACAGAGCGGAACTCAGAGCTGCCAACTCAATTTTAGTGGTGCATCACCAAACCTACGTTTGGGCACCTATACAAAACGAGAGCGAACAGCTGCTTGTGTTGTGAATATTGCTTCTTTGTTTACTTTTCAGGGAAGCCACCATATTTAAAATGATTTGTTTTGATCACGCAGCGACGCTGTTTTTGCTTCGTACAATGCTTGTGTGCGCTGAGATTGTGTTTGTAGGACATGAACATATTTTAGATGTTTATATTTTTTATTTTATTTACATACATCTATATATATACAAGAGTTCGTCAGCGTTAAAATGGATCAGCCACAGCCTAAACAAAAAGAGCTAGGAGGCTGAAATTTTCACACAATTTTCCATGCAGGTAGTAAGTGAGCACTAAGAAGGGAATTTTTTTTTGGACAACTCCTTCAAGTACCTTTCATACGATTTGGAGCACTTTTTACCCATTTTAAAAAACAAATTACAATTACAACAAGTACCCATTCCACTACTGTCGCCTGACTGTCGCACAAGTTGAGGGTTTGATCGCGAGCGAGAATACAAAAACAAAACAAATGCGCAGTGACGCCTTCGCGTCGCACAAGCAAAGTCATAAAAAAAGGTTCAGCACTTGCAAAAAAGAAACGGATTTCCGCTTCTTAATGAATAAGTGCATACACAATTAAGAGAACAATGCGCTTGAAAATAATTTTCATAATTTTATGTTTATGCACAGTGCACATTTTTTCAAATTTGTGTGCCTTTGACAATTGATTTACGACCCAAGTAGCGTTTGTTGTTGTTGTCAGTGTTGTTGTTGGGCCCGCACTGCTACTTTTTGTTGGTGTCATTGATTTTAAAAAACAACAACAATATAACAAAACTTGGTGCGTCCAGAAAAATTTCCCACACCAGAATATGTTATGGGGGTGGATTCGCCTACTTGCTGCTTATTAACTTAGACAAAAGGTAACACACTAACATTATTGATATAAAATTTTGAACAAGCAAAGGGCGTTCACATAAGGGCGCGTGTTGCTCTTATGATAATCAGATAATTTGAAATCTCGCTCCGATCATGCGCCTTTGTTGTTGCTCATTTACGTTCGCTCTCTATTTAATGTGCGCGCTTTGCATGCCAATCATAAAGTTTAAAAACCCTAGCTCCTCCGCACACACACTAAATTAAAGCTTAAGGCAATGTACAATTCGTTTAACTGCAGCCTCTTAGATATGTTTTGCATTGATTCAGTGCGTGCGAAGAAGGTAGAGATACTACGCTCTTTGTTTGACTTGCAGAGCGCGCGCATACATAAGAGAGTTAGCCGAATCAGCTATAATTGGTGATGGAGCCTGCCTTTTTATAGCTCTTCTAAACAATATAATCGCGCTATGTCATACTTCAAGCTGCAGCAGAAATTTTTGCTGTAAATTTCCAACTTTTTCAGAATGGAAATTTATTACTGGCATTTGGAAATAACATGCATCCTGTTGCGTTTTACCGGTCCATTAATGAATGGACATTTTGATACTTATACTCCTTTAGAGGAAGTATTAACTCAAGATTCTGATACGTCAAGTGAATGCAAAACCGAAAATGTTAAAAATCCCGTTAAAAGACTTAGTCGGTTCGCCGACAAGACAGAAAAAAGGTACTAAAACATTCATTTGAAAAAAAATCGTGATATTAATAGGGGTAAGCTCATAATTTTGAAGCTCATAGAGTTGCAGTGAGAAGACGTCAGGCTAATAATCCTGATGCACGTCAAGAAAGGCGTTTGCGTTCATGGACTGCTAAAGCCATATCTGGCTTAAAATATGATTTTGGAATAGCTTACAAGTCAGATAAAGTTACTCAACTTGGTAGTATGAATTTTATATGCAAACATTGTATTGCTTAAAAATGGAAAAATGAGCCTTTGGGTATCTGTTGCAAGGCAGGACAAGTTAAGCTTTCCCAAAATGAAAGTTTTCCTGATCCACTTAAAAGCTGAATAATTGGTTGACATCCCAAGCAGCTACTTTCAGATTTCTTTTGGTAGTACAAAAATTGTAATGAAAGTTGGTCAACCTTTAAAGTCCAAGGACAAGTGTATCACTTAATTGGTAGTGTCCGCCCTTTGCCAAATGAAGAAATTAAGTTTTTTCAAATTTATTTTGTTGGTGATGATGAAAAGGAAGCTCAACTATGTTTCAAAAATATTTCAAATGTTGATTGTTGCGTAGTAAAGGATCTTCAATGTATGTTTCATCATAATAATCGTTTTTTAAAAGATCTAAAAATGGCTCTTAATAATATACCAACAAGTACTAAAGATTATAAATTGATTATACATGCTGATCGAACACCCGCTGGTGCTCACAAAGGGCAACAATGCACCTCTATCAAGCGAAATAGCTTTAGTTATTGTTGGTCAGCAATTTGAAAAGCGCGATATTATTATTGAAAGTCATAATAATAAATTACATCGTATAAGTGAGGTGCATCGATCTTACGATGCCTTTCAGTACCCTTTGTTATTTCCTTATGGCGAAGATGGCTATTCAGTGGATATACCACAATAGAATCCATTATTATAAAGGAGGAGGAGATATCTGCGTAAAGCTTTTACAGCTATAAAATAATGATTCGTCAATCTGAGTTAAATCATTTAATTTATTGTCGTTCCCTTTTAAGTCAGTTTTTGGTTGATATTTATGCTAAAATTGAAACAGAAAGGTTAAATTATATTCGCTACATTCAAGCGAAACTCAGAGCAGATAGCTATATACATCTACAAGATGCAATAGGCCAACAAGATTTTGTCGCAGCTCAACTTGGTCAGATGGTAATTTTACCATCTTCTTTTACAAGCTCTGCACGATATATGCATGAAAAGACTCAAGATGCTAAGACATATGTTCGCCATTATGGGCGACCAGAACTTTTCAAAACATTCACATGCAATCCACAATGGTATGACATAAAAAGTGTTTTAATACCGTGTCAAAAAACGTATGATCGTCACGATATTATAGCTATTGACAGAAGGTTCTTTGTTTGGAAGCGTGCAATGTTTCATGTACTCTGTGGAATGGCAAAAGCGGGGCTTACCACGTATTCTACTTTGGTTGGAAAATAAAATAAGACCAGATAAAATTGATAAAATTATCTGTGCCGAAATACCAAACGCAGATGAGGATCCTTTGTTATTTAACATTGTTAAATCAAATATGATTCATGGTCCTTGCGGTTCATTTAATAATAAATCGCCATGCATGCAAAATGGAAAATGTACCAAAAGGTTTCCTCGACAATTACTTAAATAAACTGTGACTGGAAAAGATAGTTACCCTCTATATCGTAGAAGAGCGATAGAAGATGGTGGTAATGCAATTAATATAAACGGTAATTGCATAGATAATCGTTGGGTTGTGCCTTATAACTGTGTACTATTGAGAACATTTGAAGCTCACATAAATGTTGAGTATTGTAGTTCTGTAAAGTCTATTAAATACATTTGTAAATATTTTAACAAGGGCAGTGATCAAGCATAATTTACTCTTGAAGACCAACGTAATGAAATTAATATGTACGAAAGTGACCGTTATATAAGAAGCTCAGAAGCGGTATGGAGAATCCTTGCATTTCCCATACATGAACGTTTTCCGGCTATTACACACTTAGCAGTTCATTTAGAAAATGGTCAACGGACATATTTTAACCCCAATAATCCGCAACAATTACTTGACAGATTAAGCACTACACCCAAAACCACTTTGCTAGCTTTCTTTGAGCTATGCACACGCGATAAGTTTGCAAGAACGCTTCTATATTGTGAATTTCCATCGTACATGGAACAATAAAAAATTTCAAAGAAGAAAACGGGGGCATGATGTGCCAAATTTTCCTGGAGTTAAAAGAGATTCAGCTTTGGGAAGAGTTTACACTATTCATCCCAATTATACAGAATGTTTTTATTTAAGACTTATATTACATTTTGTAAGTGGCCCAACTTCATTTTTAAATTTAAAAACCGTTAATGGTAAAGCATACGCATCATTTTAATTGGCGTGTAAAGCTCTAGGATTGCTAGAAGATGATAAGCACTGGGATTCAACTATAGCCGAAGCTGTCACATGTCAAAATCCTACAAAACTTAGAGAACTTTTTGCAATAATGTTAGTATTTTGTCAAATTTCAGATGCTCTGAAACTTTGGAATACTTATAAAGAAAGTTTCTCAGAAGATATTTTAAGAGCCTTTCATTTTTCACAAGACAGAAATATTGATGAATGTATTGTGAATAATTTATTAAATAGTTGTCTTATTTACATTGAAGATATTGTACTGTCTATTGGTGGTCAAAACTTGACTTATTATGGACTTCCACTACCAATTAGATCCGAGGAAATTGTGCCATATATTGAATATCATAGAGAAACAAATTATGAAAATTGCGATAATTTTGGCTGTTAATAATGAGCTACTCCTTACTGCTGGGCAAAAACAAGTATACGAGCAGATACTTCATAGCGTTGAACCAGAAGAGGGAGAGATCGAGTTTTTAGATGCACCTGGTGGAACAGGTAAAACGTATCTTTTAAATTTATTATTGGCAAAGGTACGGCAAAGTAAAAAAATTGCATTGGCCGTTGCTTCTTCCGTTATCGCAGCCACTTTACTTAATGGTGGTCGCACAGCGCATTCTACACTTAAGATTCCATTTAATTTGATTCATTTAGAAACACCACATTGCTCAATTTCAAAGCAATCTAATATTGCTGCTGTGCTCAAGGATTGCAAGCTTATTGTTTGGGATGAGTGTACTATGGCCCATAAAGGTGCTTTTGAAGCTGTAGATCGATCTTTGAAAGACATTCGAGATAGTGAACACTTAATGGGTGGCATAACTGTTCTCTTAGCTGGTGATTTTCGACAAACTCTTCCAGTGATCCCCAGAGGAACAAGAGCAGATAAAATAAATGCTTGCTTAAAGTCTTCAATTTTGTGGCTCAAAATACAGAAAATTGCATTAATGAAAAATATGCGAGTGCACTTAAAAGGTGGTAGCATAGCTGGTGAATTTGCAGAAATGCTTCTTCAAATAGGAAATGGATTATTTTCAGCCCATGATGGCAAAATAACTTTACCATCCACTATGTGTCATGTTGTGAAAAGTATTGAAGAGCTAACTCTAAAAATATTTCCGGATATTACAAATATCTCTCAAAAATCACTCGAATGGTTTTCAGAACGTGCTATTTTGACTGCGAGAAATGACAATGCATTGGAAATAAACGAGTTTTTATTAGAATCATTTCAAAGTAAAGAAATTACATATAACTCTATTGATTCTGTTACTGAAATCGAAGATGCAGTTCATTACCCCGTCGAGTTTCTTAATTCATTAAATCCGGCTGGCCTGCCTCAACATAAATTAACTTTAAAGATTGGTTCACCTGTAATGTTGATTCGCAACTTGAAGCCGCCAAAACTGTGCAATGGTACAAGATTGCAAGTTAAAGTTCTTCATAAGAATGTTGTCAAAGCAATGGTCTTTACTGGCAATGGCATAGGGGAAACGGTTTTTATACCGAGAATTCCATTAATACCTTCTGATTCTGAATTGCCAAATCAATTTAAAAGATTGCAATTTCCTTTAAAAGTTTGCTTTGCCTTAACAATTAATAAATCACAGGGACAAACTCCTAAATTAGCCGGACTAGACTTAAGATACGATTGTTTCTCTCATGGCCAATTTTATGTAGCCTGCTCAAGAGTCAGTTCACCAAAATGTTTATTGGTATTAGAAACTGACGGAAAAACAACCAATGTCGTTTATAAAGAAGCTCTTAAAAGTTGTTGATAATTGCAAATTAAATTCAATTAAGTGGATAAGACCTACTGGGGCAATCACAATAAAAAATGACGCGCCTGATTCTCTACCTCAATGGTGGCGTGGAAAAGAGAATATTAAATACTTTGCTTTAATATTTTGGAAAATATTTTCTAATTTATTTATTATGTATCTATCTTCTATTGCTTAAATTTATGTAAACTATCCGCGCAGCGAAGTAAGCGGGCCACCTACTAGTACGTAAATATATTAATACAATCAATACACTTAAGGCATACAATGTTTGGGTGCGCTGAGTTTGTAAGACATCTACATACATATGTATGATGTTAATATTATTATTATGTTATACAATCCAAGTACATATTGTATATATGTTGCTTAAAAAATATCAATATTACATATATGAAATTAAAGTTAAATGGAATGACACTAATCATAATAAATGCTATGCATTCTATTTAAATTGATTCAGTTGACAATCAGATGGCAGCTTAAAATGTTTTTATTAGAGCTTGTTAGATCTGCGATCTTACTATTTCAGTAGTGGAAATTGTCAAATAATAATATTTGGGCAGGTCAATTGCCACCCATACATTTGAACATGCTTCATATGCATGCTCACATACATACACACATGTAAATGCAGGGCGCAGAAAAAGACAAAATATGTGAATCAAAAATAAAATAATAAAAATAATTTTACCACTTATGGTGGCAATCATTTATAACCCGTGAACAAAGCAAGATATTCTTATTTGGTGATGAAACTATCCACTTTTAACCGTTCTTACTTTCCGCTGGCCCGCCGCCTATCCTTTAATACAAAGACCGCTGAACGCAAAGCGCAATTGAAATAAAACAACAACGTGATGGCTTGCCGTAGCTAAAACGCACAAAATGCGCAATGTAAAAATACAATTTTTCCCAATATTAATTTATAGTCAAAATTATGTATATCAATTATAGAATTTAATATATGGATAACTTATATTAAGCATATAAATACAAAATATGTTTATTCAAGTGTTAGTATAGAAGTGTTATAAATAGCTTGTTTTATTAGTTGTGAATGCCCTACCTAATTGCCAAAGTATAAATACACATATAAAATAGAGATTGAGCTAAAGTATCTCACGTTAAGCATCACAATTGCGCCAAGTTCATATTAAGTCTACTACCCTTCCATGTTGGGCAGCAGCAATTAGATTCAAGCAAAAGTCTTAAATTGCCAAACTCAAGTTCTTTAGCAAGTCAAGAGAAACGAAGTACGGCAACATATTATTTTCGGCAATCGCATCGCACACTTTGCGATCAAAACAAAAGTCTAAACAATGATGGCCGACCTTGATTCTTCGCTATTTCCCTATGCACCAGCTGATTTTCAAATTGCTGGCAGAATAAGTTGGCAAGGCTTAGAGCAAAATTATTTGTATGCTATAATGAGCATAGGTCTGAACGTTTTCTGTTAATGTGGCGGGCTCTGTTTTCCTCTCTGTTAGGTATATACTCGTTGACTCAAATTGGCACTGTATAAACCCAGTATCGATTACAAATTTCATACCATCGACTATGTTAAGGTTCTGTTCAGTGCTCTGTAATGTTAACTTCTTACATTCCCATAGACGAACAATGTAATACCCCGATTCCATTAGGCTGCATCTTTCATTAACAGCGAGTGAAAGATGTAGGTGATTCCAATATAAATCCAATTGCATAGTTGCATCTTGATTTAACAGGCTCTGTAAAAAGACAGCAGACAGCTGTTTGTGTATTATACGTTTATATTTAATTGGAAGCAAATATGAGTTCGAACACAAATAAAATTAGTGAAGCTAAAAAGTAAAAATTATTGCTTTAATTTTTGCGCAAAATGCAAACATGGTTTAACGAATATCCCAGTTTGTTTGGACAGGCACTTAATGACAAGCTGTTTTACTCAAATTGGCACTGTTAAAACCAAGTATCGATTACAAATTTCATACTATCGACTATGTCAAAGCTCTGTTCAGTGCTCTGTAATGTTAACTTCTAACATTCCCAGTTGGTCGGTTTCGAACCAACTGGGAATGCAGCCGACCAACGGGGAAAATTTGAATAAGATTCCCATTGTACAAATGGGATTCTAATACAAAAAGATGCGGCATCTTCGAATACCAATTACATACTTGCATCTTGCTCTAGTGGAATCGGGGTATAATACCCTGATTCCATTAGGCTGCATCTTTCATTAACAGCGAGTGGAAGATGTAGGTGATTCCACTATAAATCCAATTGCATAGTTGCATCTTGATTTAACAGGGTCTGTTAAAAGACAGCAGACAGCTGTTTGTGTATTATACGTTTATATTTAATTGGAAGCAAATATGAGCTCGATCACAAATAAAATTAGTGAAGCCAAAAGAGTTAAAATTATTGCTTTAATTTTTGCGCAAAATGCAAACATGGTTTAACGAATATCCCAGTTTGCTTGGACACGCACTTGATGACAAGCTGTTTTACTCAAATTGGCACTGTTTAAACTAAGTATCGATTACAAATTTCATACTATCGACTATGTTAATGCTCTGTTCAGTGCTCTGTCATGTTAACTTCTAACATTCCCAGTTGGTCGGTTTCGAACCTACTGGAAATGCAGCCGACCAACGGGGAAAATTTGAATAAGATTCCCATCGTACAAATGGGATTCTAATACAAAAAGATGCGGCATCTTCGAATACCAATTACATACTTGCATCTTGCTCTAGTGGAATCGGGGTATAAGACGGGAAAACAGAGATGGTATGTTATGTAATTTACATTCTGCGTGATGCAAGCATACAACTGGGGAAACGGCAAAAAGCCAGTATTTCTTATCACTTATTTACCTACTTCACTAGCTACAATGTCAGCTAGTGCGAAGTCGGCCATCATTGTTTAGCTTTTTGTTGTGACTGCAAAGTGTGCGAAGCGCAAGGCGTAATTAATTGTTGCCGCTTTTCAGTTCTCTTGTTGTTGTCACAAAATTTTAAATCTGCAATTTAGACTTTTGCTTCAACCCGATTGCTGCTGCTCAACAAGAAAGGATGGTATAGACTTTATATGAACTTTGTGAAATTTAATAGATAAACGTTAGGTACTTTAATATTATTTGTATTTTATATGTTTATTTATATTATGGCAGTAAGTAAGGGCATTCATATCTAAAAAAAAGAAGTTGTTTATAATTAATTTAACTAACACTAAAGTAAACGTATTTTGTATTCATATACTGAAAATAAACTATCTGTACATTAAAATTATGTATTTGAATTATTATTGACTTTAATTGAATTTTGGGTCAAAGGGTATTTTTATTTTGTGCAGCTTGTGCGTCTCATCTACGACAAGCCAGCGCGTTGCTTGCTTTTTTTGAGTTCTGCTTTGCGTTCAGCGGCCTGTGTATTAAAGAAAGGCGGCGGGCCAGCGGAAAGCAAGGACGGTAAAAATGTGTTAGTATGTGTATGCATGTGCGTTTGCTTCATTCTTGCTGGGCCTGCTCGTTGAGATTTTTGTTAGTTTTTCTCTTTACGTTTTTTCAAATGCATTATTGAATACACTTTCGGCACTTCTGCGCATCGCTGCATAAATGTATGGTAGTTGCGATGGCAAAATTGTTGGAAAGTGCCATAGAGCTAAAAACATGAAAGAGTATGTATGACCAGCAATTAAAAACTGATAATTGCCTGCTCATTTTACTAGACGCTTGTTAATTTTGCTGTTAGTCTGTTCCTGCAAATGGTCGATCAGCACAAAATATGATATTTTACTGCCTTGGAAGTATTGTTTTTCTGGTTTTTCTTAGGTTTTTGTAGGCAAAATACAAATATGCACCAAATTTAATCAAAATATTGGCTGTTTAGCGTTTGCCGAAATTCATAATAGTTGAGAAAGGTCAATGAATGCCATGGAAAATGCTACGCATACATTTAAATATGCACATGTAGATATACAGGAACGCACACACAAACAAAATATCAAAAACCGCTACAAAGCCAAGGCCCACCAAAACTGCAAACATTTAAATAAAAATATATGCATGAAGCACGTTCAAATGTATGTATGCGTGGCTACGACGAGCCAGCATGTGTTGTTGTTGTGTTTTGCCTATTATCAAATGGCACACGCACATGCATACACACAAAGATGAACTTGACCTACATTTTTTTGCAGTCAGCTGTTGCCGTTTTGCCGTAGGAAAATTAAAAATATTTGTTACATGTTCATATGATATTATAAATTTATTTATATTCAAAATTGAAATGTATAATCAAATATATCTATACTATTATATAAAGCTTAGTACGCAGGAACTAGAATTATTTCTGATAGAAATTTATACATTATTTCTAATGTGTATCCTAAGACCCTGTGTGCCCCTTAAAAATACCGGAAAAATCCCAAAAACGCAAAAAAATGGCAAAACAAAAAGGTAAAAGAGTAATACGGGCACACTTGTGCCTAGAAATAATGTGCTGCTCATTTTTTCTAGCAGAAATACAGATGTTCAATGCCATCCACACGATCCACTTCAATGTAATCGATGTGGCAACTCTCAACATTTTTTGAGTATACATTTCTAGCTGCTGCATATACTCATTAGAAATGTCTCTAGAAATTATGTCCAGAAATTATTTCTAGCGTTTTCATACCCTTAACCCATAAAATGGGTAAATAAGGGTATAATGGTTTTGTGCAAAAGTATGTAACAGGCAGAAGGAAGCATCTCCGACCCTATAAAGTATATATATTCTTGATCAGCATCAACAGGAGAGACGATATAGCCATGTCCGTCTGTCCGTCTGTCTGTCTGTATGAACGCGTGGATCTCAGAGACTACAAGAGCTAGAGACTTCTGATTTTGTATTTAAGTTCTCCTATACCATGAGCAGAACAAGTTTACTTCAAATTAGCGATAACTATTCTGGTTTCCGATATACACATAATATCGATAACAATAAAATATCGAATTTGGAAAATCTAAAAATTAGGGTTGAAGTAATGGATAATGTTAGAACTTTTCTGAAAATTTCGTCCAAATCGGTTGAGAAACACCGGAGATATTGAACTTAATCGATGGAAGCTAAGCCAGCATACCAAAGTCTTATATAAATTAAATATATATATTGCAACTGGGTTCAGGGTATCTTCTAGTCGGGCTCTCCCGACTAGAGCCTTCTTACTTGTTTGTATATGGAGTTTGACACAACTAGAAATATTTCTAGTTCCTGCGTACTAAGCTTAAAGAGGAAAAGTTTGATTTTTTGTATGATACTATTTGGCTCCAAAACTACTGGACCGATTTAAAAAATTTTCACCGTTGGCAAGCTACACGTTTCGCGCTGAACATGGGCATTGTTTCATTTTCAACAAAATTAGGGATGCTTACTAAAACTTTAAAAAAGCAATTTTGTGAGGCAATATTTTACTACTTTCAACTGCTTGCACTGCTTGCGACCTAAACTTACCGCAACTACTTGCTTACTTGCCACTGCTTGCTAACTGCTTGCAACAATAAAATTTTTTGCTTAAAATTCACAACTGGTTCCATCCTTCTGAGCATTGTATGAAACCTTCTCAATTGAAAAATATAGTAAAGCTAAAGGCCTGTTTACTCTCGACATAACTTAACGTAACATAACGTAAGAGGCAGCTCACATAACTTAAGGAATGTATGCGTTTACTCTCAACATAACTTACATCAGTTTGCAGTGCTGTACAATTGTGTTAGCAGTGTTGTTAAACAAATACAAATCAACAAACATTGAGAACACGTGTATTAACATAATCAAGTGAATAATAATAATTAGAACAATGGAGAAGGCAGTAGTAGGGTTTGCAATGTATTTGAACATCATTGCATTGTACAAAAAGCAGAAAGAACAGGAAAAAAGAAAGCGGCGTTGGGCAGTACGTCCAATAAATCGAAACTGGCATACCAGTGGGTATTTTACAAAAAACTTCTCAGCTATGAGAGATTGGGACGAAGAGCAGTTTTTTATCCATACGCGGATGAATAAAAAACTGTTCCAGTTGCTACTGTGCTTACTGCAAGACAAACTCAGGAAGCCGCGACAGCGCATAAGCACAGAGGAGCGGCTCGAAATTACATTATTGTAAGTTTATTTTGATATAAGTGCATAAGTTATATGTATGGACTTTATTTGTCATAATTTTTTATTCTAAAGGTTTTTGTCTCATGGAAGCAGTATGCAAATGATTGCTTGGAGCCATAAGCTTGGCAAAACAACGATTTGGAAGATTGTTTTTGAAACTTGTGAAGCGTTATGGGATGTGCTTTCAGGTAGTCATTCAATAATGCATGTACTTTATTTATTACTAAAAATGTTTTTTTTTGTCCAATATGTTTTTTCAGTGATATATCTGTCGCCTCCAACCGAGTCGCAATATAAAGATATTGTGGCCGATTTCGAAAATTTATGGAACTTGCCGAATTGCGTTGGTGCAGTGGATGGGAAGCACATCGCAATTAAGTGCCCCAAAAACAGTGGTAGTATGTTTTTTAATTACAAAAAAACCTTTAGCATTGTTTTAATGGCTGCCTGCGACGCCCGGTACACATTCACTGCAACAAGTGTGGGAAGCTATGGCAGTGAAAATGATACAGGTATTTAATTCAGTTTCATCTCTTGTGTAAACCTTATTAATTATAACCAAATTATGTTTAACAGGTGTTTTCAACATGTCAGATTTCGGGAGAAAACTTTTAGATGGAACTTTGCCATTGCCGCCAAACAAGCCACTACCGAATTGTGGGGAACCATTTCCACACTTTTTTGTTGGCGATGCTGCTTTTCCTTTAAAGAAAAATTTGATGAGACCGATTTCGCCAGCACGATCAGGGGTTGCATTGTCCCTTGAAGACAATGTATACAACTACAGGATTTCAAGGGCACGACGAACCATTGAAAATTCTTTTGGAATTTTGACCGCTCGTTGGCGAATTTTAAACACTACGATGGAGTTCATGCCAGAGAACGCCGAAAAGATTGTTCTCACGTGTGTTGCATTACATAATTTTATTATGCTTAATGATTTGGAACGGCATTATTGTCCACCTTCTTATGTTGACCAGGAAGCGTCGGACAATAGCATAGTATTGGGTGGCTGGCGGAGTGAAATTCAGTCTTGTAACAGCATTCGCGAGTACTGTGAGACCACAGCCGCAGAAACACAAACTATGCAATGTTACTGCGGAACAAATTGCATTCCTATTTTATGAATGAAGGTGCTGTGACGTTCCAGCCACAATAAAATTTATCACATAATTAAAATTAAATTTTGTTTTAATTTATTCATTTTCTGCTAATAATTGCATAATTTTTGCCACAACACTAATTTTTTTGGCTGGTGACATTGCCGACCAACTTTTCTTGACAATGTTGGACGCATTTACTGCCACTTCATCCTCTGCTTCCTTTTCTTTAATCGAACCGAAGTATTCCATGATTGCATTGGTTGCCATTGACAAATTATCGTCAGCGGTGGTGTTTGTGCTTTTTCGTTTTTTGGACGGATGTTGAGATGCCACAGGTACAGCATCAGGGGAAAAATCAAAACATGGTGATGACGATTCCTCAATAATGTCATCAGCATTTAGGGTTGAGGAGAACAAGTCATCACTTTCAGAAAATGTTGGCAGTGACTCCTCTGACAACGTGAAATTTGACTTTTGCCTAAACAATAAATACATTTTTGTTGTAAAAAAAACTAACAAAGTGTACATAAGTAATTACCGGCGTCTGTGCAAATGATTTTTGAGAAACTGCAAACTTTGGAAGTGCACCCATTCCGAAGACATACCAACTCCACTGCCTGAAGGTTCCACAATCCTCAACTCCCTCGAAAACCGCTCTCTCAGGCTAGTCCAACGCCTTTCACAGACATCAACTTTAACAAACAAACATATCAATGCAAAACCAAATACAATAAGTTTAATCAATATGCTTACCATTGCAACCAAGTTCTTTGGCAATTGTAGACCAAGCTTCTCTTTTTTAATTATATTTTTAAACTCTTTTGACTTTTTGTCATAAATCAAACTATGGTTTTGCACTAAAATTATTAACTTCTGCTCATCCATTTTGAATAAGTTGTTTAATTGTAGTTGACTAACGTTTTGCAAGACTGATTTCGAACAGCTGTTCGCTATTCGCGTAAATCAACACTGTTCGAATTAAGTTATTTCTGCAACCTGCAGGTTCAAAATTAAGTTATGTTCTGTTAAGTTATGTTATGTTGAGAGTAAACGATAACATTGAGAGCCATAAGGTAGATTGAGTCAGCTGACTCTTAAGCTATGTTATGTTAAGTTATGTCGAGAGTAAACAGGCCTTAAAAAAGTCTCGCCAACCTTTTACAGCTGATATTATTACATACATATATATATATATATATATATATATTTTTTTTTTTTGTTAAATTTGTTATTTTTGCTAATTTACTTTAATATTTTACTCTAATAAACCTTAGTCTAATTATTTACATAGTCTTACTTATATATACTTAAGTTATTTAAATAGTTTTGTTTTTAATTAAAAAAATGCCCAAAAGAACAAGAACTCAACTTTCTCGAAATAGTTCAAGGAAAACGCCGAAATTTAGAATCTTCGTCACAAACTGAAAATCGTCTATCAAGTCTGAGAGAATATGCGTCTCAATCGCGTGCCAGAGAGTCGAGTATCGAGCGTTCGCAGCGGCAAAATTTAAGAACCTCTCAAGTGCACGCGCGAGAGTCAAGTACTGAGCGTTTTCAGCGGCATGAAGAGCAGAATGCAAGAAATATACAAGGTCGCCATAGGGGATCAAGCAATGAGCGTTCCCAACGCCTTCAAGATCAGAGAGAGCGACAACAGGTGTACAGAGCTAGAGCTCGCAATCAAGTTTTAGCTCATGGTAATAGATCGGCTTTTAGATACGATCCACAGATTGATTATGCTCAACAGTCTTCCGTCCAAATCGGCGACATGACAAAGATCTGCCCTAAGTGTTCTGCCAAAAAATGGGCCGATGAAGCTAATGGCATGTGCTGTGCTTCTGGAAAAGTTAGTCTCCCCAATATTGAAGAACCGCCACAGCCAATGAAAAAGCTTTTGACAAACAATCATTCGCTATCTAACATTTTTTAACAAACATCCGTAAGTACAATAGCCTTTTTCAAATGACTTCGTTTGGCGCCAAAGAAATAAGAGATGGAAATTGTATGCCTACTTTTAAAGTAGAGGGACAGGTTTATCATCTTATTGGTAGCCTTTTACCACCACAAGGCCAAAATCCACAATGCTTGCAGACGTATTTCATTTCCGACGCAGATCAGCTATCGTTGAGGTCAAACATAGCTCCATCGCTAAAAATCGATTTAATTAACGAACTACAGACCGCACTGAACAACCACAACGTATATATACAAAATTTTAAACAAAACTTAGAACGTACCTCTTCGGATAATTTAAAGTTAATAATTCATTCTGACCGCCCGCCGCAGACAGCACACCCGGGTAGATACAATGCTCCAGCTGTAAACGAGGTAGCCGTTCTCTTGGTTGACGAAGAAAAAGGCCCCAGAGATATAGTGTTGCACGGAAGAGACGGCCAATTGAAAAGGGTCTCTGAGTTACACCGATCGTACGATCGTTAAAGGAGAAGACGGTTATTATTTAACTATTCCACAGAAAGATACAGCGACAAACAAAACTGTGACGTGCATGCAATTCTATGCATTTAGGTTGATGGTTAGAGCTGACTGTTTTAATCCATTACATTATTACAGGAACCTATTTAGTCAATTTATTGTTGATATGATGGCAAAATTGATATCGCAAAGATTGAATTACATATGTCGTAATCAACAGAGGTTATGGACTGAAGAATACGTTCATCTGAGAGACGCTTTAATTCAAGACGGCAATGTTGACCCATCAAATATCGGTCAACGTACAATCTTGCCATCTTCATTCACAGGTTCTCCACGTTATCTGCATGAGAAAACCCAAGACGCGATGACTTATGTCCGAAACTATGGATGACCAGATCTTTTTGTCACTTTTACGTGCAACCCCGAATGGCCTGAAATTAAAGCGGAACTACTACCTGGTCAGCGTTCTTTCGATCTTCATGACATAATTTCAAGGGCATTTCATTTAAAGATGAAGAAATTAATAAAATTATTCAATAAAGATGAAACATTCGGCAAAGTGAAATGTTTCATGGCAAGTGTGGAGTGCCAGAAGCGAGGTTTACCACACTGTCATATGCTGTTTTGGCTAGAAACAAAAATCCAACCAGACGAAATTGATAGTCTGATAGTTGCGGAACTGCCCAACCAACAAAATGATCCGATACTGTTCGATATCATAACTAAAAATATGGTGCACGGACCATGCGGAGAGCATAACTTAACAGCGCCATGTATGAATAACGGAATTTGCACAAAAAAATACCCACGACGTTTGGTCAACGAAACTCAGACCGGAGAGGACGGATATCCAGTTTATCGTCGTCGTGACACCGCAAATGGAGGACAAACCGCTTCGCTAAATATCAGAGGCAGTAATTTTACTATAGATAATAGTTGGATTGTCCCTTATTCTCCACTTTTGTGCAGGACGTTTAACGCTCACATAAATGTAGAGTATTGCCACTCAGTTCAAGCCATAAAATACATTTGTAAATACATAAATAAAGGATCGGACCAAGCTACATTTGGCGTCAGAAACGCAAATGATGAAGTACAAAACTACGTGAATGGCCGTTACATCAGTACATCTGAAGCTGCTTGGCGAATATACGATTTCCCGATCCACGAGCGCCATCCAACAGTCTTACAGTTAGCTGTCCACTTAGAAAATGGGCAAAGGGTGTATTTCACCGCAGAAACGGCTGAACAAGTGGCCAGAAATCCACGCAAAACAACTTTGCTTGCTTTCTTTGAGCTCTGTAATGAAGATGATTAGCAAAGACGCTGCTATACCACGAAGTCCCGCAATATTTCACATGGGCCAATAATAAGTTTACAAGAAGGAAGCGTGGTGAGAACGTAGTTGGCCATCCAGGAATAAAAAAAGATGCTGCTTTAGGAAGAGTCTATGGTGTTCATCCTTCTCAATCTGAGTGTTTTTATCTTAGGATGTTGCTGCATCACGTACGCGGTCCAACTTCATTCCAGCACTTGAAAACTGTGGGCGGAGTTCTCAAAGAGACCTATCAAGCTGCTTTCCGTGCTAGAGGTTTGCTAGAAAACGATGACCATTGGGAAAATACTCTAAGAGAAGCATCGCTTTTGCAATGTCCAATACAACTAAGAGAGTTGTTTGTGGTCATACTTTTATTTTGTCAGCCATCGGAGCCATTCAAATTGTGGGACAGTTTCAAAGATGATTTTTGTGAAGATGTTAGACACAGAATCAGACAAAAAAATCAAGACTTCGCGTTACCATACAATGAGAATATTTATAACGAAGGTTTGATAAAAATAGAAAATAGATTGTTGCAATTAAATGACAAAAGTCTAAGTGATTTTGGATTACCTTCTTCAGTTCGTCCAGCAAACAATGTTGAAGATAACATTGGCACATCACTAAGATACAAATGATTTGACCGCTTTCGTCACTGAAAACCTACCAAAATTAGTCCCAGATGAAAGACAAGCTTTTCAGACTATAGTCGACAGCGTGAATAATGCCAAACGAAAAATATTTTTCTTGGATGCGCCAGGCGGAACAGGAAAGACGTTTCTTGCTAATTTGATACTTGCTAGGGTCAGAGAATCAGGGAAGATAGCAATAGCAGTTGCTTCCTCCGGAATTGCTGCAACTCTCTTGAGAGGTGGCAAAACTGCTCATTCTACTTTTAAACTTCCGCTATCTGTAAATCTTGAGCAACAATCTATATGTTCTATCCGGAAAAAAGGGCCTCTAGGTAAATTACTACAAGACACCTCATTAGTTATGTGGGACGAATGCACGATGAGCCATAGAGCACATATAGAGGCCGTGAACAGAACCTTAAAAGACCTCAGGAACTCCTCTGCAGTCATGGGCGGGATAACTTTTGTATTTGCTGGAGATTTCCAACAGACTCTCCCCGTTATAAACAGAGGTACGCGAGCAGATATCATCAAAGCATGCTTGAAATCGTCTCCCTTATGGACTTCGATTAAAACATTAAAATTAAGGACGACTATGAGAGCTCATCTTCATGGAAGTGACAATGATTTCCCACAACAGCTGCTTAAACTTGGGGAAGGAATTTTCCCTGCTCCAAATTTAAGCGGATATAGTGACATTATTCTGGATGAGTCTCTAGGCCAAATACTCCATAATTTGGAAAATTTAATAGATGCAGTATACCCTGATATCGAGAATTTGCACGAAAAGGACTTTCATTGATTGTGCTCTAGGGCAATAATGTCACCAAAGAATGATGCTGTCAACGAAATAAACAATATTATTGTTCAAAAAGTCAGCGGTCAAATAAAAAATACAAGTCGATAGACACTGTAACTAATATTGAAGATATAGTTCATTATCCACAAGAAGTTTTGAATTCCTTGAACTCTTCTGGATTACCACCACACGAATTGACGTTAAAAATTGGAATTCCAATAATGCTGTTGAGAAATTTAAGCCCTCCAAGCATGTGCAATGGGACGAGGTTGCTCATTAAGGAGTTAAAGGAAAATTTAATTGTAGCGACTATTATGACCGGTCCAGCAGCTGGTCAACTAGCTCATATACCGAGGATACCGATGATCCCAACTGATTTGCCAATCCCATTTAAACGCCTGCAATTTCCGGTTAAGACATCGTTCGCATTAACAATTAACAAGTCCCAAGGTCAAACCTTCGAATTAGTTGGGATTGATCTGCGACAGAAATGTTTTACTCATGGTCAATTATACGTTGGCCTATCGCGGGTTGGAGCCCCTGAAAATCAATTTATTTTGCTGCCACAAATAAAAACCACATATAATATTGTTTACAGGGAGGCTCTTACTCAATAAATTAAATGGCTTTTGTTTTGCGGTTATGACCTTTTGAAAATTAGTATAAGTATAAATAAAAACAAGTAAGAAGGCTCTAGTCGGGAGAGCCCGACTAGAAGATACCCTGAACCCAGTTGCAATAAATATGTAAATTAAGTTTAGAATTGACTTTGGTATACTTACTTAACTCCAATCGATTAAATTCGATATCTCCGGTGTTTCTTAACCGATTTAGACGAAATTTTCAGAAAAGTTCTATCATTACCCATTACTTCAACCCTCATTTTTAGATTTTCCAAATTCGATATTTTATTGTTATCGATATTATGTGTATATCGGAAACCAGAATAGTTATCGATAATTTGAAGCAAACTTGTTCTGTTTATGGTAAAGGAGAACTTAAATAGAAAATCTGAAGTCTCTAGCTCTTGTAGTCTCTGAGATCCACGCGTTCATACAGACAGACAGATGGACAGACGGACGGACAGACGGACATGGCTATATCGTCTCGGCTGTTGATGCTGATCAAGAATATATATACTTTATAGGGTCGGAGATGCTTCCTTCTGCCTGTTACATACTTTTGCACAAAACCATTATACCCTTATTTACCCATTTTATGGGTTAAGGGTATAAAAATAATAATAATAATTATTATTATATTATTATGCCCGTGCGAAGCCGGGATGGGCTGCTAGTCATTAATAACTTTTAAGAAAATATGTAAAAGAACATATATAAGAAATTGTAATTTTATTATGTCGATTTTCTTTTAACTAAAAAATAAAATAAATCTATAAGTTTTTGGCTTATTATTTTGAATCTTTATTGGTATTAATTGGATTGACTTGTATTGTTTGGCATTGTTTCTTAATCAATGCATTAGTGTACAAAACAAAACAAGTAAGAAGGCTCTAGTCGGGAGAGCCCGACTAGAAGATACCCTGAACCCAGTTGCAATAAATAAATTTAATTTATATACGACTTTGGTATACTGGCTTAGTTTCCATCGATTAAGTTCAATATCTCCGGTGTTTCTCAACCGATTTGAACGAAATTTTCAGAAAAGTTCTATCATTATCCATTACTTCAACCCTCATTTTTAGATTTTCCAAATTCGATATTTTGTTGTTATCGATATTATGTGTATATCGAAAACCAGAATAGTTATCGATAATTTGAAGCAAACTTGTTCTGTTTATGGTATAGGAGAACTTAAATACAAAATCTGAAGTCTCTAGCTCTTGTAGTCTCTGAGATCCACGCGTTCATACAGACAGACAGACGGACAGACGGACAGACGGACGGACAGACGGACATGGCTATATCGTCTCGGCTGTTGATGCTGATCAAGAATATATGTACTTTATGGGGTCGGAGATGATTCCTTCTGCCTGTTACATACTTTTGCACAAAACCATTATACCCTTATTTACCCATTTTATGGGTTAAGGGTATAAATATGGAAAAATTACAAAAAAAAAAAAATAAATAAAAGTGAAATATAATTATAATAATTATTATTATATTATTATGCCCGTGCGAAGCCGGGATGGGCTGCTAGTCATTAATAACTTTTAAGAAAATATGTAAAAGAACATATTTAAGAAATTGTAATTTTATTATGTCGATTATCTTTTAACTAAAAAATAAAATAAATGTATAAGTTTTTGGCTTATTATTTTGAATCTTTATTGGTATTAATTGGATTGACTTGTATTGTTTGGCATTGTTTCTTAATCAATGCATTAGTGTACAAAACAAAACAAATCAAAAACACATGTAAGTGACGTGCGTTACAAAAAGAGCGGCAAGTGGAAACAACCACAAAGAAAAGCTTCGCGCGCTTTTAAATGCGTTTGCCTCGCTTTTGTGCTGACCCTTCTAACGATACGGTGAGGTTTATAAGCGATTCTTAAAAGTGAATTTTAAACTATGAACTTTTATAGATTGTCATTAATTTTAATAAATTTACTGAAATATTATACTGATTGATTAAAGTGCTTGTTTCAGTTTGGCACGCATAAAAGAATTGACTTAGTTGCCTTACACTGCACACCAACAAGATAGCAGTGCAAAACAAAAACAAGCCAGACAAGTAAGAAGGCTCTAGTCGGGAGAGCCCGACTAGAAGATACCCTGAACCCAGTTGAAATAAATATGTAAATTAAATTTAGAATTGACTTTGATATACTTACTTAACTCCAATTGTTTAAATTCGATATCTCCGGTGTTTCTTAAAAGTTCTATCGTTACCCATTATTTCAAACCTCATTTTTACATTTTCCAAATTCGATATTTTATTGTTATCGATATTATGTGCATATCGGAAACCAGAATAGTTATCGATAATTTGAAGCAAAGTTGAACTTATATACAAAATCTGAAGTCTCTAGCTCTTGTAGTCTCTGAGATCCACGCGTTCATACAGACGGACAGACGGACATGGCTATATCGTCTCGGCTGTTGATGCTGATCAAGAATATATATACTTAATGGGGTCGGAGATGCTTCCTTCTGCCTGTTACATACTTTTGCACAAAACCATTATACCCTTATTTACCCATTTAATGGGTTAAGGGTATAAAAAACATGGCGGGATGTGTATTGTAAACAAAGAAGCAATAATCAAAACATGCGCAGCTGTTTGTCGTTAGGGGAAACCGACGTTTTTACTCGCTATGTGTCCGCTTCGAACTTGCAGAAAAGTCATAGGCACCTTAACATCAACAATTCTGTAATGACGTCTTTCTGATAACTCGTCGCAGGAAAAAACTGTAAGTGTGCAAATATTTTACAGATCAGCTGAGCAATAAATGTTAATATAGAAAAGGACGAGAAGGACGGAAATATCAAAAAACAAAACGGTTATTGAATAAAATTCGTACAAGAAAAACATAAGTTTAGGAGAAAATTACACACATAATTCTAACATACGAGAAGACAATTTTGACAAAGATATGTTTTATATCAATGCATTGATACTACATTGCAATGTAGTGGACGACCAACTCCCTATTTACAACTATGGAAAAAACATTAGGTTTGAGACCAAATGTACTACTAAGTTTATTGAAATGTTCGAAAAAATTTATGCTTATGCAAAAATACCAGTAGACCCACAAGTCAAATGTGAATTGAAAATGTTATTATTATACAGAAAAAGAATAGCTTCAGAATATGATAGATGATTATTTGACAAATGAAATAATACGCTTCACCAATAGTTTAAGTAAAGAAAAAGACAGGAGACCTTCGGTTATGTATGGATTTAAGGAAGCCGAAAATAACCACTCTCATTGGGACATAATGCAAAAAGCGAGCGAGAAAACACAGTCAGTTCTGTTCTTGATCTCGATCAATGACAGTTTTTATACCCTTAACCCATAAAATGGGTAAATAAAGGTATAATGGTTTTGTGCAAAACTATGTAACAGGCAGAAGGAAGCCTCTCCGACCCCATAAGGTGTATATATTCTTGATCAGCATCAACAGCCGAGACGATATAGCCATGTCCGTCTGTCCGTCTGTATGAACGCGTGGATCTCAGAGACTACAAGAGCTAGAGACTTCAGATTTTGTATATAATTTCAACTTTGCTTCAAATTATCGATAACTATTCTAGTTTCCGATATACACATGCAATCGATAACAAAAAACATCGAATTTGGAAAATATAAAAATGAGGGTTGAAGTAATGGGTAATGATAGAACTTTTAAGAAACACCGGAGATATCGAATTTAAACAATTGGAGTTAAGTAAGTATATCAAAGTCAATTCTAAATTTAATTTACATATTTATTTCAACTGGGTTCAGGGTATCTTCTAGTCGGGCTCTCCCGACTAGAGCCTTCTTACTTGTCTGGCTTGTTTTTGTTTTGCACTGCTATCTTGTTGGTGTGCAGTGTAAGGCAACTAAGTCAATTCTTTTATGCGTGCCAAACTGAAACAAGCACTTTAATCAATCAGTATAATATTTCAGTAAATTTATTAAAATTAATGACAATCTATAAAAGTTCATAGTTTAAAATTCACTTTTAAGAATCGCTTATAAACCTCACCGTATCGTTAGAAGGGTCAGCACAAAAGCGAGGCAAACGCATTTAAAAGCGCGCGAAGCTTTTCTTTGTGGTTGTTTCCACTTGCCGCTCTTTTTGTAACGCACGTCACTTACATGTGTTTTTGATTTGTTTTGTTTTGTACACTAATGCATTGATTAAGAAACAATGCCAAACAATACAAGTCAATCCAATTAATACAAATAAAGATTCAAAATAATAAGCCAAAAACTTATACATTTATTTTATTTTTTAGTTAAAAGATAATCGACATAATAAAATTACAATTTCTTAAATATGTTCTTTTACATATTTTCTTAAAAGTTATTAATGACTAGCAGCCCATCCCGGCTTCGCACGGGCATAATAATATAATAATAATTATTATAATTATATTTCACTTTTATTTATTTTTTTTTTTTTTGTAATTTTTCCATATTTATACCCTTAACCCATAAAATGGGTAAATAAGGGTATAATGGTTTTGTGCAAAAGTATGTAACAGGCAGAAGGAATATAATGGTTTTGTGCAAAACTATGTAACAGGCAGAAGGAAGCCTCTCCGACCCCATAAGGTGTATATATTCTTGATCAGCATCAACAGCCGAGACGATATAGCCATGTCCGTCTGTCCGTCTGTATGAACGCGTGGATCTCAGAGACTACAAGAGCTAGAGACTTCAGATTTTGTATATAATTTCAACTTTGCTTCAAATTATCGATAACTATTCTAGTTTCCGATATACACATGCAATCGATAACAAAAAACATCGAATTTGGAAAATATAAAAATGAGGGTTGAAGTAATGGGTAATGATTTAACTTTTCTGAAAATTTCGTCCAAATCGGTTATGAAACACCGGAGATATCGAATTTAATCGATTGGAGGTAAGTAAGTATACCAAAGTCAATTATAAATTCGATTTATATATTGCAACTGGGTTCAGGGTATTTTCTAGTCAGTCTCTCCCGACTAGAGCCTTCTTACTTGTTTTCGTTTTGCTCGTGTCTTCTGAGGAGAGATTTGGGTGAGCACAAACGCAAAAGTCTCTTTTGCGTATGTATGCGTCTTTTTTTTGTGCACAATCAGTCTTTTGCTTGTATAAGCGCGTCGGTCTAGTTTGTTCACTGAGCTGTTATTAAATATTACTTACAATGAATCGCGAAGAAAATAAAAAAGTGAATTATTTATTTAAAGTGACTCCGCAACAAACAAGTCAATATGCAATGTATGTGGTGTGCAGTTGAGCGGCAAGAACATTACGAATATGAGGCGGCATTTGACTGGCAAACACAGAGAACTATTTGATGGGCTTGAGAATACTTACACAAATATTAAACAAATTCCGATAAAGAAAAAAATATCATATGTAACAAATGAAGAGTCAATTGTTTCATCATTGGTTAAAATTGTAGCTACCGACGGCAGGCCGTTTATGCTTTTGGACAGCAAAGGGTTTCACGAAATCTTAAATCCAATTTATAATGCATTGGCAATGTCTACCATTACATCTCGAAGCATTATGAAGCATGTGAATATTCGAGAGGAAAGCATCAGAACCGATATCAAAGCAATGGTGAAAGAAAAACTTGTATCACTAAAAATTGATGTAGCCACTAGAATGGAAAAAGCAATTTTAGGTGTCAATATACAAATGATTCACTCCACCATGCTTAATTGGGAGATCATTGTGATGGTTCGTTCAGCTTTTTAAATCACATACCGGTATTTACATAGAACTGGATCCAATTTTTAGGTAAAAATAAAATTATAGGCAATTTTAAATTACTATTTTTCAATATTCCAAAAATAATTCGTATTCAGCATTACTTCTGACAATGGGAAAAACATGGTCAAGGCCATTGAGCTACTAAATGATAATGCTACAGAGGAAGCCATGGCCGATGATGAAAAAAGTGCCAATGATTTAATTGAAAAGGTTGAATCGATGGACTCCACCAACATACATCTGGTACGCTGTGCAGCGCACACGCTTCAATTGTGCGTGTATGACGTAAACAAGCAAAGCGACAGCAAACGTACCTTGATTGAACATTTTATAAGCATACCAACACTCGATGTCATCACAAGATGGAACTCCACCTACAGTATGTTGGTAAAATTATTAGAGTTGAAGGAGTGCATTGTCACGCAGCTTGCTATTGAAAGTAGTATTGACTGGGACTGGGTGGAATTATATGTTCATGCGTTTAAGGACCCGTATGAAGCCACCCTAAAATTGCAAAGGGAGCAACTGCTTTATAGCGAGTTCTTTATATTATGGATGGAGCTGAAGCTAAACTGCGAAAAAAGCCAAAATTATTTGGCAAAAAAGTTATTAGCTCAGCTCAAAATAAGAGAATGTAAGTTCCTCGAAAATGAAGCGTTGCTATCTGCTCTTTACATGGATCCGCGCATCAATTTGATTTTAAATTACCACCAAAAAATGCTGGCAAAATTTAAAACAAGTAAATCCAAAAAAATTTTGAAGACTTGCTTTTATACGCTTTCTTGCAAACATATGTAACCGTTAGTTTAATAAAGTTTGTAAAAAAAAAAAAACATAAAAAAAAGGAAAATTTCGGTCGGAGATCGAACCCACGATCTTTGGCCTGTGAAGCGGCAGTCTTCTCTCTATACCACCAAAGCTCGTCGATTTTACCAGTCAAAATAGTAACTTTTTCAAAAGGGAAAACAGGTTTTCGTGGTTTTGGCATGGTGTTAAATATTTTATCGTACCAAAAACTTTAAAAACATGTATTGTCATCTGAGACACATATTTGGTGAAAATTTCAGAGCTCTAGTTAGTCGGGAACTTGGTGAACATTTGATTACAAGAATCCAGTACAAACAAACAGACAGACAGACAGACAAGTCAAGTTAAATAAAAGCATGTAAAAAATATCACGCCGTATATTTGAACTTAATCAAGTAAGACACACAAATTTAAGCAAAAGTGCCCTAAAGCACTTAGATTTGGTTGGTATTTTTGTGTGCTTTAATAAAACTGTCCTTGTCAAATACTAATAAATTATTTATGTAAAAATATGTTAATAAATAATAATAATAAACTTTTATAATGTTTGCATTTATACTTTGTAAGGTGAATTTTTTATCAAACTCTGAAGCAGAAGCTACGCCTCCAAAGGAAAAGCTACTTTCTCTAAGTAGAACCAGTGCTTCCGAAAATACTTCGCTATTTTCATCATATTTGGATGACATGCAGTCGCTTAATCAAACGCACAAAGATCCTGCATCAGACAAATTAAATATGATTTACACAGAAATTGAAAATTGTATCGTTTCTTATGGCCGTTTACCATTACAATACGAAATGAAGGAGTTCTATCTGTCAATGAAGTTCAAATCTCCATACCTAATCGAGTTCGCTCAAAATTTACTGGCCATATTCGGCAACTCAGGTTTCGGTCAAAAGATCATTTAAACTTAATGAGAATCGAAGCTCACTTAAGCTTAATACTTAATACTTGCGGAGGCTCATTTGATGAGCAACGAAAATTTGTCTCTTCTCAAGTTGTTATTGCACGACTGTTTCGTGTGTTTGCTAAATGGAAAACACAAAACAGAGAACACAAGAGAAACGCAAAAAAAGTGTTTTGCTCAGAGAGAGACGGAGGGCGCGTTATTTTTTCCTGTCTTTATGCGGAATGGAGGGCAATAAAATAATGTGTTGAGCGTCATTTGCGAGCTCTGGTTTTTGAGCTATAGCAATCAAATTAAGTGGCGAGATAGGTGATAGGTGACGCTTTGTCAAAAACGAGAATTCGCGTTTCTTCCAGAGTAGTGGAGCAAGAGCCACCAAATTTGTTAGATAGATAGCAATTGACATTTCACAAAAATATGCAGCAAAAATTTTGAAGCCATGCCCACCCATACCGCCCCCAGCCCCCCTTTCCACACATTTTAGAGTCACCAAATTTGATATGAATTGACATTCCACAAAGATCTGCAGCAAAAATTAAGACGAGTCACCAAATTTGGAATGAAGATAGCAATTGACATTCTATATAGATGTGCATCAAAAATTTGGATGCCACGCCCACCCATATCTCCCCCAGCCATCCATCCCCTACCTTTTACAAACTTCGAGCTAGAGTCACCAAATTTGGTATGACAATAGCAATTGACATGCCACATAGATCTGCACCAAAAATTTGGATAAAACGCCCACCCATATCTCCCCCAGCCATCCATCCCCCACCTTTTACAAACTTTGAGCTATAGTCACCAAATTTGGAAGGGAGATAGCTGGTGGCATCCCCGTCTGCATCGGAGAATCTTTAAGGCAGCATACACCCCTGCCGCATTCGTACCCCTTTGCAATCAGGCCTCTTTTTACCGGATTTAAAACTGTCAACGAGTTCACTGAAGTCGGACTGCAACGTTTCCACTTGTTACCTTAAGAATTGATTATTTTGGTTTTGTGCAATGTCCGTATGGTGGCTGTCCGTCTATATGAACGCTACCTTTATCGAAACCTTTAAATCTAGAGTCTGGAAACTTTGCAAATATATTTTTATATAGCTGGTGCAGATAAAGTGTCAAGATTGGGTGGTAAATCGGTATGTTCGAAGGCTAAAAATCGATGAATCCACATATTTTCCACATCCTTTAACCAAATTTGTTTAGGGAATATCTTCTTCTTCAATAAAAGATCAAATGATAATCATAATAGTACAGTAAAACCTCGCTTAACGAGCATAATTCGTTCCGGAATCTCTCTCGTAAAGCGAAACATTCGTTAAGCGAAACAAAGTTTACTATATAAATTAATTTAAAATACGATAATGCGTTCCATGCTGAAAAAATTTTCAAAAATTTGTATGTACATACTATATCGTATATTCAAATAAAATTACATTATATACAATTCTGTACACATTGTTAAGCAGCCTCGTAGATCCTTCATCTTTTCACCAACCTGGAATACGAATTCGATTTTCAGAAAACAAAAAGCATGAAATAAGTTTATTTCTTATGATACATACCTAATTCTTTTTACTAGAAAGCTGTCTAAAGGAAGTTTTTTTTGCCGACGCACAGTGGGGCCATTTGAGTTTTTTCATATAAAAAATCATAACTTTTGAACCAAATGATAATATGATAGATAATTAATCAACCTATAAAATGAGCGTTTGAAATGAATTCTACGATTTTTCTGTGCCTATTTATGGGTATGCAAAGTTGAAATTTGTGGAAAAATCAACTTTACGGGAAGGAAAAAAAATATTTTTTAAATTTTTTGATTTTTATTGTTTCGTTTTAATGGTTTTTATAATCTAAAATTAATATTAAAATAATTTAAAATAATTTTTTTTTTTTTTTTTTTTTTTTATTAAATTTTTTGTAAAATATTCATCACAATCCGTAAAAGATGGTATATCTAAAAGAGAAATCATCTCTGAACTATAAGTATTTTCTAATTCTTTTCGTGACTTAACATGCCTCAGTGATGAAATTAGTGGATCTGAAGATGCTGCTAACATGTTGAAGAGGTCCTCATTTTGTCTCACCCTTGAAGCTTTGAAAGTGTTTAGCAATCTGTATTTTTTATAAAACTTATTAAGGGACTCTTGTGCTTCTTCAGAGAGCTCTCCAATTGGCAAAGACTGAGACTCAATTATATCCTTGCCATGCGCCAATATTTTATGGACTGTCGGGGTCAACTTCTTCTGCGGATATAATTCTGCTAAAAGTGATGCAGTTTTTGAAGCATATTCTCCATATTTGGCAGAATCAACTTTTTCCTTGCAGTTCAAAACATTTAAGATCGTTCCCAATCTCTTAACGATTTGGTTGTTTATCCCTGTGATTTGAGTTACAGTACGTGTCTCGCCAACTTTCAGTCGTAGACTAATCCAGGATTATAGTTTTTTTTTCATTATATAGTCTAATCTATTACCTGATATATACCGTTTGGATTAAGGGTTCAAGAAAAGAGTTAGCTTTCATGCCTAACAAATTTACCTATTGTTTGTATAAGTCCAGGTCAATAAGGTCAATTTATGCAATTTGGGTACTTGGCACGTGTCCGAATAAGATTTGTGCCTACCTGAATGGGATGTGTGAATAGTTGTACGCCAACGCAATTTCTGTATTCGGTGCGTACCTGGTAATTTATTTGTATATCCTGTAACTGCACCTGAATTTAGGGACCAGGATTTGACAAATCTCAGGTAAGCATTACAGAATGAAAAACAAAAGTCAAGTATCTTCACAATAACGAACGTAACAACAACAACAAAAATGGGTTTTCACGGTTATATGTCATAAATTGCCCAAAAATGCATGCAACACATTTTTTTCCTATGACTTTTTTCACTTTTTTTACATTTAAAAAAAAAGGGGCAAAAACGGGCACATGAAACTTTTTGCATTTAATAGAGGAATAATCAAAGAAATTAATTTAAAAAAATAGCCGATATAATGTGATATAATTTTTTTTATTTTCCATCAAAGTTGAGAAATAGTGAAAAAGTGGATAGTTGGTAAATATTGAATTGCCTGGCCAAACGCAAAGCAAACAGTAGAATTTTTTTTTTCTTTGCTTAATAAATAGATCTATCAATAGAACCAAAAATAATGACGATCCGTAACTTAGTTTTTGAGATATTGTATCTCAAAGCCGACCAAATTACCTTAAAATTGTGATTTTTATGTAACACAAAAAATCAGACAACTTTGAAAAGCTATATCTTCTAAACAAAAAATCCGGTTACATTATGGATTGCAGATTTGAAATCGCTGGAAAATGTCCTATAAAGTAGGTTCATTCAATATTTTTTAGAGGCACATGCAATTTTTGATTTTTGACACTTGACTTGTTCTACGGGCGCCACTGTGCGACGCTTCAAAATTTGGTGAAAAGGCGATACAGCTTTATCGTCGAAAAAATTTATAGCGCGCGTAGCCACTGCCTCATTAGGGTGATGGTTCTCAATGAACGAAGCATTAGATTCCCATGCTTTAGCATTTCTCGTATTGCGCTAGAAGATTGTTGCTTTGTTGTTACCTCATCCTCCTTATATGACAAACTCTCCATCATTTCTTGCTGTGAAACACAATGCAACTCCATAAGCTCGTCGGTGGTCAGCTCTTGATGTTGCTCTTCCACAAGTTCATCGGTATCATTGTTATCCACCTCCACTCCCATGATAGTGGCCAATGACACAATCTCGTTGACAACAGGATCAAACTCTTCAATGTTACATTCAACAACACACTCTGGCCAAAGCTTCTTCCAAGCAGTAGTGAGGGTTCTCTTGGTAACTGCTTCCCTTCGATCATATTGAGGCAGGTAACGATGTGGAAGTGATCTTTCCAAAACTCTCTGAGAGTGAGATTGGTGCCTTCAGTCACCTTAAAACATTGCTCGAAGAGTTCCTTAATGTAGAGCTTCTTAAAATTGGAAATAACCTGCTGGTCCATAGGTTGGAATAACGCAGTGGTGTTCTTGTGCGTCTGGAGGATGGGTTGGAGTGTTGTCCATAATAAGCAAGACTCGGAGGGGCAGATTCATCTTAAGTAAATATTTTTTGACAGTAGGGCCAATCTCATCATTTTTCCATTCAGTAAAAAGGTTACGTGTTACCCAAGCCTTTTTGTTGGACCTCCACATCACATTTAGCCTTTTTTTTTGTCGATTTTACACTTCTTGAAGGCTCGTGGAGTTTCTGAATGATAAACAAGCAGTGGTTTAATCTTTAAATCACCGCTTGCATTAGCACAAAATAGCAGCGTGAGACAATCTTTCATTGGCTTGTGTCCGGGCAATGAATTCTCCTCTGCTGTTATATAGGTTCGCTTTGGCATCTTTTCCAAAAAGACCGTCTCGTCACAATAAAAAACCTGTTTCGGCAGGAAACCCTCAGAATCTACGAGCTTCTTGAAGTTGCCGATTAAGTTCTCAGCTGCCTTTGTGTCAAAGCTTGCAGCCTCACCATGCCTTACAACGCTGTGAATGCCGGTTGTTTTTTTTTTTTTAGTTTTTTGAACCACCCATTGCTTGCCTTAAATACTTCTTTTTCGGCCGTTGATGATCCTGGAGTCTGTTTTACGAGGTCGGCGAAAATCATTGTCGTCTTCTCACAAATCATGTTTTCTTTAATTTTGTCACCTTGTAATTGCTTTTCATTTACTCATATGAGAAGCAACCTTTCAACATCGTCGAGAACACGTAACCGTTGCGCAGATATTCGTGTAACCCCCTTCGAAGCATCTATCTCCAAATTCTTGTCCTTGTTCTTGAGGATAGTACAAATCGTTGAAGAAGACCGATTGTATCTGCGTGCTAGATCAGCTATGCTCACACCTCGTTCTCGATTTTTAATGATTTCCAGTTTCTTTTCTATCGTTATTGTAATTCTCTTATTTTCTTTTTGTAGTTTTTTCTTCGGTGACATTTTTGTTGTTAAAATGCACAAAAAAATCACAAAGATGTATGTAATTATTAAAATTTCACAAAAAAATCACATATAATACATATGTCTAAACACAACGAGTGCTAAACACAGAATGAAGCAGCTAGCCATGATACGTATTTCTTTCTTTTTCCAATTCTCTTTCATGATTTATTTTACAATTCGGGACTTTCCCTCGTTATGTAAAACTTCGCTCGTTAAGCGAGACGTTTTTTCACAATTTTTTTTTGCTCGTTGTGCGAATTGCTCGTTATGAGAGGTGCTCGTTAAACGGGGTTTTACCGTAAATAATAATAAAACACATAATGCTCTTCAATAAATTTATCGTGGAGAGGCCGGCATTTGGCCAATTTCACACCCCCCCCCCCCCCCCCCCCCCATTTCTTCGTGATCGTGGCCATGCCTTTGGTCAAGATAAACTGGTCTGCCCCCACCAAAACCGTGAACCAGTCACAACGTCCTCTGCGCCCTCGCCTCTTCAAATGTTCCTCGATGGCCTTAATCACGTTCGTCGTCAATATCGATTCGTTTGGGTGTACTGTCCACAAACTAGGGATGTTCCAAGGGTCCACGCCCGTTGCCTGTGCTTTTGCTTCTTGGCTGTTGGGCGGGATGTCTTCTACAACCAATCCTACCTCGCGGTCTTGTCGTTCTTCCCCGGGTTCCTTCTGGAAAGTCTTTGACGGCGGTGGTGGTGTCTGCGGCGCATCCTGTGTCGGTCCGTCCTCAGCGCTTCCTTCTTTCAAGGCTGGGAAAGTCGGTGGTGAAGCCGGTTCCTCTACCCACGGCTGTGAAGCCCTTGCGTCTGTCATCTCGACTACTATTGTGGTCACCTCAATTACCTAAAAAAATAGCACCGTCCACGACCGCCCTCGACACGTCCGTGTGTCCAAACACCGTGAGTTTGAATTTGGGGGACGACGACTCCCAGGTGTGTCCCTAGCGCGGGTGGTCCCGCCGTGGGTCTCGCGACCGATTGTGTGCTCCTGTCCTCTTCAAATCGTCGCTCCCCTCATCATTCTCGACCCGAAACTCCGCGTTGTGCTCGCTATTCTGCGAGCTGGCTTCCTTCTACTCGTCGCAATCGGATTCGCTTCTGACTCTCTCCTCGGGGGTAGTGTCCTAATCGTCACAACTCTGACCACTTGCTTCGCTCTCCTCGGGGTAAGTGTCCTTCTCATAGTCGCTCTCGGCGTCGGGGTGTTCCGCACGAACTTCCGGGTCGTCTTCGCGGGCACCGTCCTCGTGCTCCCTTGCTATGGTATCGACCGACTCATCATCGCTTTGAATGACTATTGTGTCGTCCATATTTCGTCAACTATTGAGAAAGATTGGAAATAAATTATTACGATGCTGTTTGGGTGGTGTGTTGTTGATAGCGGCTATAGTAAGTTGTTTGTTAGCGAAAGAGAAAGAGTGAGAGAGAGAGAGAGAGAGAGAGAGAGAGAGAGAGAGAGAGAAGAGGAGAAAAAAACCGTTCGCGGATTTTATTAGTGGTTTCTTTGAACTGGCAAGTAGCTCTCGCTTTCCCACGCTTCCTGCCGGCGGCATATGTCGAGATTCTCATTTTCATGTTGGAACGGTTTTAATTGCGATATGCTGGCGATCCGGCCCTTCCGCTCTCCTTCCTTTGTTAGGCGTACCACGTTTGGCGATGTAAATTTCTTAACGAGGAATGGTCCATCGTATTTTGGGGCTAATTTCGCTGCGAATCTATCACTCACTTTGGATAGCTGGTGTGTTCGCAGTACGACCCACTCGTTAATTTTGGGGCGCCATTCTCTTCGCCTTAGGTTGTAGTTCCTTCTTTGATCTGCTGATGCTCGTTGCTAGTTGCTCTGCGCTTTTTTAAACACCTCTTTCAGCCGGTCAGCTTTCTCTGCCGGCGTTTGCGAAATGCTTCTTGTACCTGGCGTCTTTTCATCGAACAGAGTTGCTGGCAGGCGTGGTTCCCTTCCTTGCATTAGAAACGCTGGGGAGAGTCTTGTCAAATCTTCGATGCTAGAATTTACGGCTAACGAGATTTCGGGCATCAGGTCGTCCCACGAACTGTTTCTTCCAGAAATATATTGTTCTATCATCGTCTTCACCGTTCGATTTGTTCTTTCCGTTGGATTCTCTTGTGGGCAGTATGGGGCTGTATGTTCCATCTCTACGCCCAGTGAATTCAAGAATGCTTTGAAACTTCGACTCGTGAATTGCACTCCGTTGTCGCAAACGAATCTCTTGGGTACTCCAAACCGGCATAGGATTAGTTCTGTAGCGTTGCTGCCGTTGCTCGTCTTAAGGGGACAATTTCCACCCATTTGGTAAATGCATCATGGAATACCAACAACATCGCGTTGCCCTGCTTTGAGCGCGGTAAGGGGCCCACAAAGTCCACGCACAGGATGCCATCGGCTCTGACACCTGGCGGGTCAGCATATTTCCGGCTGGCTTCCTTTGCTCTGTCTTGAACATCTGGCATTTTCCACAACCTTTGACGTATTTGGCTGCGTCTTGGAACATTCCCGGCCAATAGTAGCGCTGTGATAGCCTCATGATTGTTTTGCGGATTCCTTGGTGTCCTGCCGTCGGCGCGTCGTGGCATTCCTGTAGCACTTCAATGGGATGTAGTCCTCATCGTCTGCTCGGTAGCCTAGGTGGCGATACAACTGCCCGTTCTCCTCGACGCAATCTGCGTATTTGGTCGGTTCTTTGGCAATTTTTTCCCTAATTCCTTGAATCCATTTCCCGGGTGACTGTTGAACAACGGCTTGCTGGAGTTTCTCTAACGGGTCTCGCGATAATGCGTCTGCCACCACGTTGAGTCTCCCTTTCCTGTCTCGCAAGTCGAATTGATATTGATGGAGCTCCAACGCCCGACGGGCTCTCTATGGAATTTAACCACTTCAAATCCATGTGATCCGTGACAACATCGAAGCGATATCCCTCCAGATAGCACTTTAGCCTACGGATCGACCACACTATTGCCAGGCACTCTTTTTCTGTGGCCGAGTAGTTCACCTCCGCCTTGTTTAACTTTCGACTCGCGTAAGCTATCACCCTCTCCTGCTTGTCGATAGTTAGGGTCAGCACTGTTCCGAGGCAATAATCGCTTGCATCCGTCTATAGTGCGAACCTCTCTGAAATATCTGGACATGCCAAGACAGGGGCGGATGTAAGATAGTGTTTGAGACTGTCAAACGCCGCCTGCTGTTCTGCGCTCCACTACTACTTTCGGGCTTTCTTAAACAAGTCTGTCATCGGCTGTGAAATTGGGCACGAATCGTCGGTACCAAGACGCCATCCCTAGGCAACGTCTGAGCTCATTGATGTTCGTCGGGGATTTCAGATTGCTCATCGCGTCCATCTTCGATGGATTCCCTTGTCACTCACTAAGTTTCCCAGGTACACTAGCTGCCTCTGGAAGAATGAACACTTTTTCCTGTTCAGCCTCAGATTCGCTGCCCTCAGCCGGCGGAAAACCTCCCTCAGGTTTGCCTTGTGCTGTTCCTTCGTTGCGCTTATCACGATGATGTCGTCTAGATAGGCGAACGCGTGCGGCTCCTTTTCTGGTCCGATCACCGTGTTCACGGCTCTTTGATATGTTGCACCAGTCGAGTGCAATTCAAACGGTATCACTTTCCAGTGGAACAATCCTCGGCCGGGCACCGTGAATGCTGTGCACTCCTGACTGTCCGCCGCCATGGGGATTTGCCAATATCCGTGTTTCAGATCCAGCGTTGACGTATAGCGTGCGTGCGTCAGTCTTTCCAAAATATGATTGATTTGGGGCACTGGGTACGCGTCGGGTATAGAGTGCGCGTTGAGCTGCCTATAGTCCACGCACATCCTCCATTCGTTCGTTTTCTTCCGAACGAGTACGATCGGGGCGCTGTGCGGGCTCCGAGACGGTTCGATGGCTCCTGCCTCTATCAGCTCGTCGATCACGCGTTGCACCGCAGGGTCTTGGGATAATTCCTCTGCTCTATTGGCTTGTTGTCCTTCATGACGATCCGGTGTTCGGCTACATTGGACACACCCTGTAGTCCCTTAAAGAGTTGAAGCTCCAATTTTAAAAACTTCTGCATGGCTGGCTCCAAGTCCTGGCCATTCTAGCTTTTCTTCGGTGCCCCATTCTGATCTCGAGTCTGATTTGGGGTGTCCTATCTGACATGCTTCCACTCCCGCATTTTCCAGTTGACCCAATGATGGCTCCTTCACGATTATAACTGCGTCTTCATGTGCCCCTCACTTGGCTTCAGCGGCGTCATTAACGTGGGATGTTCCCGGGACATTGCCTCGTTGTGCACTCCCTGAGCCACACGCTTCACGTTGTTCCTTTCACGCCGGGTCCGCCTCGACTTCATCCGACTTCTCGTTCGGCGCTTCGGCACTCTGCAACATCAACGTTGCTTCACCGCACTGCATGGTCGTCCCCATCTTACATAGAAAGTCCATCCCCACGATTAAACTACCTAGCATGGATGGCATGACGAGCAGATCTAACGCTAACGATCTCTCAGTCAATGAGGCTCACCTTTGTTCGTAACACCATTGTTATTGATATCGTTGAACCATCCGTGAGGTGTGTGTTCACCGTCGCGGACGTAACTTCCCCCGTACTCCCGGTACTCCAGCGCCAGATTGTCGTATACCCTATCAAACTGCTGGTCGGGTCTATAACGGGCATGGAGCATGAGTTTCTTCAAGTCGACCAGGTACTCTTTGTAACCCTCCCAGACTCGCTGCCTACGGTCCCTAATCTGATCTTCCAGTCGCTTGAAATACTGCGGCGGTAAAAATACGTTGAAAAATTCTCTCTTACATGTGGGATACATGTCGCGTCATTAAGCTCACTTGTTGAAAACCAGCACGCCGCCAAGTCAGTCAACGCCTCACTCATTGCCCTGGGTATACGATATAATTCTATGTCATAAGTCCCCGCTCGTTTTTCTAAGGACTCTATGAACACAAGCGGGTCTGGAACCTGATTCCCCACTTCATAATTTGTTCCGGGACGACCACGCAATGCTTATAGTATTCGGATGTCCGGTAACCGATGCCCACATCTGGCTTGTAGTCCACCTGCCTCACCTGGGTACTATTCACAGGCGAGGTTGTGAGTGGCACTACATGTACCCCAGGGGAGTTTGCTATATTAGCATCATGCTTTTTTGGCGGCAACTGCTGCGCCTGGCTGAATGGTTTAAATAGTCCCCCTAGTGACCCCGATATCGTCAGCAGGTCGGATTCCGATTTCTGCCGCTGTTGCAACCACCCGGCGGAAATGTTATTCGCAGCGGTTGATTCGCAGGTTTTGTGAACTGGGACTCCCATTCTAGCAGACGGGTCCGAGTACATACCCGTGTTCGAAGTTCTTCTACCTTTCCAATATTTTCTAGGCAGAGTTCCTGTGCGATCTTCTCAAGTTCCTCCTTGCGGCAGTGGTACACCCATCTTACGCCTACGACTGGGTTGCCACAGTCCCCCGTTGACGCATTGCTGGGCTCGCTCGTTGTGGGTTTAGTTGAAGTTTTCCTATTTGTATTGTATAACGCGTACCTAGCGTTGAGTTTTAATTTTATTTCACTTTACTACGATTTTCTTTTTCAATTTTTTTTCTTTCCCTTTTTTTAATTTTTGTTTTATTATCGACGTTTTATATTTGGAGAGTTGAATCTCTTGTCAAATTTTGTTTAATTATGTTAAATTGGTGTCTTGTTAAATTGCGCACTATTTAGTTAAATTTTGTTTCATTATGTTTCAAAAAAACATGTCAACATTATTTATTATTTTTTCCAAAATTGTTTTATTATATTTTTTTTTTATTTATTTTTTTTTCAAAAATTATTTATTATTTTACTTTCAAAAATTGTTTAATATTATTTCACAAAATCGTTTATTATTGTTTCACTTAGTAAAAACCAGCTATACATCACTCGATCGATTTTCAATTTTATGTGTCCCACTGTTCGATTTTCATTGTTCAACTTCACTCGTCCCACTGTTCACTGCTGGTCACCAAGCCACCACCAATTTCGTTTTTGGTTAAGCGGCGTGTGCTGTACTTTTAACAAGTAAGAAGGCTCTAGTCGGGAGAGCCCGACTAGAAGATACCCTGAACCCAGTTGCAATAAATATATTTAATTTATATAAGACTTTGGTATACTGACTTAGCTTCAATCGATTAAGTTCAATATCTCCGGTGTTTCTCAACCGATTTGGACGAATTTTTCAGAAAAGTTCTATCATTACCCATTACGTCAACCCTCATTTTTAGATTTTCCAAATTCGATATTTTGTTGTTATCGATATTATGTGTATATCGGAAACCAGAATAGTTATCGATAATTTGAAGCAAACTTGTTCTGCTCATGGTATAGGATAACTTAAATACAAAATCAGAAGTCTCTAGCTTTTGTAGTCTCTGAGATCCACGCGTTCATACAGACGGACAGACGGACATGGCTATATCGTCTCGGCTGTTGATGCTGATCAAGAATATATGTACTTTATAGGGTCGGAGATGCTTCCTTCTGCCTGTTACATACTTTTGCACAAAACCATTATACCCTTATTTACCCATTTTGTGGGTTAAGGGTATAAAAAGCTTTACGCCTGCGTCGACGGCCGCTTTGCACATGCGCGATTCCGTTCTTTCGATCGGTGTGTCCGTTTCCACTGTCACTTTCGTCGCGCCTCAAATGACTCCAATCGCTCGTTTGCTTCTTCGCGAAACCGTTTGCTTAATCGGTGCACCAGCTTCAACCTTCACTTTCGCCGCGCAAGAAAAACGTCTAGACTCAATCCGTTTTTGTGTTGTCTTCCCCTTTTGTGCACGCGCGATAAAGCAGGGTTTGACCGGGTATATTCGTTCAACGTTTAACTCTAAACTGAACCGACCGAATGATATGGGAAGCGTGCGGGACGAGCCACAGCACGCGTGCCGCTATTCGTTCAGATTCACAATTCCAAAAACAATTCCAAACAAGTAAGAAGGCTCTAGTCGGGAGAGCCCGACTAGAAGATACCCTGAACCCAGTTGCAATAAATATATTTAATTTATATAAGACTTTGGTATACTGACTTAGCTTCAATCGATTAAGTTCAATATCTCCGGTGTTTCTCAACCGATTTGGACGAATTTTTCAGAAAAGTTTTATCATTTCCCATTACGTCAACCCTCATTTTTAGATTTTCCAAATTCGATATTTTGTTGTTATCGATATTATGTGTATATCGGAAACCAGAATAGTTATCGATAATTTGAAGCAAACTTGTTCTGCTCATGGTATAGGAGAACTTAAATACAAAATCAGAAGTCTCTAGCTCTTGTAGTCTCTGAGATCCACGCGTTCATACAGACAGACAGACGGACAGACGGACAGACGGACGGACAGACGGACATGGCTATATCGTCTCGGCTGTTGATGCTGATCAAGAATATATATACTTCATGGGGTCGGAGATGCTTCCTTCTGCCTGTTACATACTTTTGCACAAAACCATTATACCCTTATTTACCCATTTTGTGGGTTAAGGGTATAAAAAGCTTTACGCCTGCGTCGACGGCCGCTTTGCACATGCGCGATTCCGTTCTTTCGATCGGTGTGTCCGTTTCCACTGTCACTTTCGTCGCGCCTCAAATGACTCCAATCGCTCGTTTGCTTCTTCGCGAAACCGTTTGCTTAATCGGTGCACCAGCTTCAACCTTCACTTTCGCCGCGCAAGAAAAACGTCTAGACTCAATCCGTTTTTGTGTTGTCTTCCCCTTTTGTGCACGCGCGATAAAGCAGGGTTTGACCGGGTATATTCGTTCAACGTTTAACTCTAAACTGAACCGACCGAATGATATGGGAAGCGTGCGGGACGAGCCACAGCACGCGTGCCGCTATTCGTTCAGATTCACAATTCCAAACAAGTAAGAAGGCTCTAGTCGGGAGAGCCCGACTAGAAGATACCCTGAACCCAGTTGCAATAAATATATTTAATTTATATAAGACTTTGGTATACTGACTTAGCTTCAATCGATTAAGTTCAATATCTCCGGTGTTTCTCAACCGATTTGGACGAATTTTTCAGAAAAGTTTTATCATTACCCATTACGTCAACCCTCATTTTTAGATTTTCCAAATTCGATATTTTGTTGTTATCGATATTATGTGTATATCGGAAACCAGAATAGTTATCGATAATTTGAAGCAAACTTGTTCTGCTCATGGTATAGGAGAACTTAAATACAAAATCAGAAGTCTCTAGCTCTTGTAGTCTCTGAGATCCACGCGTTCATACAGACAGACAGACGGACAGACGGACAGACGGACGGACAGACGGACATGGCTATATCGTCTCGGCTGTTGATGCTGATCAAGAATATATGTACTTTATAGGGTCGGAGATGCTTCCTTCTGCCTGTTACATACTTTTGCACAAAACCATTATACCCTTATTTACCCATTTTGTGGGTTAAGGGTATAAAAAGCTTTACGCCTGCGTCGACGGCCGCTTTGCACATGCGCGATTCCGTTCTTTCGATCGGTGTGTCCGTTTCCACTGTCACTTTCGTCGCGCCTCAAATGACTCCAATCGCTCGTTTGCTTCTTCGCGAAACCGTTTGCTTAATCGGTGCACCAGCTTCAACCTTCACTTTCGCCGCGCAAGAAAAACGTCTAGACTCAATCCGTTTTTGTGTTGTCTTCCCCTTTTGTGCACGCGCGATAAAGCAGGGTTTGACCGGGTATATTCGTTCAACGTTTAACTCTAAACTGAACCGACCGAATGATATGGGAAGCGTGCGGGACGAGCCACAGCACGCGTGCCGCTATTCGTTCAGATTCACAATTCCAAAAACAATTCCAAACAAGTAAGAAGGCTCTAGTCGGGAGAGCCCGACTAGAAGATACCCTGAACCCAGTTGCAATAAATATATTTAATTTATATAAGACTTTGGTATACTGACTTAGCTTCAATCGATTAAGTTCAATTTCTCCGGTGTTTCTCAACCGATTTGGACGAATTTTTCAGAAAAGTTCTATCATTACCCATTACGTCAACCCTCATTTTTAGATTTTCCAAATTCGATATTTTGTTGTTATCGATATTATGTGTATATCGGAAACCAGAATAGTTATCGATAATTTGAAGCAAACTTGTTCTGCTCATGGTATAGGAGAACTTAAATACAAAATCTGAAGTCTCTAGCTCTTGTAGTCTCTGAGATCCACGCGTTCATACAGACAGACAGACGGACAGACGGACGGACAGACGGACATGGCTTTATCGTCTCGGCTGTTGATGCTGATCAAGAATATATATACTTCATGGGGTCGGAGATGCTTCCTTCTGCCTGTTACATACTTTTGCACAAAACCATTATACCCTTATTTACCCATTTTGTGGGTTAAGGGTATAAAAAGCTTTACGCCTGCGTCGACGGCCGCTTTGAACATGCGCGATTCCGTTCTTTCGATCGGTGTGTCCGTTTCCACTGTCACTTTCGTCGCGCCTCAAATGACTCCAATCGCTCGTTTGCTTCTTCGCGAAACCGTTTGCTTAATCGGTGCACCAGCTTCAACCTTCACTTTCGCCGCGCAAGAAAAACGTCTAGACTCAATCCGTTTTTGTGTTGTCTTCCCCTTTTGTGCACGCGCGATAAAGCAGGGTTTGACCGGGTATATTCGTTCAACGTTTAACTCTAAACTGAACCGACCGAATGATATGGGAAGCGTGCGGGACGAGCCACAGCACGCGTGCCGCTATTCGTTCAGATTCACAATTCCAAACAAGTAAGAAGGCTCTAGTCGGGAGAGCCCGACTAGAAGATACCCTGAACCCAGTTGCAATAAATATATTTAATTTATATAAGACTTTGGTATAATGACTTAGCTTCAATCGATTAAGTTCAATATCTCCGGTGTTTCTCAACCGATTTGGACGAATTTTTCAGAAAAGTTTTATCATTACCCATTACGTCAACCCTCATTTTTAGATTTTCCAAATTCGATATTTTGTTGTTATCGATATTATGTGTATATCGGAAACCAGAATAGTTATCGATAATTTGAAGCAAACTTGTTCTGCTCATGGTATGAGAGAACTTATATCCAAAAACTGAAGTCTCTAGCTCTTGTAGTCTCTGAGATCCACGCGTTCATACAGACGGACAGACGGACAGACAGACGGACAGACGGACAGACGGACATGGCTATATCGTCTCGGCTGTTGATGCTGATCAAGAATATATGTACTTTATAGGGTCGGAGATGCTTCCTTCTGCCTGTTACATACTTTTGCACAAAACCATTATACCCTTATTTACCCATTTTGTGGGTTAAGGGTATAAAAAGCTTTACGCCTGCGTCGACGGCCGCTTTGCACATGCGCGATTCCGTTCTTTCGATCGGTGTGTCCGTTTCCACTGTCACTTTCGTCGCGCCTCAAATGACTCCAATCGCTCGTTTGCTTCTTCGCGAAACCGTTTGCTTAATCGGTGCACCAGCTTCAACCTTCACTTTCGCCGCGCAAGAAAAACGTCTAGACTCAATCCGTTTTTGTGTTGTCTTCCCCTTTTGTGCACGCGCGATAAAGCAGGGTTTGACCGGGTATATTCGTTCAACGTTTAACTCTAAACTGAACCGACCGAATGATATGGGAAGCGTGCGGGACGAGCCACAGCACGCGTGCCGCTATTCGTTCAGATTCACAATTCCAAAAACAATTCCAAACAAGTAAGAAGGCTCTAGTCGGGAGAGCCCGACTAGAAGATACCCTGAACCCAGTTGCAATAAATATACTTAATTTATGTAAGACTTTGGTATACTGACTTAGCTTCAATCGATTAAGTTCAATTTCTCCGGTGTTTCTCAACCGATTTGGACGAATTTTTCAGAAAAGTTCTATCATTACCCATTACGTCAACCCTCATTTTTAGATTTTCCAAATTCGATATTTTGTTGTTATCGATATTATGTGTATATCGGAAACCAGAATAGTTATCGATAATTTGAAGCAAACTTGTTCTGCTCATGGTATAGGAGAACTTAAATACAAAATCTGAAGTCTCTAGCTCTTGTAGTCTCTGAGATCCACGCGTTCATACAGACAGACAGACGGACAGACGGACGGACAGACGGACATGGCTTTATCGTCTCGGCTGTTGATGCTGATCAAGAATATATATACTTCATGGGGTCGGAGATGCTTCCTTCTGCCTGTTACATACTTTTGCACAAAACCATTATACCCTTATTTACCCATTTTGTGGGTTAAGGGTATAAAAAGCTTTACGCCTGCGTCGACGGCCGCTTTGAACATGCGCGATTCCGTTCTTTCGATCGGTGTGTCCGTTTCCACTGTCACTTTCGTCGCGCCTCAAATGACTCCAATCGCTCGTTTGCTTCTTCGCGAAACCGTTTGCTTAATCGGTGCACCAGCTTCAACCTTCACTTTCGCCGCGCAAGAAAAACGTCTAGACTCAATCCGTTTTTGTGTTGTCTTCCCCTTTTGTGCACGCGCGATAAAGCAGGGTTTGACCGGGTATATTCGTTCAACGTTTAACTCTAAACTGAACCGACCGAATGATATGGGAAGCGTGCGGGACGAGCCACAGCACGCGTGCCGCTATTCGTTCAGATTCACAATTCCAAAAACAATTCCAAACAAGTAAGAAGGCTCTAGTCGGGAGAGCCCGACTAGAAGATACCCTGAACCCAGTTGCAATAAATATATTTAATTTATATAAGACTTTGGTATACTGACTTAGCTTCAATCGATTAAGTTCAATTTCTCCGGTGTTTCTCAACCGATTTGGACGATTTTTTCAGAAAAGTTCTATCATTACCCATTACGTCAACCCTCATTTTTAGATTTTCCAAATTCGATATTTTGTTGTTATCGATATTATGTGTATATCGGAAACCAGAATAGTTATCGATAATTTGAAGCAAACTTGTTCTGCTCATGGTATAGGAGAACTTAAATACAAAATCAGAAGTCTCTAGCTCTTGTAGTCTCTGAGATCCACGCGTTCATACAGACAGACAGACGGACAGACGGACAGACGGACGGACAGACGGACATGGCTATATCGTCTCGGCTGTTGATGCTGATCAAGAATATATATACTTCATGGGGTCGGAGATGCTTCCTTCTGCCTGTTACATACTTTTGCACAAAACCATTATACCCTTATTTACCCATTTTGTGGGTTAAGGGTATAAAAAGCTTTACGCCTGCGTCGACGGCCGCTTTGCACATGCGCGATTCCGTTCTTTCGATCGGTGTGTCCGTTTCCACTGTCACTTTCGTCGCGCCTCAAATGACTCCAATCGCTCGTTTGCTTCTTCGCGAAACCGTTTGCTTAATCGGTGCACCAGCTTCAACCTTCACTTTCGCCGCGCAAGAAAAACGTCTAGACTCAATCCGTTTTTGTGTTGTCTTCCCCTTTTGTGCACGCGCGATAAAGCAGGGTTTGACCGGGTATATTCGTTCAACGTTTAACTCTAAACTGAACCGACCGAATGATATGGGAAGCGTGCGGGACGAGCCACAGCACGCGTGCCGCTATTCGTTCAGATTCACAATTCCAAACAAGTAAGAAGGCTCTAGTCGGGAGAGCCTGACTAGAAGATACCCTGAACCCAGTTGCAATAAATATATTTAATTTATATAAGACTTTGGTATACTGACTTAGCTTCAATCGATTAAGTTCAATATCTCCGGTGTTTCTCAACCGATTTGGACGAATTTTTCAGAAAAGTTTTATCATTACCCATTACGTCAACCCTCATTTTTAGATTTTCCAAATTCGATATTTTGTTGTTATCGATATTATGTGTATATCGGAAACCAGAATAGTTATCGATAATTTGAAGCAAACTTGTTCTGCTCATGGTATGAGAGAACTTATATCCAAAAACTGAAGTCTCTAGCTCTTGTAGTCTCTGAGATCCACGCGTTCATACAGACGGACAGACGGACAGACAGACGGACAGACGGACAGACGGACATGGCTATATCGTCTCGGCTGTTGATGCTGATCAAGAATATATGTACTTTATAGGGTCGGAGATGCTTCCTTCTGCCTGTTACATACTTTTGCACAAAACCATTATACCCTTATTTACCCATTTTGTGGGTTAAGGGTATAAAAAGCTTTACGCCTGCGTCGACGGCCGCTTTGCACATGCGCGATTCCGTTCTTTCGATCGGTGTGTCCGTTTCCACTGTCACTTTCGTCGCGCCTCAAATGACTCCAATCGCTCGTTTGCTTCTTCGCGAAACCGTTTGCTTAATCGGTGCACCAGCTTCAACCTTCACTTTCGCCGCGCAAGAAAAACGTCTAGACTCAATCCGTTTTTGTGTTGTCTTCCCCTTTTGTGCACGCGCGATAAAGCAGGGTTTGACCGGGTATATTCGTTCAACGTTTAACTCTAAACTGAACCGACCGAATGATATGGGAAGCGTGCGGGACGAGCCACAGCACGCGTGCCGCTATTCGTTCAGATTCACAATTCCAAAAACAATTCCAAACAAGTAAGAAGGCTCTAGTCGGGAGAGCCCGACTAGAAGATACCCTGAACCCAGTTGCAATAAATATACTTAATTTATGTAAGACTTTGGTATACTGACTTAGCTTCAATCGATTAAGTTCAATTTCTCCGGTGTTTCTCAACCGATTTGGACGATTTTTTCAGAAAAGTTCTATCATTACCCATTACGTCAACCCTCATTTTTAGATTTTCCAAATTCGATATTTTGTTGTTATCGATATTATGTGTATATCGGAAACCAGAATAGTTATCGATAATTTGAAGCAAACTTGTTCTGCTCATAGTATAGGAGAACTTAAATACAAAATCTGAAGTCTCTAGCTCTTGTAGTCTCTGAGATCCACGCGTTCATACAGACAGACAGACGGACAGACGGACGGACAGACGGACATGGCTTTATCGTCTCGGCTGTTGATGCTGATCAAGAATATATATACTTCATGGGGTCGGAGATGCTTCCTTCTGCCTGTTACATACTTTTGCACAAAACCATTATACCCTTATTTACCCATTTTGTGGGTTAAGGGTATAAAAAGCTTTACGCCTGCGTCGACGGCCGCTTTGAACATGCGCGATTCCGTTCTTTCGATCGGTGTGTCCGTTTCCACTGTCACTTTCGTCGCGCCTCAAATGACTCCAATCGCTCGTTTGCTTCTTCGCGAAACCGTTTGCTTAATCGGTGCACCAGCTTCAACCTTCACTTTCGCCGCGCAAGAAAAACGTCTAGACTCAATCCGTTTTTGTGTTGTCTTCCCCTTTTGTGCACGCGCGATAAAGCAGGGTTTGACCGGGTATATTCGTTCAACGTTTAACTCTAAACTGAACCGACCGAATGATATGGGAAGCGTGCGGGACGAGCCACAGCACGCGTGCCGCTATTCGTTCAGATTCACAATTCCAAACAAGTAAGAAGGCTCTAGTCGGGAGAGCCCGACTAGAAGATACCCTGAACCCAGTTGCAATAAATATATTTAATTTATATAAGACTTTGGTATACTGACTTAGCTTCAATCGATTAAGTTCAATATCTCCGGTGTTTCTCAACCGATTTGGACGAATTTTTCAGAAAAGTTTTATCATTACCCATTACGTCAACCCTCATTTTTAGATTTTCCAAATTCGATATTTTGTTGTTATCGATATTATGTGTATATCGGAAACCAGAATAGTTATCGATAATTTGAAGCAAACTTGTTCTGCTCATGGTATGAGAGAACTTATATCCAAAAACTGAAGTCTCTAGCTCTTGTAGTCTCTGAGATCCACGCGTTCATACAGACGGACAGACGGACAGACAGACGGACAGACGGACAGACGGTCAGACGGACAGACGGACAGACAGACGGACAGACGGACATGGCTATATCGTCTCGGCTGTTGATGCTGATCAAGAATATATATACTTTATAGGGTTGGAGATGCTTCCTTCTGCCTGTTACATACATTTGCACAAAACCATTATACCCTTATTTACCCATTTTATGGGTTAAGGGTATAAAAAGCGCCTAGCCATGTGCCGACCGCGTGCGCACATGCATGTATATGCATATAGCCACGTGCGTATGCGTTTAACGTTCAACGCCTCTCGGGGCGAAATTGAAAACACAAGGCTTTGGAATAATCTTAGCTTTTATAAGATAACTCACTCTACTTGATTCCACTTATGGTGTTTTCTTAAACCCTAGTTGATTTCCAAGGGCGGATCGCGTCCACGCCAATATAATTGTACTCTGGAAAATGTCTCTGTCACTAAAGTTGTCTTTACTTATTATGTTCTTCTGTCTTGAAACCCGCGTTCATGTCTGTTCACATTCGCTTCTACTTCTCGATTGATTTCGTCGTCTTGCGCTCGGCCTGAGCGCGCCCTTTTCGCCTTTGTGGGTCGCGATATCTGGATCGTGGGTCTCGACATTTGGATCTTGTGAGAACGCACACGACCTCCGCTCTTCTTGCGCTGCTCTCTTAAGTTATCTTATACTATGCTTATTCTATGCCCTTCACCGTACCATTCTTATGTTAAACTAAAAGTCTGTTCATATTGACATCGCATTTGTTCCATTAATATTTACTTTCATAGTATCTCGCATATGTCTTAATATACAAAAGATTAACTGATAATAAAAATAGTATATAATGATAAAAATAATAATACTCTTCAATAAATTTATTGTGGAGAAGCCGGCATTTGGCCTACTTCACAATGCCTCAGATTTATCTTCGTTTATACCAAATTATAATTTTATACCTGTGAACACAACGTTCACTCTTCTGCAAGATTGCGGTATGAATACTCATGCAAGCAGCTCAATACAAATGATGTTACTATTACATCGATGCTGTGTTGGAGCTGGGCTAGAAAAATCTGAGGCTTTAAAGGTTTGAAGGTTTGATCGCCCACCTGAAAATAGTTCTTTTTTTTTTAAAGATGTTTTACGTCAGTTTAATCTCTTATTGAATAAGTTTGCTACCCCTACGGTTTTTGTATGGGCTAGTTGCATATATAAAATAGTCCATTGACTAGCTATAATGGACAAGTCAAGGACAAGTCCAAGCGGGTGCAGAAAATTACATTGGTTGGGCCAGTGTTTGTTGTTATTGTTGTTCAAGCCTAGCCCACGACTTTCCCACGTAGGCTAACACTGAACCAGTCTGTGTAGATGCAGCGGGGGAAAACACTTTTTAAAATTATCATTGAGCATTTGTGTGTAAACTGCCTATTCCACGTGGCCCAGCGGAACAAAAACGTAAATTTACGAATCATGAAAAACGAAAACAATTTTGCGCCTCGTTGATGTTCGTTGCAGCGGCAAAAAAACGAACGAGTGAAAACGAATTTACACATTTTTATACCCTTAACCCATAAAATGGGTAAATAAGGGTATAATGGTTTTGTGCAAAAGTATGTAACAGGCAGAAGGAAGCATCTCCGACCCCATGAAGTATATATATTCTTGATCAGCATCAACAGCCGAGACGATATAGCCATGTCCGTCTGTCCGTCTGTCTGTCCGTCTGTCCGTCTGTATGAACGCGTGGATCGCAGAGACTACAAGAGCTAGAGACTTCTGATTTTGTATTTAAGTTCTCCTATACCATGAGCAGAACAAGTTTGCTTCAAATTATCGATAACTATTCTGGTTTCCGATATACACATAATATCGATAACAATAAAATATCGAATTTGGAAAATCTAAAAATTAGGGTTGAAGTAATGGGAAATGATAAAACTTTTCTGAAAAATTCGTCCAAATCGGTTGAGAAACACCGGAGATATTTAACTTAATCGATGGAAGCTAAGCCAGTATACCAAAGTCTTATATAAATTAAATATATTTATTGCAACTGGGTTCAGGGTATCTTCTAGTCGGGCTCTCCCGACTAGAGCCTTCTTACTTGTTTGGAATTGTTTTTGGAATTGTGAATCTGAACGAATAGCGGCACGCGTGCTGTGGCTCGTCCCGCACGCTTCCCATATCATTCGGTCGGTTCAGTTTAGAGTTAAACGTTGAACGCACAAAAGGGGAAGCACAAAAGGGGAAGACAACACAAAAACGGATTGAGTCTAGACGTTTTTCTTGCGCGGCGAAAGTGAAGGTTGAAGCTGGTGCACCGATTAAGCAAACAGTTTCGCGAAGAAGCAAACGAGCGATTGAAGTCATTTGTGGCGCGACGAAAGTGACAGTGGAAACGGACACACCGATCGAAAGAACGGAATCGCGCATGTGCAAAGCAACTGGGTTCAGGGTATCTTCTAGTCGGGCTCTCCCGACTATTGCCTTCTTACTTGTTCAATTTACAATATAGCTTACTGCTTATGAAATATGTTTGGCAACAGCGCAATGGCTAAGGCATCTGCTTAGTGAACGAGAGTTCCAGGTTCGAATCCCGTCGTAGACCATCATATTTCATGATCGGTAAGTTTATTTGTATTCTATTTCTTCTAACACTTGCACAATTTAAATTTAAATTACATTTAAGTAATATTTATAACAAAAGCTAATTTAACGTTTATATGATTGGCTTCGTTGGCATCTTTTTACCCCAGATACCAAATACTAGTCCATTTGGTCTGTTTTTTGACTAGTCCTGATGGCCTGTTTTATGGACTAGTCTACGTGGCCTGTTTTATAGACTAGTCCACATGACTGCAGAGGCGGCCGATACGTCCATTCCAATGACATCCCCGTGTTAAATGGAATAGGAGAAATACATTGAAATTGCATAGGCTGGGCTAGTAGTAGCCCATGTGGGCTAGTCTAATCACTATGTTTGGCATAGTCAACGTGACTGCAGGGTTATCATTGAGCATTTGTGTGTAAACTGCCTATTCCACGTGGCCCAGTTCATGGATGCGTCAAAGTGGATGCAGACGTGGATGCGGAACAAAAACGTAAATTTACGAATCATGAAAAACGAAAACAATTTTGCGCCTCGTTGATGTTCGTTGCAGCGGCAAAAAAAAAAAAAACGAACGAGTGAAAAGCAATTTATACATTTTTCAATTTACAATATAACTTACTGCTTATGAAATATGTTTGGCAACAGCGCAAAGGCTAAGGCATCTGCTTAGTGAACGAGGAGTTCCAGGTTCGAATCCCGTCGTAGACCATCATATTTCATAATTGGTAAGATTATTTGTATTCTATTTCTTCTAACACTTGCATTGTTTAAATTTAAATTACATTTAAATAATATTTATAACAAAAGCTAATTTAACGTTTATATGATGGGCTTCATGGACATCTTTTTACCCCAGATTCTTATAATACTAGTCCATTTGGTCTGTTATTTGACAAGTCCTGATGGTCTGTCTTATAGACTAGTCCACGTGGCCTGTTTTATAGACTAGTCCACGTGGCTGCAGAGGTGGCCGATACGTTCACTCCAATGACATCCCCGTGTTAAATGGAATAGGAGAAATACATTGAAATGGCATAGGCGTGGGCTAGTAGTAGCCCATGTGGGCTAGTCTAATCACTATGTTTGGCATAGTCAACGTGACTGCAGGGACGTTAGTCTGTACATGTGTGTGTTTTTTTTCCTTTATTGCGTATCCTATATATACAATGGCTTATTATTAGGTAATAAAAGCGAAACATAACATTGGCGGTACGGCCGTTAGGTAATGCGTCACCAATGCCTATGTTCCACCTAATCCTCTTGCTCTCTTCGCTCGCGCTCAGCCTTACGCAGATTGGTCATGACTGCCGATGCAAACGCGCTGAATGCTTCCAAATTGACGCTGCTGGCCAGTATCAATGTCACCAGGCTGTCCAACTCGATGCTACAGCCGATAGCCCTCTCCAGTTCATCTCGGAGCCCGGTAAAGCGTCCGCAGTGAAAGAAGACGTGTTCGGCATCCTCTACGAACCTATCACCACAGGAGGTACAGAACGCTGCACTCTCATGCCCAAGTCGGTGCAAGTACTCACGGAAGCAACCATGACCACTTAAGAGTTGGGTGGTGTAGTAGTTGAGCTGCCCATGCCGCTGGTTTTGCCACGCTGAAATGCTCGGGATGAGGCGATGCGTCCAACGCCCTTTGCTAGACGCATCCCATTGCCTCTGCCAGTTTTCCAAAGTGCGCGTTTTGGCCGCTGTGCGCACTTCATGCTTCTGGGGATCCGAAAGTTCCTTGCCATGAGTTCCCTCGTAGATCTCCGAGATTTCCCTAGCCAGCTCGGCTATGGGAGCTATTCCAGCCAGGACCAGACATGCGTCATCAGAGATGGTTCTGAAGCCGCTACAAACTCTGATCGCTCCAAAACGGTGAGTGGCTCTCAGTCCGCGGGTGTAGCTCTCAAAGCGGCAAGCTGATTGCCATATCGCGCCGCATACAGCATCGTCGCTCGTATGACGCTGGATAAAAGGAGTCTCTTGAATTGCTTCGGACCTCTCGTATTTGGCATGATACGCGAGATCGCACGATTTGCTAAGGCGGCCTTTGCGCTAGCGTACTCCAAATGCTCCTTGAAGCATTGCCTGGTATCCAGCATAACGCCCAGATTTTTAATCGCCCTCTTAGACCTGACTGCAGTGTTAGCCACGATTATGTTTGCTGTCTCCACCGCTTTTCGGCTGCTAATGAGCACTGCCTCTGTTTTTTGGGGTGCTATCTGCAGTCCTACGGAGGAGAGCCACTGTATATCTTTCGAGATGGCTAAGTTGCACTTTTCCTCCACTGCCTTGAGATCCTTGGCGACAACCACTATTGCCACATCGTCAGCAAAGCCCACCAGCTGAACATCGTCTGGCATTGACAGCCGAAAAACGCCGTCATACATGACGTTCCACAGAAGAGGTCCCAGTACCGACCCTTGTGGCACGTATCCAGAAACTTCGTGCTCCTCCATCGTCTCGCAGGTATCAAACCTTAGGATTCTATCCTTAAAGTAGCTCCTTGTTATCCTTAGTAGGTACTCCGGCATGTTTAGCGCCTCAAGAGCCTCCTGGATGCAGCCCCATTTAGCCGTATTGAAGGCATTTTTGACGTCCAACGTTGTCACTAGGCAGTACTTCTTGGCGCCGCCTTTCCATCTACACCCAGCTATAGCTCCCGAAGCTATCTCGACTACCTTGCCGATAGCGTCCAGCGTAGATCGCGCTTTGCGAAAGCCATACTGCTGCGGTGAAACTCCACCAGCAGCAGCAATGGCGCTATTGAGCCGGGTGCAAATAAAATGCTCCAGTAGCTTGCCCGCAGTATCGATCAGGCATATCGGACGATATGCAGCTGGATCTTCGAGCTTTTTGCCAGGTTTCGGTAGGAGGACCAGGCACTGAATTTTCCAGCGGTTTGGAAACTTTCCGCTTCGTAGGCAGCTGTTGTACATGCTCGAAAAGACATCTGCGCGGAGCGCAATTGCTAGCTTGAGCGCTCGGTTGGGAATCCCATCTGGGCCAGTTGACTTGCTGGGCTTCAACCTCGTTGCAGCGTGTCGAATCTCATCTAGCATGATGGGCTCGATTTGAGAATGCATGCTTGGCGCAGGCGGGAGCTCGCCGATATCCTTATCCACACTGGGAAATAGGTGCCTTACTATCTCCTTCAATGATCTTGGGTCCATGGGGTGGCAGCGTGAAGAGGCATTGAAGCGTTTTACTACCAGCTTGTAGGCATTGCCCCACGGGACGTTTTCCGCTGTGTCGCAGAGGTCCAGGAAGCATCTACGCTTGCTGTTTTAAATAAGCTTCTGGAAGCGTCTCCTACTGGCGAGGAATTCCGCCTGGCGTTCATGGAACAGCAGCGATCTACGTGAGCACTGGTAGCGGCGTCTAGCATAGTTGCATTCGCTTCGAGCCTCAGCGATCTCCTCGTTTCACCAGTATACTGGGGCATGGTGCCTCTGGTACCTTCTGCTCCTAGTCATGCTATCATCGCAGGCACGGCTTAGCATCCGCATCGTTTTGTCCACCACGTCCTCGGTGCTGTCAGTAGTATCAGAGGTCACAGCAGACTCCAGATGGGCACTGAAAGTCCGCATGTCTAGCGTCTCGACACGATACCTAGGCCAGTGGTGAGCTGGAGTATTACCGTGATCCGGGCGTATTCCAACGGTACACCATATGGCAACGTGATCACTTGCATTGAAGGAGTCGTCGAAGCTCCAGGTGGACGAACTGAAGAGCGAGCTACTGACAAATGTTATGTCAACGACCGAACCCAGTCCAGCTCTGCTGAACGTGTGCTGCGTTCCATGATTTAGGAGCGCCACATCGAGGAGAGAGAACGCCTCCAGCAACCCCCATCCTTTGGCAATGGTTGACGAGCTGCCCCACTCCTCTGCCCACGCGTTGAAGTCTCCAGCGATGACGATCGGGTGACGGCCTCTTGAGTCTGCTACCAGGGAGTCCAGGGTGTTAGCGAACTCTGATAGCTGCAGACTAGGGGGTAGGTAGACTGATTAAAACCACAGGCCACCCACCGATGCGCGCACGTAGTTTTCGTCCCGATGTACATTTACCAGAGGAGTCCCGTCAATCCCGCAGGACCATAGAGCCGCTCTTCCAGTTATGTCCGAGGCGCATCTAGGGCTCTCAGAAAGCCGGTATGGCTCGCTTAGCACCGCAAGGTCTGCAGAGCGTTCACGCACTGTTTGCGACAACAGGTCCTGGGCCGCTGCACAATGGTTAAGGTTCAGCTGCATGAACTTCATCTTGCACGACCAAGTACGCTTCCACTGAGTGGACATCTATTACTGCCCGCCTGGTGGCTGAATGAGGCACTGCCCTTTGCAACACAGATGAAGCACTTCGCCACCTCGCTCTTGCAACTCTCTGCCTTGTGGCCTGTAACTCCACACCTGATGCAGCACTGGGATCTATCCACGGGGTTACGGCAGCTACTTGCGGTATGTCCCATCTCCAGACAGCGGTAGCACCGCGTGCGCGCTTCCTGCTGGCGAATGACGCAGCTGGTCCAGCCAATGCGAACTGTGCGCAGGGCAGTAATGCTGCTTGCCAGATGTTTGCCTGCGCTGACAGCGCAGTCACTATCTCCTCTTTAGTGGCTAGCTCGTCCAGGTCCCGAATGGCGAAGTGAGTCTGCTCGGTAAATGAGCGAACCACTGCACTCTTGCCCAGCACAAGCTCCACTTCGTCCTTAAGCTGCTTTGTACACTCCAGGCCTATTCCATTCAACTCAAGTAGCAGGTCACCTTTTGCTGTGCGACGAGCTTTGGAGACCTTGTCGCGGACTCCGTTGAGTTTTCCGTCGCTTCTGCGCGTAACTAGCGACAGAACTTCGCTGTAGGAAAGCTCGCTGGTACTTATTACCAGTGCATCCGATCTGCTTTTCGTATGTGGCTTGCCAGATACCTTACCGGCTAGCTTGCTAGACTTTGTGAAGTAGGCCGCGTCGGCCCCTTCACAAATAGTTATATTTATTATATTTATAGTTTTTAAGTCGCAAGAAGCGCATCGGTTGTTTGAGTTACCTGCATTACATTGATAGTTGTTAAATCGCAAGAAGCGCAACGGTTGTTTGAGTTACCTGTATTATATTGATAGTTGTTAAGTCGCAAGAAGCGCAGGGGTTGTTCGAGTTGTAGGTATAGTTTTGTTAGACGCAAGGAGTGCGCAGTATTTATATTTAATAAACGCAAGGAGCGTAAAGTATTTAGATTTATCGGATGTACTTATTTTTGATTGACGCCTAACGCCTAAGAATTTAAATATAACCGCCCCAAAACGCAGAGTCGCAAGATGCAGCGCGCCAGCTGCGATCATCAAATCCACCACGGTCACGAGCAAGTGTGAGTAGTGGCAAAATCTGCAACTTGGGCCGAAGCCAAAGCGTGGGCGAGGGAGTTATGATTGACCTCCGCAAGTGAGCAGACGCGTACGCGATAGGGAGAAAAGAAAGGTTAGGTTATAAGGACAGAAAGAGGAGTTGCGATTGATATACGGAAGTGAGCAGAGGGGATAGTTCGCGGTAGTTCATATATATAAGTATATATATGTAGTTAGGTTTAGGCTTTCTTGTGCACATAACCTTTTATAGGAATTGAATAAATTGGTCGCCGGTAAGTCCGTGAACCAGTGGAGTGCAATTGCTGTGTGTTTTCTTTCTTCTTTCTATTTCTCTTCTTTGGTTTTTTTTTGTACGCGCGCGCCCGCGAGTTAAGCTGAGTCGCTTTATACTCTGGCTGCTGAGTGTGCCGGCTGTCGCGTTGGTGTCGACGCCAGCGTATCCCTTTCCAACTTGTAAAACCGCGTGCGTTATAGTCCCACCAAAATACATAAATATTCTTGTGTGGTGTACCTGGCCGGACTGAGTTTATACCCCGGCTAAATTACTCCTTTACAAGTGGCGCCCGAGCAGGGACTCTAAAGTGCAAAGGTGTGGTAAAATCTGGTATTAAAGCCCCAGAAATATCACCAACAAGTGTGGAAGGAAAAGTGCGTAAAGTGAAGTGCGGGTATACCCGACGATACCCTGCTTTATAAGTGGCCAACGAGAACGGTTTTCGAGCGTGGTTTTGTGCAATCGTCGCGGCACAACGAAAGTGAGGGCGTAAGGCAAGTGCAGATAAGAATAACTGTTCGCGTTCGAGAAGCATTGCCTTAGAAACGTTTGCGGCGCAACGAAGTTGACGGTGGAAGAAGACACACCGATCAAACTAGCGGTTCGCGTTCGAGGCTGTGCATAAGTGAACACCTGCGGCGCAACGAAAGTGTCGGCAAAGTGCGTGAGCGGTCAACGAACGGCGTGACAGTAGCTGGTACAGGCAGCTGCAAAGTTGCGATCGCTTCGCACAGTGGGCTTCGACCGCGAAAATCAAAAAAATTAAAATTGACTATTGTGTTGAGTGCGGAGTTGTCCCATCGGTTCTGGTCGACCGTATAAGCGTACATTGGTGGGAAATAAAGGAAAAAATAAAATGATTTTTTTTTTGGAAAAGAAAATAAAATGAAATAAAAAAAAAAAAAATAGAGTAACCGTGATAAACAGTGACTTGCTAACAGAATTTTTTTTTATGCACCGAAAAAAGATTCGTGATACCGTGGATCAGGAAAAAAAGAGATTCTTTTTATTTTTCGCAATAAAATAAAATAACCGCAATAAACAGTGGCCAGTTAACAGAAAAATTTTATTACACTGCAAAAAAAAATACAAAATTAATTTCACAATAAAATAAAATAACCGCAATAAACAGTGACCAGTTAACAAAAGAAAAAAAAAAAAAAAAATTTTTAATTACACTGCAAAAAAAAAAATATAAAATTCGTAATACCGTGGACAAAATTTTTTTTTGTAATAAAAGGAATAAACGCGACAGACAGTGACAATTTAAAATTTTTTTTTACAGCGGGAAAAAATTCGGGAAAAATTTTATACTCGATACCGAAGGTAAAAAGTATATTGGTTTTGTGCAATGTCCGTCATGGTGTCTGTCCGTCTGTCCGTCTGTCTGTCCGTCTGTCCGTCTGTATGAACGCGTGGATCGCAGAGACTACAAGAGCTAGAGACTTCTGATTTTGTATTTAAGTTCTCCTATACCATGAGCAGAACAAGTTTGCTTCAAATTATCGATAACTATTCTGGTTTCCGATATACACATAATATCGATAACAATAAAATATCGAATTTGGAAAATCTAAAAATTAGGGTTGAAGTAATGGGAAATGATAAAACTTTTCTGAAAAATTCGTCCAAATCGGTTGAGAAACACCGGAGATATTTAACTTAATCGATGGAAGCTAAGCCAGTATACCAAAGTCTTATATAAATTAAATATATTTATTGCAACTGGGTTCAGGGTATCTTCTAGTCGGGCTCTCCCGACTAGAGCCTTCTTACTTGTTTGGAATTGTTTTTGGAATTGTGAATCTGAACGAATAGCGGCACGCGTGCTGTGGCTCGTCCCGCACGCTTCCCATATCATTCGGTCGGTTCAGTTTAGAGTTAAACGTTGAACGCACAAAAGGGGAAGACAACACAAAAACGGATTGAGTCTAGACGTTTTTCTTGCGCGGCGAAAGTGAAGGTTGAAGCTGGTGCACCGATTAAGCAAACAGTTTCGCGAAGAAGCAAACGAGCGATTGAAGTCATTTGTGGCGCGACGAAAGTGACAGTGGAAACGGACACACCGATCGAAAGAACGGAATCGCGCATGTGCAAAGCAACTGGGTTCAGGGTATCTTCTAGTCGGGCTCTCCCGACTATTGCCTTCTTACTTGTTCAATTTACAATATAGCTTACTGCTTATGAAATATGTTTGGCAACAGCGCAATGGCTAAGGCATCTGCTTAGTGAACGAGAGTTCCAGGTTCGAATCCCGTCGTAGACCATCATATTTCATGATCGGTAAGTTTATTTGTATTCTATTTCTTCTAACACTTGCACAATTTAAATTTAAATTACATTTAAGTAATATTTATAACAAAAGCTAATTTAACGTTTATATGATTGGCTTCGTTGGCATCTTTTTACCCCAGATACCAAATACTAGTCCATTTGGTCTGTTTTTTGACTAGTCCTGATGGCCTGTTTTATGGACTAGTCTACGTGGCCTGTTTTATAGACTAGTCCACATGGCTGCAGAGGCGGCCGATACGTCCATTCCAATGACATCCCCGTGTTAAATGGAATAGGAGAAATACATTGAAATTGCATAGGCTGGGCTAGTAGTAGCCCATGTGGGCTAGTCTAATCACTATGTTTGGCATAGTCAACGTGACTGCAGGGTTATCATTGAGCATTTGTGTGTAAACTGCCTATTCCACGTGGCCCAGTTCATGGATGCGTCAAAGTGGATGCAGACGTGGATGCGGAACAAAAACGTAAATTTACGAATCATGAAAAACGAAAACAATTTTGCGCCTCGTTGATGTTCGTTGCAGCGGCAAAAAAAAAAAAACGAACGAGTGAAAAGCAATTTATACATTTTTCAATTTACAATATAACTTACTGCTTATGAAATATGTTTGGCAACAGCGCAAAGGCTAAGGCATCTGCTTAGTGAACGAGGAGTTCCAGGTTCGAATCCCGTCGTAGACCATCATATTTCATAATTGGTAAGATTATTTGTATTCTATTTCTTCTAACACTTGCATTGTTTAAATTTAAATTACATTTAAATAATATTTATAACAAAAGCTAATTTAACGTTTATATGATGGGCTTCATGGACATCTTTTTACCCCAGATTCTTATAATACTAGTCCATTTGGTCTGTTATTTGACAAGTCCTGATGGTCTGTCTTATAGACTAGTCCACGTGGCCTGTTTTATAGACTAGTCCACGTGGCTGCAGAGGTGGCCGATACGTTCACTCCAATGACATCCCCGTGTTAAATGGAATAGGAGAAATACATTGAAATGGCATAGGCGTGGGCTAGTAGTAGCCCATGTGGGCTAGTCTAATCACTATGTTTGGCATAGTCAACGTGACTGCAGGGACGTTAGTCTGTACATGTGTGTGTTTTTTTTTCCTTTATTGCGTATCCTATATATACAATGGCTTATTATTAGGTAATAAAAGCGAAACATAACATTGGCGGTACGGCCGTTAGGTAATGCGTCACCAATGCCTATGTTCCACCTAATCCTCTTGCTCTCTTCGCTCGCGCTCAGCCTTACGCAGATTGGTCATGACTGCCGATGCAAACGCGCTGAATGCTTCCAAATTGACGCTGCTGGCCAGTATCAATGTCACCAGGCTGTCCAACTCGATGCTACAGCCGATAGCCCTCTCCAGTTCATCTCGGAGCCCGGTAAAGCGTCCGCAGTGAAAGAAGACGTGTTCGGCATCCTCTACGAACCTATCACCACAGGAGGTACAGAACGCTGCACTCTCATGCCCAAGTCGGTGCAAGTACTCACGGAAGCAACCATGACCACTTAAGAGTTGGGTGGTGTAGTAGTTGAGCTGCCCATGCCGCTGGTTTTGCCACGCTGAAATGCTCGGGATGAGGCGATGCGTCCAACGCCCTTTGCTAGACGCATCCCATTGCCTCTGCCAGTTTTCCAAAGTGCGCGTTTTGGCCGCTGTGCGCACTTCATGCTTCTGGGGATCCGAAAGTTCCTTGCCATGAGTTCCCTCGTAGATCTCCGAGATTTCCCTAGCCAGCTCGGCTATGGGAGCTATTCCAGCCAGGACCAGACATGCGTCATCAGAGATGGTTCTGAAGCCGCTACAAACTCTGATCGCTCCAAAACGGTGAGTGGCTCTCAGTCCGCGGGTGTAGCTCTCAAAGCGGCAAGCTGATTGCCATATCGCGCCGCATACAGCATCGTCGCTCGTATGACGCTGGATAAAAGGAGTCTCTTGAATTGCTTCGGACCTCTCGTATTTGGCATGATACGCGAGATCGCACGATTTGCTAAGGCGGCCTTTGCGCTAGCGTACTCCAAATGCTCCTTGAAGCATTGCCTGGTATCCAGCATAACGCCCAGATTTTTAATCGCCCTCTTAGACCTGACTGCAGTGTTAGCCACGATTATGTTTGCTGTCTCCACCGCTTTTCGGCTGCTAATGAGCACTGCCTCTGTTTTTTGGGGTGCTATCTGCAGTCCTACGGAGGAGAGCCACTGTATATCTTTCGAGATGGCTAAGTTGCACTTTTCCTCCACTGCCTTGAGATCCTTGGCGACAACCACTATTGCCACATCGTCAGCAAAGCCCACCAGCTGAACATCGTCTGGCATTGACAGCCGAAAAACGCCGTCATACATGACGTTCCACAGAAGAGGTCCCAGTACCGACCCTTGTGGCACGTATCCAGAAACTTCGTGCTCCTCCATCGTCTCGCAGGTATCAAACCTTAGGATTCTATCCTTAAAGTAGCTCCTTGTTATCCTTAGTAGGTACTCCGGCATGTTTAGCGCCTCAAGAGCCTCCTGGATGCAGCCCCATTTAGCCGTATTGAAGGCATTTTTGACGTCCAACGTTGTCACTAGGCAGTACTTCTTGGCGCCGCCTTTCCATCTACACCCAGCTATAGCTCCCGAAGCTATCTCGACTACCTTGCCGATAGCGTCCAGCGTAGATCGCGCTTTGCGAAAGCCATACTGCTGCGGTGAAACTCCACCAGCAGCAGCAATGGCGCTATTGAGCCGGGTGCAAATAAAATGCTCCAGTAGCTTGCCCGCAGTATCGATCAGGCATATCGGACGATATGCAGCTGGATCTTCGAGCTTTTTGCCAGGTTTCGGTAGGAGGACCAGGCACTGAATTTTCCAGCGGTTTGGAAACTTTCCGCTTCGTAGGCAGCTGTTGTACATGCTCGAAAAGACATCTGCGCGGAGCGCAATTGCTAGCTTGAGCGCTCGGTTGGGAATCCCATCTGGGCCAGTTGACTTGCTGGGCTTCAACCTCGTTGCAGCGTGTCGAATCTCATCTAGCATGATGGGCTCGTTTTGAGAATGCATGCTTGGCGCAGGCGGGAGCTCGCCGATATCCTTATCCACACTGGGAAATAGGTGCCTTACTATCTCCTTCAATGATCTTGGGACCATGGGGTGGCAGCGTGAAGAGGCATTGAAGCGTTTTACTACCAGCTTGTAGGCATTGCCCCACGGGACGTTTTCCGCTGTGTCGCAGAGGTCCAGGAAGCATCTACGCTTGCTGTTTTTAATAAGCTTCTGGAAGCGTCTCCTACTGGCGAGGAATTCCGCCTGGCGTTCATGGAACAGCAGCGATCTACGTGAGCACTGGTAGCGGCGTCTAGCATAGTTGCATTCGCTTCGAGCCTCAGCGATCTCCTCGTTTCACCAGTATACTGGGGCATGGTGCCTCTGGTACCTTCTGCTCCTAGTCATGCTATCATCGCAGGCACGGCTTAGCATCCGCATCGTTTTGTCCACCACGTCCTCGGTGCTATCAGTAGTATCAGAGGTCACAGCAGACTCCAGATGGGCACTGAAAGTCCGCATGTCTAGCGTCTCGACACGATACCTAGGCCAGTGGTGAGCTGGAGTATTACCGTGATCCGGGCGTATTCCAACGGTACACCATATGGCAACGTGATCACTTGCATTGAAGGAGTCGTCGAAGCTCCAGGTGGACGAACTGAAGAGCGAGCTACTGACAAATGTTATGTCAACGACCGAACCCAGTCCAGCTCTGCTGAACGTGTGCTGCGTTCCATGATTTAGGAGCGCCACATCGAGGAGAGAGAACGCCTCCAGCAACCCCCATCCTTTGGCAATGGTTGACGAGCTGCCCCACTCCTCTGCCCACGCGTTGAAGTCTCCAGCGATGACGATCGGGTGACGGCCTCTTGAGTCTGCTACCAGGGAGTCCAGGGTGTTAGCGAACTCTGATAGCTGCAGACTAGGGGGTAGGTAGACTGATTAAAACCACAGGCCACCCACCGATGCGCGCACGTAGTTTTCGTCCCGATGTACATTTACCAGAGGAGTCCCGTCAATCCCGCAGGACCATAGAGCCGCTCTTCCAGTTATGTCCGAGGCGCATCTAGGGCTCTCAGAAAGCCGGTATGGCTCGCTTAGCACCGCAAGGTCTGCAGAGCGTTCACGCACTGTTTGCGACAACAGGTCCTGGGCCGCTGCACAATGGTTAAGGTTCAGCTGCATGAACTTCATCTTGCACGACCAAGTACGCTTCCACTGAGTGGACATCTATTACTGCCCGCCTGGTGGCTGAATGAGGCACTGCCCTTTGCAACACAGATGAAGCACTTCGCCACCTCGCTCTTGCAACTCTCTGCCTTGTGGCCTGTAACTCCACACCTGATGCAGCACTGGGATCTATCCACGGGGTTACGGCAGCTACTTGCGGTATGTCCCATCTCCAGACAGCGGTAGCACCGCGTGCGCGCTTCCTGCTGGCGAATGACGCAGCTGGTCCAGCCAATGCGAACTGTGCGCAGGGCAGTAATGCTGCTTGCCAGATGTTTGCCTGCGCTGACAGCGCAGTCACTATCTCCTCTTTAGTGGCTAGCTCGTCCAGGTCCCGAATGGCGAAGTGAGTCTGCTCGGTAAATGAGCGAACCACTGCACTCTTGCCCAGCACAAGCTCCACTTCGTCCTTAAGCTGCTTTGTACACTCCAGGCCTATTCCATTCAACTCAAGTAGCAGGTCACCTTTTGCTGTGCGACGAGCTTTGGAGACCTTGTCGCGGACTCCGTTGAGTTTTCCGTCGCTTCTGCGCGTAACTAGCGACAGAACTTCGCTGTAGGAAAGCTCGCTGGTACTTATTACCAGTGCATCCGATCTGCTTTTCGTATGTGGCTTGCCAGATACCTTACCGGCTAGCTTGCTAGACTTTGTGAAGTAGGCCGCGTCGGCCCCTTCACAAATAGTTATATTTATTATATTTATAGTTTTTAAGTCGCAAGAAGCGCATCGGTTGTTTGAGTTACCTGCATTACATTGATAGTTGTTAAATCGCAAGAAGCGCAACGGTTGTTTGAGTTACCTGTATTATATTGATAGTTGTTAAGTCGCAAGAAGCGCAGGGGTTGTTCGAGTTGTAGGTATAGTTTTGTTAGACGCAAGGAGTGCGCAGTATTTATATTTAATAAACGCAAGGAGCGTAAAGTATTTAGATTTATCGGATGTACTTATTTTTGATTGACGCCTAACGCCTAAGAATTTAAATATAACCGCCCCAAAACGCAGAGTCGCAAGATGCAGCGCGCCAGCTGCGATCATCAAATCCACCACGGTCACGAGCAAGTGTGAGTAGTGGCAAAATCTGCAACTTGGGCCGAAGCCAAAGCGTGGGCGAGGGAGTTATGATTGACCTCCGCAAGTGAGCAGACGCGTACGCGATAGGGAGAAAAGAAAGGTTAGGTTATAAGGACAGAAAGAGGAGTTGCGATTGATATACGGAAGTGAGCAGAGGGGATAGTTCGCGGTAGTTCATATATATAAGTATATATATGTAGTTAGGTTTAGGCTTTCTTGTGCACATAACCTTTTATAGGAATTGAATAAATTGGTCGCCGGTAAGTCCGTGAACCAGTGGAGTGCAATTGCTGTGTGTTTTCTTTCTTCTTTCTATTTCTCTTCTTTGGTTTTTTTTTGTACGCGCGCGCCCGCGAGTTAAGCTGAGTCGCTTTATACTCTGGCTGCTGAGTGTGCCGGCTGTCGCGTTGGTGTCGACGCCAGCGTATCCCTTTCCAACTTGTAAAACCGCGTGCGTTATAGTCCCACCAAAATACATAAATATTCTTGTGTGGTGTACCTGGCCGGACTGAGTTTATACCCCGGCTAAATTACTCCTTTACAAGTGGCGCCCGAGCAGGGACTCTAAAGTGCAAAGGTGTGGTAAAATCTGGTATTAAAGCCCCAGAAATATCACCAACAAGTGTGGAAGGAAAAGTGCGTAAAGTGAAGTGCGGGTATACCCGACGATACCCTGCTTTATAAGTGGCCAACGAGAACGGTTTTCGAGCGTGGTTTTGTGCAATCGTCGCGGCACAACGAAAGTGAGGGCGTAAGGCAAGTGCAGATAAGAATAACTGTTCGCGTTCGAGAAGCATTGCCTTAGAAACGTTTGCGGCGCAACGAAGTTGACGGTGGAAGAAGACACACCGATCAAACTAGCGGTTCGCGTTCGAGGCTGTGCATAAGTGAACACCTGCGGCGCAACGAAAGTGTCGGCAAAGTGCGTGAGCGGTCAACGAACGGCGTGACAGTAGCTGGTACAGGCAGCTGCAAAGTTGCGATCGCTTCGCACAGTGGGCTTCGACCGCGAAAATCAAAAAAATTAAAATTGACTATTGTGTTGAGTGCGGAGTTGTCCCATCGGTTCTGGTCGACCGTATAAGCGTACATTGGTGGGAAATAAAGGAAAAAATAAAATGATTTTTTTTTTGGAAAAGAAAATAAAATGAAATAAAAAAAAAAAAAATAGAGTAACCGTGATAAACAGTGACTTGCTAACAGAATTTTTTTTTTATGCACCGAAAAAAGATTCGTGATACCGTGGATCAGGAAAAAAAGAGATTCTTTTTATTTTTCGCAATAAAATAAAATAACCGCAATAAACAGTGGCCAGTTAACAGAAAAATTTTATTACACTGCAAAAAAAAATACAAAATTAATTTCACAATAAAATAAAATAACCGCAATAAACAGTGACCAGTTAACAAAAGAAAAAAAAAAAATAAATTTTTAATTACACTGCAAAAAAAAAAATATAAAATTCGTAATACCGTGGACAAAATTTTTTTTTGTAATAAAAGGAATAAACGCGACAGACAGTGACAATTTAAAATTTTTTTTTACAGCGGGAAAAAATTCGGGAAAAATTTTATACTCGATACCGAAGGTAAAAAGTATATTGGTTTTGTGCAATGTCCGTCATGGTGTCTGTCCGTCTGTCCGTCTGTCCGTCCGTATGTGTGCAAGTTTTTTCCACACCCTTCAAGCTAGGGACTTGAAACTTTCCAATTCTCTTTTTCTATGGGATAGTAAATTGTGTCAAGATTGGGGTTCTACGATAACTGGGGGGCTGGCAAATCGATAATTTCGATAACTCAAAAACGATAAATCCACATATTTCGCACACCCTTACAGCTAGAACTACCAAATTTGGTTAGAAGATAGCTACTAGCAACCCCCAAAAAACTGCATCAAAAATTTTGAAGCCACGCCCCCCCATTCCGCCCCCAGACCCCACGCATTTTAAAGTCAAAAAAGATGATGATGACCCCCCAAAAACTGCATCAAAAAATTGGATGCCACGCCCACCAATAACGCCCTAGCCACCCCCATCTGCCCCAACGCTTCGTCAGAAACGGGAATGCGTGTATATTCCAGAGTAGTGGAGCTAGAGCCACCAAATTTGGTAGGAAGATAGCTGGCAACGACCCCCAAAAATCTGCATCAAAGTTTTGGAGCCTAGCCCATCCATTCCGCCCCCTATCCCCACCTTATACAAACTTTGAGCTAGAGTCACCAAATTTGGTATGAAGGTAGCATTTGACATTCCACAAGGATCTGCACCAAAAATTTGAATGCCACGCCCAACCATACCGCCCCCAGCCCCCCTTTCCACACTTTTACAAACTTTGAGCTAGAGTCACCAAATTTGGTATGAAGATAGCAATTGACATCCCACATGGATGGGCATCAAAATTTTTAATACTGGTATCGAGTATGCCGCAGTGGGTTGCGTCCGACTGCAACGTTTCCACTTGTTTTTTTTTTAATTTTTGTAACAAAACGGTTACCGCGATAAACAGTGCCAGATTAAGAGTGCAAATATTTGCGAAGCGGAACATATACGGCTCGAGACGGAATTTTTTTTTGCGTTCGTTTTTTTTTCGGTTAAATGGAGAAACCCAAGACTATCGAGCCCGCCCGAGTGCAGGTCGTAGAAAGCAGCAACCCCGGTGTGGGTGTGCAATGGGTCTACCACTGCCATAAGGAGGATCTAGAGGATATCGTCCGGGAGCTCGGATTGGAAAAGTGTGCCACGGTAACTGACTACCGGAAGCTGGTATGTACTTTCATAAGGCAAGGTGGTCATACCACCGATATATGGGCCCGGTTAGCGGAATGGGAGTTGCGGTTCGCAAAGATCCCAGTGTCGCCTACCCGGATTGCCACTTCTGTTGGAGGAATACGACCCAGGCAGAAATCTGAATCAGATGCGGCAATCCCATCAACACAGACGGGTGGCACAGAAAATTTGCGTCCGCCCTCCAACAGTACGATTTATAATGAATTTTCCCCACAGAGTACAGCATGTATCCCCGATATACGAGTAGGGTCGCCTCTGGCATCCGGGGAAGATACCCCGGTGAGACAGGCGAACCCACATCTTAATTCTCGTGATACCTATAGTACCCCTAGGAACGGGATGGTCGTCCCCGAACTAGTCCGGAAGTGGGGTATCCTGTTCAATGGGTGCACCGACCCATTAGTTTTCCCTGAGGCGATTGAGGACAGGGCGTTGTCATACGACATAGGCTTAGACCGGTTGCCGAGGGCAATGAGCGAGGCTCTAACGGGCAAGGCCGCGCGGTGGCTATCAATAAGTAGGCTAAGGGACGCGACTTGGGCGACATTTAAAGCCGAGTTCTTGGAGTTCTTTCTACCGCCCCAGTATTTCGACAGGTTAGAAGACAGTATCCGGGCACGACGGCAACATAATAACGAGCTGTTCAAGGACTACTTGCTCGAGCTGCGGGGTATGATGTACCACGCGGGGTACAGGGCAGAACAAGAATTGCATAGGGTATACGAGAATTTGGCACCAGAGTACCGTTTGTACATTCGTAGAGGGGACTTCTCCTCTCTGGCACAGCTAACTCAGATGGCAGACGAGTACGAGAATGTGAGTCAACAAAGTCGCGAGCGTGCAGCACGAGGTAGGACCGGGGGTAGTAGGTATTCGGACGGATTAGCCGGTGAGGTAGCCCCCGCCAAACATTTTAATCCTTTCCGGACGCAACCACAGCCAGGGTCAAGCGGTAACGTGGGGAATACGCCACCGCTTGGGTATACGGGAGCAATTTCAATCGGAATGATCAGCCAAGAACAGCCGAGGGCTCTAGGCGGGAAGAGGCTATGCTATAACTGTTCGCAAGAGGGTCATTTTGCCAAGGAGTGCCCCAATCCACGGGTACAGTTTTGTCGCCAGTGTGGGGCCAAGGGGGTCAATACCAGCCAGTGTTGTCAGCAGTCAAGGGCGGGAAACGATATGCGGCACCATCCGGGACGGGACACGATGGGGGCCGACGTGAACCAGTCCCGAACCTAGAATACCCTTTAAGAGTGGAAGACGGGCGGATAGTCGCTACTGTAAGAGTCGAAGACCAAGTAGCGACTGCGACAGTAGATACAGGGGCGACTAGGAGTTTTATTAGTGAGGAGTTTTCCCGCAAGGTGACCAGCGGGGGCGAGATGCTGGACGCCCGCGCGAAAATTCGCTTAGGCGATGGGTCCACCTTGGAGGTAAAGAAGCTATTGAGGGTAAAAGTTGGTCTAGCGGGGACACAGGTCACGGTGAGAATGCTCGTGATGCCCTCGATGCTAGACAACATTATACTAGGGATAGACTTTTTGTGCCGGGTGGGGAAGACCATCGAATGTGGCAAGGCTAGGTTAATTTTGGAAGCTGTGGAAGTACCAGATATAGAGGAGGAGCAGGTCCTAATGGAACGTGAGCCAGTTGTGAGCAAATCGGAGGAGGACGGCGGATCAAGGCAGGAGAAGGATGCCCCTGGGGCACCTCAGCCCAGCATCGCCGTGGGAACGGTTCGAGGAGACAGCGTGGACGCGACAACGGCAGGAGAACAACGGTTCGGCGAGGTAGGAGGGTGCGTCATACCCGCCCCGCTGTAACACCGGTGGAAAGCGTCGAAACCAGGGAAAACGAGTGGCCAGAGGACTTGGAACCAGAGATAAAGGAAACATTGAACGCGGAGTTGGCCCTCTTTGACGAGCTGCAAGGGGTGTCACACGTAGCTGAGCACCGGATCATCATGAGGGACGACAAGCCGATTAAGCAGATGTACTACTCCAAAAACCCTGCGATGCAACAGGTGATCAACGAACAGGTAGACGAACTGCTGCGAGCCGACGCGATAGAGCCCTCCCGCAGCCCGCACAGTGCCCCGATTGTGCTAGTTAAAAAGAAAACAGGCGAGTGGCGGATGTGCATCGACTATAGGCAACTCAATGCACATTCCTTGCCAGATGCATACCCCGTACCCAGGATTAATCACATTTTGGAGCGATTGAGACACGCGCGATACATCTCCACGCTCGACCTCAAGCACGGTTACTGGCAAATTCCCATGGCTGCGGATAGTCGGGAGTGTACAGCATTTACGGTACCCGGTAGAGGCTTATTCCAGTGGCGCGTAATGCCTTTCGGTTTGCACTCGGCGTGTGCGACATTCCAACGAGCTTTGGATACGGTTATCGGACCAGATATGGAGCCACATGCATTTGCCTATCTGGACGACATAATAGTAATCGGAGCGACAAAGGAGCAGCACGTGACAAATTTGAAGGAAGTCTTCAGGCTGTTGAGAGCGGCCAACTTGAAGCTGAATCGTAAGAAGTGTCTGTTTTTTCAGAAGGAGCTGATATACCTGGGACACCTAGTGAGCGGCGACGGGATCAAAACCGACCCCGCCAAAGTAGAAGCGATCCAGAACTTGAAGGCCCCAACCAATTGTAAGGAGCTGCGACGTTGCCTGGGCATGGCCTCCTGGTATCGACGATTCGTGCCGAATTTCACTACAGTGGTGCAACCGATCACAGCTTTATTAAAAAAATCTAAGAAATGGTCATGGGGAGAGGAACAACAGGCAGCGCTAGATACCCTCAAACATAGCTTGACGACCGCACCGGTCCTGGCCTGCCCGGATTTTGCAGAAAAATTTGTCCTGCAGACGGACGCCAGCGATTTTGGCCTCGGAGCGGTACTCACACAGACGATCGATCAACAGGAACGCGTGATAGCTTACACGAGTCGGAAACTGAACAAGGCTGAAGAAAATTATTCAGCGACCGAAAAGGAGTGTCTGGCTATAGTATGGTCAATCCGGAAGATGAGATGCTACCTGGAAGGATATCGGTTCGAGGTAGTAACCGACCATATGGCTATGAAATGGTTGAATTCGATCGAGAGCCCGTCGGGGAGGATAGCGCGCTGGGCACTGGAGCTGCAGCAGTACCAATTTGACGTATGGTACAGACGAGGGAAGCTCAACGTAGTAGCGGACGCCTTATCCCGGCAACACGTGGAGAACTTTCAACAAGCGGTACAGGAAAATTCGTCCGGCAAGTGGATCGAGAGGATGAAAGAAAATATGGCTAAAGACCCAGTGAAATACGCCGATTATATGGAAGAGAACGGTCAACTCTAAAGACACCTCGGACACCGTGTGGATGACGACGACTACATCCCCTGGAAGCTGTGCATCGATGAGGATCAGAGGAAACGAGTGTTGTTGGAGTGCCACGACGCACCGACGGTGCTACTACTGGCCTGGAATGTTCCGAGATGCGGCAAAGTACGTTAAGTGGACAGATGTTGACGCGACAGGTGGCCGAGCCCATGGCTGTACTATGAGCCGACTTTGTAGGGCCCTTACCGCGCTCGAAACACGGGAACACGATGCTCCTGGTATTCCACGACGCGTTTTCAAAATGGGTGGAGCTGGTCCCCTTGAAGCGAGCGACAGCGGCCCAAGGCGTTCCGTGAGCGTGTATTATGTCGTTTTGGCATAACCAGAAAGTTTGTATGCGACAACGGTGTACAGTTTACGAGCCGGAATTTTAAGTCGTTTTTGAACTCGTTGGGCGTGGAATTGCAGCACACTGCCCCATATTGTCCACAAGAAAACCCGACAGAAAGGACCAATCGTACAGTAAAGACGATGATCGCGCAGTTTATAACAGGTCACCAAAGTTCGTGGGACGAATTGTTACCGGAAATTTCGTTGGCGGTTAACTCCAGTGTGGCGAACTCTGCAGGATTTTCACCGGCTTTTCTGATGCAGGGGAGAGAGCCCCGCTTACCAGCTTCCTTGTACGACGAGAAAACACCCGGATCCGGAAGCATGCCGCAAGCACCAGAAGACCGGGCAAGAAGATTAAAGGAAGTTTTCAGTATCGTCCAGACAAATTTACAGAGAGCGTCAAAGGACCAAGGGAGGAACTATAACCTCAGGAGAAGAGAATGGAGACCAGGACTCAATACGTTGGTGCTACTAAGATCACACCAACTCTCTAAAGCCAGTGAAGGTTTCGCGGCGAAACTCGCTCCCAAGTTCGATGGCCCATTCCTAGTGAAAAAGTTCGTATCACCGATTATCGTGCGATTGGTAAAAGAAGGACAAAGAAAGAGCAAACTCGCCAGCATTGCGCAACTGAAGCCATTCTATGAAGAGGGAGGGGAGCACGAAGAAGATGACCAGCCCGACCGAGCGTCTGACAAAGAGCAGACTTGTCACAGTTTTAATTAATCCCTTTATTCTCTTTTTATTAACACTAACCAAATTTGAATTCAAAAATTAAGACTAACCGATTGTGTTTATAAACCCCACAGAATACCCAAAATGAGCGGAAAAATCCCGTATGTGGTCAGCAGCGGTGACGAGGAGGATTCCGAGGGTACCTCCGAGGGAACGCGTGCGGACACGTAACTGTCACGCTACCCAAGAAAGGGGGGGGGTGTGAAGTAGGCCGCGTCGGCCCCTTCACAAATAGTTATATTTATTATATTTATAGTTTTTGAGTCGCAAGAAGCGCATCGGTTGTTTGAGTTACCTGTATTATATTGATAGTTGTTAAATCGCAAGAAGCGCATCGGTTGTTTGAGTTACCTGTATTATATTGATAGTTGTTAAGTCGCAAGAAGCGCAGGGGTTGTTCGAGTTGTAGGTATAGTTTTGTTAGACGCAAGGAGTGCGCAGTATTTATATTTAATAAACGCAAGGAGCGTAAAGTATTTAGATTTATCGGATGTACTTATTTTTGATTGACGCCTAACGCCTAAGAATTTAAATATAACCGCCCCAAAACGCAGAGTCGCAAGATGCAGCGCGCCAGCTGCGATCATCAAATCCACCACGGTCACGAGCAAGTGTGAGTAGTGGCAAAATCTGCAACTTGGGCCGAAGCCAAAGCGTGGGCGAGGGAGTTATGATTGACCTCCGCAAGTGAGCAGACGCGTACGCGAGAGGGAGAAAAGAAAGGTTAGGTTATAAGGACAGAAAGAGGAGTTGCGATTGATATACGGAAGTGAGCAGACGCGTACGTGCTTAAAGGTAGTTGACGAGTTAGTAGCAAAGATATAGGGTTTAGTAAAAATAAGGTAAGAGGGGATAGTTCGCGGTAGTTCATATATATAAGTATATATATGTAGTTAGGTTTAGGCTTTCTTGTGCACATAACCTTTTATAGGAATTGAATAAATTGGTCGCCGGTAAGTCCGTGAACCAGTGGAGTGCAATTGCTGTGTGTTTTCTTTCTTCTTTCTATTTCTCTTCTTTGGTTTTTTTTGTACACGCGCGCCCGCGAGTTAAGCTGAGTCGCTTTATACTCTGGCTGCTGAGTGTGCCGGCTGTCGCGTTGGTGTCGACGCCAGCGTTTCCCTTTCCAACTTGTAAAACCAAAATACATAAATATTCTTGTGTGGTGTACCTGGCCGGACTGAGTTTATACCCCGGCTAAATTTAGGTTAGGTTAGGGAAAAGCGGTAGTGGAAGGCTAAAAATTAACCCCCCACTCACATAGGCCATGTGTTTTGGCCCGTTGTGGTGCCGCGTTTGGACTTAGTCCAGACAATGAGCGTGTTTCGCCGCATTTGAGGGCGTGGTCCCAGCCCGAGGTTTGAATGAAGGACAGGATATTTTTCGCTTTGATATCCGCAAGTTGAGTGAGGTCCGATAAAAAGAAGGACCCTAGATAGCGATTTCTGTTTTTGCAGAGTGCGGGACAGTCGCAGAAGAGGTGGGAAACTGTTTCCTCCTCCTCCTCGTCACGACAGCTTCGGCAGAAATCATTAAAAGGGGCTAGAAGTCTCGCTGCGTGAGACCCCGCCAGCCAGTGCCCCGTAATGGACCTGATTACGGCAGCACAGCCTTATCTGCTAAGGTGGATTATGTCTGAGGAGCGCTTTTTGCAGCGTGTTGGCCAGGTTTGCCTAGCAATCCTACCTGAGGCGGTGGCACACTGCCACCCCTTGTTTGCTTCGAGTTCGAAGTGCGATCGAACTCTGAGCTTGCAGCTGGCCATGGGAATACCCCAGCCCTCCTTGTCTGTGAGGAGAGGCATGGTAGTGCCATGCCTAGCCAGCTCGTCTGCTTTGCAGTTGCCCTCGATGCCTTTGTGACCGGGCACCCAAATGAGGTGTATTTCGAACTGCTCTGCCATCTCGTGTAGAGATCTGCGGCAGTTTGTGACGGATATCGAGTTGGATGATATCGCTTTTAGAGATTTGATAGCCGCCTGACTATCGGAAAAAATGCAGATTCTGTCTGCTGAGCATTCACATTCGGAAATGCATAAGAGTGCTTCCTGTATGGCAGCGATCTCGGCTTGGAATACGCTGCAGTGATCTGGAAGGTTGAACGATTTGTTGATAGACAGCTCCTCGCAAAAGACGCCTCCCCCTTCCCGTTCGTCTAGCTTGGAGCCATCGGTGTAAATTTTTACTGAATCTGCCGGCCCTGGCGTGCCTGAGCACCAATCCTTCCTTGGGGGGACTAGCGTGTGGAAAGTGGTTTTGGGGAATTCCTGAGGACAACAATAGTCCGTGTTGGAGGGGATAAGCAAGTTACCCACTAGAATATTAGAGTGTCCGAAATTTTGCTCGGACCACTGCTTGGTTTCTCTCATGCGTAGGGCAGAGAGAGTTGCTACTAATTTTCCCATTTGGTCTATTGGTAGGAGATTTAGTATATTGTCCAGAGCCTCAGTTGGGGTCGTTCTGAGGGCCCCTGTTGAGATCAGTCCAGCGGCACGCTGTACTTTGCCAAGCTTGTGGAATGATGTTTTCTTAGAAAGAGTTGGCCACCACACTGACACGTCGTACAGTAGGATTGGCCGAACTATGGCTGTGTACAGCCACAGACTGATGTGGGGTGCCATTCCCCATTTCAGTCCAATGGACTTCTTACATGTATACAAAGCGACTGAGGCTTTCTTAACCCGTTCTTCGGTGTTTAAATTGCAGTCTAGTTTGCTGTCTAGAGTGAGCCCTAGGTATTTGGCGGATTTACTGAAGGCAAGTTCCACCCCGTTTAAGGTTGGGGGAGGTATCTTATACTTCCTAGTGAAGAGGACTAAGTCAGTTTTGGCTGGGTTAAGCCCTAGTCCCTTTGAAGTAGCCCATGAGGACAGGGTTCGTAGTGCGGTGGTCATACGCTCGCACAAACTTTGGGGGAATTTACCCGAGAAGGCTATAGCGACGTCATTCGCGTAGGCTATCGCCTGACAGCCCCCTCCCTTTAAGGAGCGCAGCAAGCTGTTAACTGCCACATTCCAAAGGAGAGGGGAGAGAACACCTCCTTGCGGGGTGCCTCTATTTACGGATCTGGCAATGGTCGAAGACCCCAGTGTGGCCCTGACGATCCTGCATTTGAGCAGTTGATCAATCAATTTCACAATGTGGTGTCCAACCCCCAGCTCCGACAAAGCCTCGGTGATTGCACCCGGTAAGACGTTGTTAAAAGCGCCCTCAATGTCTAGGAAGGCTATAAGGCAGTACTCCTTGTGGTGTAGTGCCTTTTCCACTGTGGATATAACAGCATGGAGCGCTGTTTCAGTGGATTTGCCTTTTTGGTAAGCATGTTGTGCTTGAGAGAAGTGATCGGTATTGATCGAGTCTCTAATATGTATACTCAGCACCCTTTCTAGTGTATTTAGAAGAAAAGATGTAAGACTGATTGGACGAAAGTCCTTTGGGATTGTGTGTGAGGCTTTGCCGGCCTTCGGAATGAAGACGACCTTGGATTCGAGCCATGGCTTGGGTATCGAACCGGTCGTCAGGATATCTGAAAAGATTTTCTGAAGCCAGTTAATGGCAGTATCCCCTGCATATTGCAGTTGGGCTGGAATGATTCCATCCAGCCCAGGGGATTTGTAGGGCGAGAAGCTACTTAGAGCCCAAGAGATGGTATCCCTGGAGAAAAGGTCGGTGGAGACTTGCTCCTGAAATTCTCCGTGGATAGGGGGACGGAAACATGCGACTGAGCATCCGGGGAAGTGGGTTTCCACCAAAAGTTCCAGTGACTCCGAACTGGTCGTTGTCCACGAGTCATTGGGTCCTTTGAGGAAGCTCATGGGTGCTTGTGTGCTGGAGAGAACTTTCCTAAGCCTAGCAGCTTCTGTGGTACTCTCGATATTGGAGCAGAAATTCTGCCAAGCGGAGCGTTTAGCTTGTCTAAGTGACTTCTTGTGGGAGGTTAGGCTGGCTTTATAGAGACTCCATGATTGGTCGTCTCCCCTGAACCTTGCTTTGTTAAAAAGCTTTCGCGAATTTTTTCGAAGCTCGCCTATTTGTGGGGACCACCACGGTGGTTTTGCTTTCCCTCTTGGTTTACTCTGGGGACATGACATGTTAAGGGCGGACTTGCATGCCTCCGTGAGTTTGTTTGTGAGCAGCTCTGTGTGCTCGGGGGAAGGGGGTCCCGTTGGGGGATGATCTGGAATGAGTCTTGTAAGATATTCTTTGAAAGTGGTCCAGTTCGTACGTCTAACGTTTCTGCACCATTTAGGCTTTGGGATATCGAGAGAGAACACTATATCGATATACCTATGATCAGAGAAGGAGTGCTCATCTAGCACTCTCCATCTTGTAAGTCTCTGGTGAAGGGAGGCTGTGGCTAGCGTTAAGTCTAGGACTTCTCCCTATTCTTGTAATAAGGTGGGTCGTTTCCTATATAGCAAATATTCAGACCTGTCGTGAGGATATAATTAAAGAGTGACTCACCCCGTTCATTTATATCCGAGCTGCCCCACTGATGGTGGTGAGCGTTGGCGTCGCAGCCTATGATCAGCTCGGTGTTTGTCGCTTCGCAGTCGGCGATTAGCGCACGTAGCAGTTGATGAGGGGGTGGCCCTTGATGGTCGTGGGCCATATGCGTTGAGCTGAGCCTGATGTGACCCGACTCCAGCTCGAGGCACGCAGCAGTGTTGTCGCCATTGCTAAAATTAGGGAGCAGAAAAATGTCTAGGTGTTTTCTGGCAAGTATGCTGGTACGAACTTTACCTTCGTTGAGGGCTACAAGCAGCTTGTAGTCCTTAGTCCCCAGTCCAGAAACCTTACCACAGCAGACCCAAGGTTCCTGAATGAGGACAACGTCTACTCCGCGTTGGCTTGTGCGGAGCAGCAGAGCGGCTGCAGCCGCCTTACAGTGGTGGAGGTTTATCTGAAGAAGTCTTAGAGACATCTTCAAGTTTCGTCTGCACCACTGTCAGATCAGCCTCTTCGACTGTATCTGCGTGTAGGTTGATCATGCTGGCCATGTCTTCGGCTAGGTCAGAGTCTTCTGACTGGTGGGCGTCACCTGCCTTGGCATCAGCCACCGCGTCACTTTCGGTGACATTTGCACAATGGGCTGTAGTGCCACCTGCAGTGGCCTCCGCCGTTTGCTGCTCACTAGGAGCATCTAGCGCCGCAGGTGCGTCATCATGAGCCAACGGCTTACTAGCCGCGTCCGAACGGTAGACCCGTATTACTATCGGCTTAAAGCCGTAGTGGGCCGTTCCGTTGGTTGCGGCTAGGGCCTCGGCTGATTCGTCATTTATGACCAGGATCACCTGCCAATTGTTACCTTCTGGCGCCTCGACCTTGGCGATCCTCCAGTCATGCGTAACCAGGTCGGGGTACTCAGTTGGAAGAGTTTGAGGATTCTTTCGGGATCCTCGGGCTTGGCGGAAACCCAGACTCTTGCACGTGGTCGACTGGGCACGTCTTTCCAGTCTACCGCCTCCAGCTTAGCGCCGGGATAGACCTCACCGAGAAGGCCAACAGCTTTTTTGTATAGCTCTGCGGATTTGTCGTCTTCGCAGGCTATAGCTTTGATGTTGCCCTGATACCATCCAGAATCAGAGCAACGGGGAGGCGGTCCGTCAGACAGCAGCATCAGGTCGACTACCTTCTCCTGCAGTTCGTTTTCAATAGCCCCCCACCTGTTCCGCGGGATATGGCCCTCTTTGTGGCCCTTGTCGAGGACCCCAACTAGAACCTTCTCCTTAGCGGCTTCGGCGAAGGACCGAGTGAGCGGCTGTGGCGGCGGGGGTGGCCTGATCCACTTGGCTTGCGGTGCAGGCTCCTCAACGGAGCGTTGGCGCTTCTGCTTGGCTTTAGCAGATGCGGCGGGTATTGCTGGCTTAAAATCCGGGAAGATGGTTTTAGCCCACGCAATCATGTCGACTCCGTCTGGGGATGAGGGCTGGGCGGTTAGGTTCTCTTGGAGAATCTGCGCCGCTCGCCTTCGGTCCTGAATGGAAGGTCTTCTGGCCGCTGTCGGAGCGGGCCCCGAAGCAGTAGCCTGCGTCACGGACCGGGAAGCTGGTGTTGCAAACTTGTGTTGCAGCCTCCGAGCTCCCGGAGCCGCTCCAGGTCGACGTCCGGGTTGTGAGGACGAATGGCTTTTTCGTCCTGCACTAATGCCGCTAGCGGCTTTGCGAGCACCTGCTGGCGTACCAGGCGTCGTAGAGGAGGTGCTAGCTCCTGTAGAGGGATTGGCGTTTCCCACCGGGTTTTTGAGTGACCCGGACACTGTATTTATGTTTTTTGTTTCAGAACTCATGTTGTTCCCACGAGTAGACGGGAAAGGAAAGTCACCCGCGACATAGCCCATGTGCCGCGGGAAGCCTAATTAAACTGGAGGTCGGCAGGTATCCAGAGTTCGCAAAGTAAAGACCGAGCACCCCCTCGGCCACGAGCCCCTGGGCACAATGCTGTTCCACCTTGGACTGGGGTAATTTTATAGAGTTTTCTTCTCTCACCCGACTACCATTAGTCAGCACCCTTGGCAGAGACATGACCGTACCAAGGGCCTGCTTCCAGCAGCCCTCGCGAGGAGAGTATAGTCGCACTTCCAGTTGTGAGCAGCAAGGACGGCACGCACCGCACGGGCGCACATTCAAATTGGCGGTATGAATATGTTACCCTGCGGCGCGCGTTCTTCCCCTTGTTGCTCCAACTGGCTGACGGCCACAATAATCATTTAATGGATATAAATATTTAATAGATAATTATGTATAAAATGTCCATGCTGTATTTAATGACATTCCAAACTCGTATGACGAAACACAAAATAGAAAGGATAAATCCTCATGGGAAGAAGCTATTCAAGCGGAATGATCTGCCCCTGAATTAAATAAGACATGGACTATTGTTAAGAGGCCTGAAAGTAAAAATATAGTAGATAGCAAATGGGTATTCACTCTAAAACAGAATGAGATGGGAAATCTAGTAAGATATAAGGCAAGATTGGTTGCACGGGGCTTTACACAAAAGTACCAAATAGATTGTGATGAAGCGTTCGCCCCAGTTGCAAGAATTTCTAGTTTCCGGCTTAAATTACCTATTGCAAGCCAGTATAACTTTAAAGTACATCACATGGATGTTAAAACTGCGTTTCTTAATTGTACTCTAAAAGAGGAAATATACATGAAAGTTCCTCAAGGAATTGTTTGCAATAATGAAAATGTATGTAAATTAAATATAAAAGGGATTTTATATGTATTGTTATATGTAGACGATTTAGTTAAAGCGGCATCATATATAGATATCATAAAAAGATTTAAGCAATACCTTATGACAAAGTTTAGAATGACTGATTTAGGTGAAATACGGTATTTTATTGGAACGAAAATAGAAATAAGTCAAGATCAGATATCTTAAAGTCGATCTGCTTATATAGAAAAGACTCTAAGTTTACATGGAAGAATGTAAACCTATAAGTACTCCACTTCCTAGTAAAATAAATTATGATATGTTAAGCTCAGACGAAATATACGATGCCCCATGTCGCAATTTAATTGGTAGTTTAATGTACATAATGCTTTGTACACGTCCTGATATTACTACTGCCGTAGATATGCCCATAAAAATAATATTGCATTATGGCAAGAATTCTGAGGTATCTTAAAGGCATGATATGAAACTAAATTTTAAGAAGAATTTAGATTATGAACATATATTTTTTGGATATGTTGACTCAGATTGGGGAGGGAACGAGAATGATAGAAAAAGTAAAACAGGTTATATTTTTAAAATGTTTTATTCAAATCCTATATGTTGGAATAACAAGAGGCCGAATTCAGTGGCAGCCTCATCCACTGAACCAGAATATATGGCTTTGTTTGAAGCTGTGAGAGAAGCATTATGGCTTAAGTCTCTCTTAGAAAGTGTTGGCGTCAAACTCGATAAGCAAACAAATATATTTGAAGATAACCAGGGTTGTATTAGCATAGCCAGCAATCCCACATGCCACCGATACTAAATATCATTTTGCTAGAGAGCAGATACAGAATAATAATATATCCATTGAGTATATTCCTACAGAGAATCAGCTGGCAGACATATTTACAAAACCATTACCTGCTGGAAAATTCATCGAATTAAGAAGCAAGATGGGACTACACCAAGAAGACTGAAGAAATAAACAACAAAGATGAAGATACTTCGCAACTATTTTATAAACTACATATCTTATAGATTTAATAACTGAAGCTTATTAATTTGTTTTAATTTGAATTATCGTTAACCACTATGAAACTAGTATATAATGAAGTTAACCGGAAAATATTGAAGTCACGGATATTAAGCTAAATAAAAATGAATAATGTTAATTTTTGAAGTAATATAGATTATTACGAAACTTTATATAATGTTATTAGCCTGATGATATTGAAGTCATATATATTAAGTTTAAAAGATCTGATTGGGTTTTATCTGGGTGTCCCCAATCCTAGCAGGAAATGCTGGATCATATTGTTATACTACTCAGAATGCTCACAAGTCACATGAAGTGAAGTAAATCATTTTAAATACTGTTAAAACAGTAGTTTAGTTATAATATTTGTAAAATAATGAAATTATTAAATGAAGTAAAAGACGATTGAATTTTGTGAGTCGAAAGTAAATATGAGTGTGATTATGTTTTCGCTCATGTTATTAACATAGTAACTCTTCTCATGTAACATAGTTAAGGCACTCATTCTTAGTTCTTACGCTTCTCACTATTTTCTATAATCGATGTAAGTCAGTCGCTCTTTTTCGAATGTAGCCGCTGGTTGCGCCAGCTCATTAAAATTTAGAATTGAAGTCTGAGAGACTTTCGTTTGGCCACAGCTAACCCTCTAAATCGAAGTCGCGTTTTTTGACAAAAAAAATACTTTCGTAAAAAAGCTTACGATTTTTTATGGCGCCCGAGCAGGGACACCGGTTTTAGTATTCGGTAAACTCGCAAAATAAAATTGTGCATTTTCGTCGTTTCGGCACATATTCATTTTCGGTGCGAGTGTAATCTAGCTGTTGGAGCCAGTGCACAGTGGAATCATTTGGAGGTCTTAAGGAAAGTTAAATCATGCCGATTAACCAAGTAATTTTTTGATACTTTATTTAAATAAAAACATTTAAATTAAAGTGAATTAATTTATCGAAATAAATGTGTGTGAATTTTTATACTCGATACCGAAGGTAAAGAGTATATTGGTTTTGTGCAATGTCCGTCATGGTGTCTGTCCGTCTGTCCGTCTGTCCGTCTGTATGAACGCAACTTTTTTCCACACCCTTCAAGCTAGAGACTTGAAACTTTCCAATTCTCTTTATCTATGGGATAGTAAATTGTGTCAAGATTGGGGTTCTACGATAACTGGGGGGCTGGCAAATCGATAAATTCGATAACTCAAAACCGATAAATCCGCATATTTCGCACATTCTTACAGCTAGAACTACCAAATTTGGTAAGAAGATAGCTACTAGCAACCCCCAAAAAACTGCATCAAATATTTTGGAGCAACGCCCCCCCATTCCGCCCCCAGACCCACCGCATTTTAAAGTCAAAAAAGCCTATATCTCCCACAGTTTTTGAGCTAGAGCCACCAAATTTGGTGCCAATTTAGCTGATGATGACCCCCCAAATACCGCCCTAGCCGCCCCCAGATGTCCCAACGCTTTGTAATAAACGGGAATGCGTGTATCTTCCAGAGTAGTGGAGCTAGAGCCACCAAATTTGGTAGGAAGATAGCTGGTAACGACCCCAAAAGAAGTGCATCAAAGTTTTGGAGCCACGCCCACCCATCCCGCCCCCAGCCCTCCCGCATTTAGAAATCTGAAAAGCCTATATCTCCCACAGTTTTTTAGCTAGAGTCACCAAATTTGGTGCCAAGATAGATGATGATGACCCCCCAAAAACTGCATCAAAAGTTTGGATGCCACGCCCACCAATACCGCCCTAGCCACCCCCATCTGCCCCAACTCTTCGTCAAAAACGGGAATGCGTGTATATTCCAGAGTAGTGGAGCTAGAGCCACCAAATTTGGTAGGAAGATAGCTGGCAACGACCCCCAACAATCTGCATCAAAGTTTTGGAGCCTAGCCCATCCATTCCGCCCCCCTTTCCCCACCTTATACAAACTTTGAGCTAGAGTCACCAAATTTGTTATGAAGATAGCAATTGACATTCCACAAAGATCTGCATCAAAAATTTGGATGTAATTCCACCCATACCGCCCCCAGCCCCCCTTTCCCCACTTTTTACAAACTTCGAGCTAGAGTCACCAAATTTGGTATGAAGATAGCAATTGACATCCCACATGGATGGGCATCAAAATTTTTATTACTGGTATGGAGTATACCGCAGTCGGTTGCGTCCGACTGCAACGTTTCCACTTGTTTATATTGAGCTTGTTGCACTGTAATTGCACAAAGGCAAAACGGCAAGAACAGCCGCCAAGCGTCAAGGTGCCGTTAAGTTCATTCTCTTTTGTTCAGTGCAAAGCGCCAAACGGCAAGAACAGCTGCCAAGCGACAAGGTGCCGCTAAGTTCATTCCCTTTTGTTCAGTGCAAAGCGCCAAATGGCAAGAAAAACTGCCAAGCGACAAGATGCCGCTAAGTTCATTCCTTTTTGTTCATTGCAAAGCGCCAAACGGCAAGAACAGCTGCCAAGCGACAAGGTGCCGCTAAGTTCATTCCCTTTTGTTCAGTGCAAAGCGCCAAACGGCAAGAACAGCTGCCAAGCGACAAGGTGCCGCTAAGTTCATTCCTTTTTGTTCATTTCAAAGCGCCAAACGGCAAGAACAGCTGCCAAGCGACAAGGTGCCGCTAAGTTCATTCCCTTTTGTTCAGTGCACAGCGCCAAACTGCAAAAATGTTCATTTCTCTTTGTTAAGCTCATACTGATAGCTGCGCCAAGTGGAGTGTAATCACAGTTGCTGTAAAACTGTGCGATGTTCAGTTTCTCATATTCAGTGCAGTTAAAGTTGTCATAAAACCGTACAGAGGTTACATTCAGTGTCGTTTAAACTGTGCGTGCAGCTGCAAGCCATCAGAAGTGTAGAGTTGCGTTGAAATCAGTCTATTCCTTTCAATCTCAACTTAATTCTTAAATATTAATTGCCTTTATGTTCGGCTGAACATTGCAAATACGTGCGTTGTGGTTCTGTTGGCACATATATAGAACTTTTGAGCACCTTAATATTTGTATAATTATTTATTTAAATCGGCTTTAAAAACAAAATTCAAAAATAAATTTGCAAAATGAGTAAGGTAGATAAGGAACCAGTCAACCAAGGACGGAAGTTCAAAAAGTAGTACAAAATTATTATTGGCAATGCAAAAACACGACAAGGTTATGGGTGGTATATCACGTATGAGGACAGCACTGGAGGAAAAAACTATATCGTTTAATAAGTTTCAATTGGGATACAGAATGCAGCTGCTTGAAAATTATTGTGAGAAGTTAATGGATATCCAGGCAGACATTGATGCACTTAACCCAAACAATGATTTAAGAGCGTCTGTCGAGGATATGTGTCTTATATCAAAGGCTTTATACCAATCCGCAATAAAAGCAAATGAATCTCCGAAGGTAATTTACGGGGTTAGTAGTGCTCGTCCTCATTCCTCACAGCTGCCAAAAATGATTCTTCCAAAGTTTAGTGGAGAGCATGCCGAGTTTAAAATTTTATAAGTCTTTTTGAGAGTTTGGTGCATCCTGACTCATCTTTAACAAATGTTGAAAAATTCAACATTTACTGTCTTGTTTGAAGGATGATGCTTTGGGAACTGTCAAGGCGTTTAAAAAATCCGATTGAACCTTTGAAAAGGCGTTAGCTAGTTTAAAAAGTGTTTATGATAACAAATGTTTAATTTTCTTCGACACAATCTCGTAATTACTTGACATTCCCCATCTATCAAAACCTTCTGCTTCAGGCTTAAGGTCTTTGATTGATGAAATATCGGCTCTTTATACATCGTTACAATCATTGGGAAGTGAAAAGGAAATAAATAATGCCATTCAACTTCACATAGCAATGTCCGAAGTAGATAGCTCAACAAAAGCTCGGTTTGAAGAACAGCTAGACTATAATACTCTGCCGACGTGGTCAGAGTGTGCAGCTCAGTTAAACCGACGGTACCAGTATTTAGCTGCTGAAGAAGCAATTAAAAACAAAAGCAAGCCCACCCAATCATCGAATAAAAGTTATACCCAATCATCGTTTTCGTGTGCCAAAACAGATCGGCGACCTGAGTCAAACTGTCGTTATTGTTCAGCGACGAATCATGCATTAGGTAATTGTCAAGCTTTCACCGCTCTTCCTGTAATTCAACGTTTTGAGCTTACAAAACAGAATCGTTTGTGCATTAATTGTCTTAACCAAGAACACACAGTTAAGAATTGCAAGGCCACTAGATGTCGGGTATGCTCAAAATCCCATAACACACTTCTTCATAGATATGGGGGAGAGCACCAGTCAACTGTTTCCGGCTCACTACCTCAAATGCAGTCACAACAAATGCAATCACAATCACGCTCTGGAGTTTATGACCCTCCGGTAGCTTACACCAGTCATGTTGCTAGTAGCGATCAAGTATTCTTGCTACTGCGTTGGTAAAGTTGCGTGATAGATTTGGACAGTTTCAACTAGCACGTGCACTTTTGGATTCCGGGTCGCAAATAAGTTTCATTACAGAGGACTTAGCACAGTGTTTACGCTTGCATAGAAATGAGTCTTGCATTAATATTACCACTGTTGGAAAAAATGACCCTGTAGTACGCCATAAAGTGCACACGTCAATTCATTCTCGGGTCAATTCTCATAGTTTTGCCACAGATTTCTGGGTTTTAACATATCAACCAGATCATGAGGTAAATTTTGTCCAATTGAGCATTCCAGCAAACATTGAGCTGGCAGATCCTCGGTTCTACAAGCCCGCAAAGGTTGACTTACTGCTTGGCGCAGAAATCTTTTTTGATTTATTGAGTATGGGTAAAATAATAGTTAATTCCCAGCATCCACTAATCCAAAAAACTTTGTTTGGAAGGATTGTGTCCGGAAAGTACACTAGAAGTCTATCGGACAGAGCTCAGGTATGAAGCATCACCGTCGCCGAAAACAACTGCTCTCTCGACTCTCTGGTGGAACGATTTTGGGAAATGGAACAAGCTCCAGAAAGATTGAAGGCTGTATATACAGCTGAACAAGTAGTTTGCGAACAAAAATTTAAACAGACCGTAAAGAGGCTTGCGTCAGGTCGTTTCGAGGTCAAGCTGCCTTTTAAGATAAAACAACGGTATTAGGATTTTCCTTCGAAATGGCCAAGCGACGGTTTCTTGCGTTTGAGCGCAAAGTTGCAAGCAATACCGATTTAAATAACATGTATCAAGAATTTATGAGAGAGTATCTCAGCCTTGGTCACATGTCATTGCTTCTTACTCCTCCTGCAGGATACCATTACTATATTCCACATCAATGTGTCCTGAGACCTGATAGTATCACCACCAAGTTACGAGTTGTTTTTGATGCATGCAGTAAAACGTCGGCCTCGAATTCCTTGAACGACACATTAATGGTGGGTGCAACTATTCAGAGGGAGCTATATTCTACCTTTGCAATATTCAGATTGAATAAATATGCCTTAACGGCTGACGTCTCGAAGATGTATAGGCAAATTAATATTGCCAATGAGGATCGGAATTTTCAACTGATCTTGTGGAGGGAGAAATTTACTGATGTTCTCCAAACTTATCGTTTGAACACTGTCACTTATGGGACAGCATCAGCTCCGTTTTTGGCTATCCGTTGCCTTTTTGAGCTGTCAAAGATTTATGCTGAGACGCATCCGTAAGCGTCAAGAGTGATTTCAAGCGATTTCTACGTTGATGATATGTTAACTGGAGCATATACGTTAAATGAGCTGGAAGTTATTCGCAAAAAGGTGAAAGAGGTGTTTAAATTTGGGGACTTTGATCTAGCCAAATGGGCCTCTAATTATCCTCGACTGCTGGCCAATAGAGGGCCAGATAAATCTCTTATATTTGATTCGTCCACCTCAGTAAAAACACTTGGCATGAAATGGAATCCTCAGACTGATGTGTTTCATTACAGCTTAGAAGACTCGTTCACTACCTTACCACCATCAAAACGCAATATCCTGTCGGTGACGGCTTGTTTGACCCTTTGGGTTTATTGTGTCCATTGATCACTAGAGCAAAAGTTCTGCTCCAGGAGCTGTGGTGACAAAAGTTGGATTGGGATGAGTCTACATACCAGTTGGAACAGGTTCAAGCAGAATTTACTAGCGGTAAATAAGATATCTATTCCTCCATACGTTTGCCTGTCCACGTAGACAGCAGTCCAAATCCACGGCTTTGCAGACGCTTCAAGTGAAGCTTATGGTTGTTGCATATATGTTCGTACCATTGGTGGGAAAAACCATTTGGCAAGACTTTTAACCGTCAGGTCACGTGTGTCTCCTCTTAAAACAAAGTCAATCCCAAGTCTCGAGTTGTGTGAAGCTCATCTTCTAGCTATGTTGTGGGTTCAAGTAGCCCCATTGCTTGAAAATCTAAAACTTGAAAGCATAAATTTCTGGTCGGATTCTCAAGTCACACTTTACTGGTTGAAAAGAGATCCATCCACACTAGCGACGTTCGTTGCAAATAGAGTTTCCAAAATCCAAGAGCTTTCAGAAAATGTTGTATGGCGTCATGTGCCTACGTAACAGAATCCAGCTGATTAAGTGTCGCGCGGTACAGATGTAGATGGTCTAAATTGTTCGCTGTGGGAAAACGGGCCGGACTTTTTCCTTACAAGTGCTGATAAATAGCCTTGTCTCCACCAATTTGAAATCTCTCGTGACCTACAGCTGTCCGAAAACAAAAAAAGCGCGATGGTATGTTCAGCAGTAAAAAGCGAAGCAAATGTAATTGTCGATCTCGTTGAAAGGTGTTCGTCGTATAACAAACTTCGTATCATGGCCTACGTGCATCGTTTTATTCAAGGAAAAAAACGTAGCCGCGAGGCAGTTATATCAGCAAATGAGCTTAAATTGTCGTTTTTTAGATGTATACATGTGCTTCAAAAGTTCGAGTTGGGTTCAGAATACGTCAAATTAGAAAGAACGGAAGTTTTGGATCCAAATCTTCAACGTTTGAATCCCTTTATACACACCATGGAGCTGAATGGTGTGACTTTTCGTTTAATTCGCGTTGGAGGCAGGCTCTTAAATGCTCGAATTCCATATGACGCAAAATTTCCATTGTTGTTGCCTCGAAATTCTCAATTCGTTAAGTTGTTTCTTCGTAATTTGCATCAAACACATTATCACGCAGGTGCCAGGGTGATGGTGTCACTGCTAAGGCAGCAGATTTGGGTAATCAATGCTCGAGAGGCGTGCACAAAGGTTGTTACGAAACGCGTTCACTGTTTTCGGTATAAGCCCGTACTACTTGGGAAAATAATGGGCAATTTGCCGGCCGATCGCGTAAGGCAAGCTCGCCCTTTCTTGATTTGTGGAGTAGATTTTTGCGAACCATTTTATGTTTCGTTAAAGTTACGTAGGAAGCCACCTATAAAAACTATTAGATATATGCAAAGAAATCATAGAAAAATATCAAATAGTGTAATCGATGATTTATTTGTTAGTAATCGATATTTTGAATACATATCTAGAAAACTATTGTATGATCTCTAATTTTTATCTTTAATCAGAAGAAATATAAAATATAAAAGTTAAATTCATTTATCTTTGTGTTTTTATTATTATTGAGCTGGTAATCTTTAACAGGTTATGGGCCCAGTCACCAATGATAAGACAATTAATAAATAATAATAAAAATTTGTCTGTGTGTGAGTGTGCATCGATTGAAGCGGGGCCTGCCAAAATTGTACTTGTGCGTACAGAACTACAATTTTTTTTTCTCGATCGAAGCGGGGCCTGCTTAAACATCCAGTGCAGTGACATCTTTATATAATTTATAAATACATATATATATATATATATATATATAAATTGAAACAACTTAAAAAAAATACATATATATATAAATATTAAATAATAAAATAAAATAAAAATTTTGGAGAAGGCAAAAAGAAATATAAGACCATTTGATGGCAAAAATTATTCCATATGGAAATTTAGGGCTAAGGGGTTTTTAGCCGAAGTGATGCTATAAAAGTTATTGAAAATGAATTGTCAGAAAGCGTTTCAGAACAGTGGAAGAAAGCCGAAAAAGTTGCAAAAGGTGTTATGATCGAATATTTAGATGATTCTCTCCTTAGTTTTGTAACCACAGGGTGCACAGCAAAAAAAATTCTTGCTAAGTTAGAGCCCTTTTACACGATGAAGTTTTTTCATGAAGTTATTTTTCATCTTCGCAAATCTGGTCGCATTTACACGATGAAGTTTTTTCATGCTGCATTTTCTTTGTAAATGCAACTCTGATTTAAATTTATGGTCGATAAACATATATCTTTGCCATCGACTGTTTTATTTGTTAACATTTAATTGATTTAAGAAGTAACAAGTAAATAAAATGGATTCAGTGAACATTTCTACTAATAATTTCTTAACCAAAACAATGTATTTACTATTGGCGCTAATATTTGCTTGTGCGATATTTCGTATCGATAACTTTATTATTCACATCAAACACTGTGCAACTCTGTGTTTACATGCAATCGGAATAAGGCAAAGCAAAACAAGTGGAAACGTTGCAGTCGGACGCAACCGACTGCGGTATACTCAATACCAGTATTAAAAATTTTGATGCCCATCCATGTGGGATGTTAATTGCTTTCTTCATACCAAATTTGGTGACTCTAGCTCGAAGTTTGTATAAAGTGGGGAAAGGGGGGCTGGGGGCGGTATGGGTGGAATTGCATCCAAATTTTTGATGCAGATCTTTGTGGAATGTCAATTGCTATCTTCATAACAAATTTGGTGACTCTAGCTCAAAGTTTGTAAAAGTGGGGAAAGAGGGGCTGGGGGCGGTATGGTTGGGCGTGGCATTCAAATTTTTGCTGCAGATCCTTGTGGAATGTCAAATGCTACCTTCATACCAAATTTGGTGACTCTAGCTCAAAGTTTGTATTAAGTGGGGAAAGGGGGGCTGGGGGCGGTATGGGTGGAATTGCATCCAAATTTTTGATGCAGATCTTTGTGGAATGTCAATTGCTATCTTCATAACAAATTTGGTGACTCTAGCTCAAAGTTTGTAAAAGTGGGGAAAGGGGGGCTGCGGGCGGTATGGTTGGGCGTGGCATTCAAATTTTTGCTGCAGATCCTTGTGGAATGTCAAATGCTACCATCATACCAAATTTGGTGACTCTAGCTCAAAGTTTGTATAAGGGGTGAGAGGGGGGCTATGGGGCTGGGGGCGGTATGGTTGGGCGTGGCATCCAAATTTTTGCTGCAGATCCTTGTGGAATGTCAAATGCTACCTTCATACCAAATTTGGTGACTCTAGCTCGAAGCATGTAAAAGGTGGTGAAAGGGGGGCTATGGGGCTTGGGGCGGTATGGGTGGGCGTGGCATTCAAATTTTTGCTGCCGATCCATGTGGGATGTCAATTGCTATCTTCATACCAAATTTGGTGACTCTAGCTCGAAGTTTGTATAAAGTGGGGAAAGGGGGGCTGGGGGCGGTATGGGTGGGCGTGGCATCCAAATTTTTGATGCAGATCTATGTGGAATGACAATTGCTATCTTCATACAAAATTTGGTGACTCTAGCTCAAAGTTTGTAAAAGGTGGGGAAAGGGGGGTGGAAGGGGTGCGCGTGGCTCCAAAACTTTGATGCAGTTTTTCGGGGGTCGTTGCAAGCTATCTTCCTGCAAAATTTGGTGGCTCTAGCTCCACAACTCTGGAAGATACACGCATTCCCGTTTTTGACGAAGCGTTGGGGTGGATGGGGGCGGCTAGGGTGGTATTGGTGGGCGTGGCATCCAAACTTTTGATGCAGTTTTTGGGGGGTCATCATCACCTATCTTGGCACAAAATTTGGTGGCTCTAGCTCAAAAACTGTGGGAGATATACGCTTTTTTGACTTTAAATTGCGGGGGGGCTGGGGGCGGAATGGGTGGGCGTGGCTCCAAAATTTTGATGCAGTTTTTTGGGGGTTGCTAGTAGCTATCTGCCCACCAAATTTGGTAGTTCTAGCTGTAAGGATGTGCGAAATATGAGGATTTATCGGTTTTGAGTTATCGAATTTATCGATTTGCCAGCCCCCCAGTTATCGTAGAACCCCCATCTTGACACTTTAATTTACTATCCCATAGATAAAGAGAATTGGAAAGTTTCAAGTCTCTAGCTTGAAGGGTGTGGAAAAAAGTTGCGAACATACAGACGGACAGACGGACGGACACCATGACGGACATTGCACAAACCCAATATACTCTTTACCTTCGGTATCGAGTATAATGAGAAAAATAAATCATTGCTTCACAAGTCATGAAGCATTTTTTGCAGCTGTAACCCCTCTACACCCTTTGCTTACAAACGAATGCTTCAGACGCAAAAACTTCATCAAAGGGGTCTTAGATAGCGTATACGAACGGAAGAGTTTAGCTTCATGATGGAATTATTAGGCAGCGTTTACAATGTCAGCTTAGCTTGGATTGAAGCTTTTAAAAATCTGAAATCCACGCTGGTAGTTTACAATGTCAGCGTGGAAACCAGTTCGAATTTCGAAATTGTATTACAGCTGCTTATGAGCTTTGAACAGCTGATGCTTGTTTCATGTTTGTGGCGAAAATTTATAAAGTCAATCAAAATCGGAAGCAGAAACAGAATTATTAAAAAAAAAAATGAAGAAAAAACAAGCAATTTTGTTAGCTCATCATACAATGATGATGCAAGCAGCTGTTGCTGCTGCTGCTGAACTCGAAGATTTTATTGTTATATATGCGTTAATATGTACTAAATACTAAATATTAAATAGTGAATTATATTAACATTTACCTGTAAAATATTTATTGAGTAAAATAGTGGTAATAACATTGGAGCTTACGAAGATGCGACACCTATTGACAGCCATTTTGAGTTAAATAGAGGTTAGAGCTTTGGTTCTTTGAAGCACATGTTGCTAGTTTCGAATATGCGACACCTATTGACAGCTTTTAAAACTCATTTTTCGAATAGCTTTTTTCCACTCCAAGCTGAGATGCAAGCGAGACCGGTTACAGCTTGGAAATGAGGGAGACAAACTTATGTGAAAAATATGTGTGTCAGACAGGAACAAAACATTTTCCAATCTCACGCTGACTTTGTAAACGCTGCCTAAACTTTTAGACTATGAAATAAAATTGAAAAGTTCTAGCAAAGACACTAGTCTTAAAGTCTTAGAAATGAAAATGAAAATCAAGTAAATGCTACTATTACAAAAATAAAAATAATTTTAAAAATAAAATTAAAAGAAATGCTAATCTGAAATGTCACCACTGTAATAAAATAGGGCATTTGAAAGGGACTGCTTCCTTTTTAAAAGACTTCAGCAAAACAATAACAATAATATTGTAAATAAAAACAAGGCAAATAAAAATAAAGATAATAGCAAGCAAGCACAAACGGCCACTGCACAACCAAACACAGGTTTTGCTTTTATACTAAAAAGAGTAATTAATGAATCAAATAATAATAGAATATCGTTTATACTGGATCCGGGTTCTTCGGATCACATAATAAATGATAAAAGATTATTTGTTAATTACAACGAGTTGGAGCAACCCATAGCGATCGCAACTGCCAAACGCGATGAATATATATATGCAACAGCAAAAGGTGCTATGGAGGTCCGAAACCAATACCAAACCAAAATCACTCTGAAGGACGTGCTGTTCTGTGAAAACATTCCTCAGAACTTGCTGTCAGTCAATAAAACGCTAGATGCTGGGATGATAGTCGTATTTTCGTCAGGAGGTGTGGAAGTGTCTAACAACGGCCAAACAATTTTAAAATGTATGTATGCTTATGATGTTCCGTTGGTTGAATTTGAACTATGCCAAAAAGCATACCTAACAAATAACATAAGTATGTATAAATTATGGCATGAGAGATTGGGACATATTAGCAAGGGAAAATAAATGGAATTAAAAAGAAATAATATGTGTGAAGATATAAATTTATTAAATAATATTCAATATAGTGATGAAGTATGTGAAGCTTGTATTAATGGAAAGCAAGCCAGGCTACCATTCTCAAAATTCAAGAATAAAGAATATATTCAAAGACCTGTATTCATAATACACTCGGATGTCTGTGGTCCGATTACTCCTCTTACAATTGATGGTAAAAATTATTATGTTGTCTTTGTTGATGAGCTCACACATTATTGCGTCACTTATTTGATAACACATAAATCTGATGTGTTTACCTTTTTCAAGGATTTTGTTGCGAAAAGTGAAAATCATTTCAACCTTAAATTCGTTAATTTGTACAATGACAATGGTGTATCTGAACGTATGATTAGGACAATAACAGAAAAGGCGCGGGCTATGATAAATGGAGCTAAATTAGAAAAACGTTTTTGGGGTGAAGCTGTATTAACAGCTACTTATCTGATAAATAGAAGTCCAACTAACGCTTTAGTAAATAAAAAGAAAACTCCATTTGAAATGTGGCATAATAAAAAGCCCAATTTAAAATACTTAAAATTGTTCGGTTCTACAGTGTAAGTATATACATAACAAAACAAGGAAAAGAAAATTTGACGAGAAGTCAATTAAAGGAATTCTTGTTGGCCATGAGCCAAATGGTTTTAAGTTATGGGCTATTGAAGACAAGAAATTTGTTGTTGCCAGAGACGTAGTTGTAGACGAAATTAACATGGATACTTCTAGGCCTCAAACTTTCGTAGTGGAACACCCCAATAATGATCCAATTATCCAGCATGAAAGTATGGATAATATCCTGAATGAGAGTAGGGATAATTTTGATTCTCAGAATGAAAGTATGTGAAATATTAACAGTAGTATCCTGAATGAAAGTACGGATAATTTTGATTCTCAGAATGAAAGTATGAGAAATGTTCACTGTGAGAGTATGGCCAAGAATGAAAATAATGAAATTATTTACTGTAATGTCCAGAATGAAAGTACGGATTATCAAAATGTCCCGAATGTAAGTACGGATGGTCAAAGAGTACCGAATGAAAGTACGGATGGTCAAAGAGTCCCGAATGAGAGTACGGATGGTCAAAGATTCCCGAATGAAAGTAAGGATGGTCAAAGAATCCCGAATGAGAGTACGGATGGTCAAAGATTCCCGAATGAGAGTAAAGCCAGAGATCTGCCGTTAGAAATTGAAAATTTTGAAATTCGAAAAATGAAAGGTTAAGAAATAAGCCCCCAGTACCGTATAAACTTTTAAACAATTGTCTGTTATATTCACAAACCATTTTTAGTGATACTTCTAATACATTTAATGATATTAAAGATAGAGATGATAGGTTAAAATGGGAACAAGCTATTAAAGAAGAGTTAGACGCTCATTATTCAAATAATGCTTGGAACCTTGTTGAAAGACCTGAAAGTAAAAATATTGTTGACTGTAGCAATAAAGCATGATGAAATGGGTAACCCTATTAAATATAAAGCCAGACTCGTGGCACGTGGTTTCACGCAACAATATTTGATTGATTACGATGAAACTTTTGCGCCTGTGGCAAGGATAACTAGTTTTCGTTTTATTTTATTTTTATCAAATCAATTTAATTTAAAGATACATCATTTGGATGTGAAGACGGCATTTTAAACGGACAATTAAAGGAGGAAATTTACATGACACTTCCTCAAGGGTTGGCCTGTGATAATGATAACAAAGTCTGCAAACTTAACAAATCAATTTATGGTCTTAAACAAGCAGCTAGATGCTGGTATGAGATGTTTGAGAAAATATTAAAAACTGTTGGATTTGTTAGTTCTCCTGTAGATCATTGTATTTACATTTTTGATAAAGGAGATGTTAAAAAGAATATGTATTTGCTACTATATGTAGATGATCTGGTCTGATCAACCGAAAATTTAGAAACAATGCCTAAATTTAAAAACTATATAATGGGTCAATTTCGTATGACTGAAATGGGAGAAATCAAACATTTTATAGGTATAAAAATAAGTAGATCTGAAAGCAAACTGGAACTTGGTCAGTCAGCTTACATAAATAATGTTTTAAAGAAGTTTGGTATGGATGAATGCAACCCAGTTGCCACTCCACTTCCAAGTAAACTTAACTATGAAGCCTTAAATTCAAATTAAGTATATAATGCACCATGTCGAAGTGTAATTGGTTGTTTAATGTATATTATGTTATGTACTCGACCTGATCTAAGTATATCTGTTGGTATTCTAAGTAGATACACAAGCAAAAATAATGAAGAGTTGTGGAAATGCCTAAAAAGAGTTTTAAGATATTTAAAAGGTACAGTCAATTTAAAGTTAAAGCATTAATCATAAACATATTTTTACTGGGTACGTTGATTCTGATTAGGCTGGAAATGAGAACGACAGAAAGAGTACTATTGGTTACCTATTTAAAATGTTACAAATGATACAAATTTAAAGAATTCAAGAAAGCAGAATTCAGTTGCAGCTTCATCTACTGAGGCTGAGTATATGGCATTGTTCGAGGCCACAAGAGAAGCTATGTGGCTTAAGTCCTAAGCAACAAGTATAAAGTTAAAAATAGTTGAGCCTATAAAAATTTTTGAAGACAACCAAGGTTGTATTAGTGTTGCTAATTATCCCACATGCCACAAGAGAACAAAGCATATTGATATTAAATATCATTTTTCAAGATAACAGATTGAACAAAACCTAATTACTATTGAGTATATTTCTACAGATAAGCAGCTTGCGGATATTTTGACTAAGCCATTGCCTGGACCTTGTTTTGAAGACCTGAGGGACCAGTTAAATATGTAGAATTGATCAATGAATTAGATCAACTTTGGAAATTTTTATTTAATTTAAATTCAAAGTAATTTTTTTTATAATTTTTTATTACTTTAAAATGAATAACGTATGGATGTAATTTTTGAATAATTTTTATGATGGTCTGGTTGGGTTTTTCTGGGATTTTCCCAATCCTTTGCAATGAATATTGGACCACAATATGTAACTCCCAGAACGCTCGGTGTGTCATATTATCATTATATTATTTTTGAAGTTAAATATTTTTTTTATTTTAAATTGTGTTTCTATGTTTTCTTTGAGGACGTGTATTAGATATATGCAAAGAAATCATAGAAAAATATCAAATAGTGTAATCGATGATTTATTTGTTAGTAATCGATATTTTGAATACATATCTAGAAAACTATTGTATGATCTCTAATTTTTATCTTTAATCACTCGTTTTATGAATACACACGACCGCAGCATATTGAAAAGAAGAAATATAAAATATAAAAAGTAAATTCATTTATCTTTGTGTGTTTATTATTATTGGAGCTGGTAATCTTTAACAAAAACTTATGTGGCAGTCTTCGTGTGTTTCACATCAAAGGCCGTTCACCTTGAGCTTGTTGTTGACCTATCCACTGACAATTTTTTATCTGTGTTCAAAAGGTTTGTCGAAAGGAAGGTTCTGCCAGAGAAGATCTACAGCTACTACGCCACCAACTTCGTAGGAGACAGCAGAGTCCTCGAGGAGTTGAACGAAGCGTTCCACCGCAGCAAAGATCCCCTGATAACCTACGCAGCTCAGAAAGGATTCGAGTCGTCATTCATCCCATCGCGATCCCCACACTTCGGCGGACTATGGGAGGCAGCCGTCAAGGCCGCCAAACATCGGTTGCTACGAGGGGTAGGCAAAGCCAAACTCAGCGCAGACGAGTTGAACACTCACCTAGTGGAAGTCGAGGCCCTGCTCAACTCTCGCCCAATCGCATCGCCAGGCAACGATCCCAGCGATTGAGAGGCTCTCAAGCCAGGCCACTTGCTAATCGGGCAGCCTCTTCTTTTGGATTCGGTGGAAGCTGCAGCAAGGCCAGCTTCGGATATTTGAAGCGGTGGCGAATGCTGTCAGCACTCAAGCAGCAGTTTTGGCAGAGCTGGTCCAAGGATTACCTGACCAGTCTGCAGCAGCGCAACGCATGGAGCATCGTGGGCCCAGATCTAATGACAGGCTGTCTATTTCTCATTCACGAGGACAATCTGCCGCCACAGCGATGGCTAACATGTCGCGAGGTGTCAACAATACCAGGCGACGAAGGTAAGGTGCGTGTGGCTGAGGTTCGGATATAAGTGTATAAGTGACTGGTTGTGTGCGAGTTGAAAAGAATTATAAAACGTGAAATATAAAAGGATAAAATGATAATAAATATTTCAACATAATTATAAGAATCCCGTTTTCGATTTTTTAAATGGATTTGTTGATCAGAGCATTGTTGAAAGAAATATACATGAACTTTTTAAACGAAACAGTTCGCGTGCTTCAACTTTGTATGTCCATAAATTTTGATATAAAGTGTTTTCAGGAAAGTATTCGATGGCTGCAAGGCAAACTTAAGCTTTCCCTTCATGGAATGATATTTGGGAAACAACTTGAAAGTCAAATTTCCTGGTCGTCCAAGAGTATTTTTGGTGTTCGAAGGGGCAAAAGGGCAAAGAAAGAAAGCATGCGATCTGGCTAAGCCTTGAAAACAGACTTACGCTTGTTAGTTCAATAAGCATGGGCGCATGAAGGCGTGGACTTGTTGATCTTGCTGCTGTTATTAAAGCATTATCCATAAAGCCCAGAAAAGACAAGAACCAAAGAAACTTAAAAAACATTACGTTACTTATTTTTAGAAAGTTTAGTTCGGATATGTTGAAAATAAAAAAGTGTTCATACGAGAAATCGCATTATTTCTATGGGAGCTATATGATATAATTCACCGATGAAGATAGTTGCAACAATATTGGTATTATAAAAACAAGCTTTACTGCCAGATTTGGGCCTGATATGCTATAAAACAAAACAAGTAAGAAGGCTCTAGTCGGGAGAGCCCGACTAGAAGATACCCTGAACCCATTTGCAATATATAAATTCAATTTATAATTGACTTAGGTATACTGACTTAACTTCAATCGAGTAAGCTCGATATCTCCGGTGTTTCTTAACCGATTTGGACGACATTTTCAGAAAAGTTCTATCGTTACTCATTATTTCAAAGCTCATTTTTACATTTTCCAAATTCGATATTTTATTATTATCGATTGCATGTGTATATCGGAAACTAGAATAGTTATCGATAATTTGAAGCAAACTTGTTCTGCTCATGGTATAGGAGAACTTAAATACAAAATCAGAAGTCTCTAGCTCTTGTAGTCTCTGAGATCCACGCGTTCATACAAACAGACAGACGGACAGACGGACAGACAGACGGACAGACGGACATGGCTATATCGTCTGGGCTGTTGATGCTGATCAAGAATATATAAACTTTATGAAGTCGGAGATGCTTCCTTCTGCCTGTTACATACTTTTGCACAAAACCATTATACCCTTATTTACCCATTTTATGGGTTAAGGACAAAGCCTATCTTTTTACACGCCCATTTTACAAAAAAAAACAAAAACGTTTCCTTTCGTACTTAAGTTAACGCTAAAAACCAAAGCAAAATATCTTGCATGGTTCTCAAGTTATTAATTAATGCCCGTTTTTTGGTAAAATGCCCCATAGTGCATTGATACGAAAATATTTTAACTTCAATGGATTAGAATCGCTTCTGGCAAATGTTACGTGTAAATCGGACACAGTTTAATCTTTTTTTCGGAGTTGGCGACGGCGGCACCCTTGGTAAAATTACAAATAGGATTTTTAGCTGTATACTGGAAAGATTCTACAGAACGCTCTAAAATAGTGCGAGAAACTTTCAATGAACTGCAGTTTTGCATGGGATACGTTGATGGCACGGAAATTAAACTAGCAGAAGCTCCTTTACCCTTTTAAATATATTTACCCTTTTAAATATATTTATTTATTTATTTATAGTCAGCTAAGAGCAGCTGACATTAAAATGAATCAAATTTAATTTAAATTAAAAATAGTTAAAATAATTAAATTAAGTAAAATATAGAATAATATATAAATCTGAAAATATAATTAAAAGTTAACGTTTAAAAAATCATATAAATTACTTTTCCAGATGCCATATATTTGCTCTTAAATCCCAAGTAGTGTGTTATTACAAGTTTAAAATTCGCGATGTGGTTTAGGTTACTGCGGTTCAACTCACAATTCAAAAATGTTAAACAATTTTTCATTTTTTAAAAACTGCTCTAATATTTTCGGGTAATGAATGGCTTGCAGATGATTCTGCATATCCACTAAAAAATATTATAATAACTCCCTACAGAATTAATGATCAACATCTTGATCCAACAAAAAGGAAAGAATTTAATTTACGGCACAGCAAGTACCGTGTTAGAGTTGAGCACTGCTTTGGTGTATTTAAAGGCATATTCTTTAGCTTAAAAGAAGGGAGAATGCGTATCCACCATGAAGAAAGCCAAAAATTCTGCAATATATGGTTTTTAGTTTGTTGCGTTCTCCATACTATTTTAATTGATGGCTCTGACACTGGGGAATTCGAGGATCACTCTTTGAATGAATCTGAAGCTGCAAAGGAATTTGAAGAATTAAGCACAACTAGTTTTGAAATAAAAAGACAGATGGTGTACCCCCTTTTGTTTCAGAATAATACACATGTTTGAAACGGAACTATTTATTCATTTAATTCGTATATTTAAATTTTATTTTATTCTTTATTATATTTCAACTTAAGTTCTAAGGTAGAAAGTCGTTCTCTTTGTTCTAATTCCAGCTTTTTTATTTCGAGGTCCTGCGTCAAATTTTGTTTTTCTAGCTCCAACTTTTGTTGGTCATGCGAAAGCCGCTGTTTCTCAATATCAACCTTTTGCTGTTCAATTCTCATGCGCATTTCATAATAAGAATCTATTTTTCTTTGAATATCAATTGACCAAGTGATGCTGTGAATTGTGAAAGTGCTGGCTCAGATAATAAATCAATGGAAACCTCTGAAGGTTGCAATGACTCTGATGTGGTGAAATCGACTGATGTAGGAAGTTGAGTTGATGTTGTTGAATGCGAATCTTCAGTGGTATCAATAAAATAAATATATTGCTCGATTTCGACATCCATTTTAAATGATGATTACTCAGCAACGATATTCGAATTCAGATTATTACAGAAAAGCTCCGCGAGGCGATCATAGTGTGGACATATTTTGTGTAATTTTTCTAAAATAATATTAAATATATGAAATATGGACTTGCTTAAAGATAATTGACCTAATTACCTTTTACTGTGGAACATGCGTCGCCAACATCAAGTCTCGCGCCTGTTGATTTTCGCCATTCTTCGGCTTTGTTAAAGGTTGTCCTCCAATACCGTACCTTGCACCTCATCATTTCAGCATTTGCCTCGAGCTTTGTTTCTTTTAAACACTTTTTGTAGTAAATTGCACTTGTTGGCTTCTCTAATTACAGATGAGCAAAATTTATATTATGTACAATAAGCAACAATAATCAATCACATACACATCTCAATATCAACGTTTTCCAACATAAAATTCAATAAAGTATTGTTCTCCTCCTCCGTCCATTTTTTTTATGTGTTTTTGTAATCACACGCTTCTTCTTTATGTTTTCAACTTAAGACAAAAGCTTTTATTAATAAATAAAAAATAAATAAAACTCTTATCATATTTGTAGTATCGCCACGCTACTATCGATATGTATCGTGCAGAGTTTCCATCCCTGAATTGTAATGAAGAAGAATAAGAAGTATGTAGTTATACTCGATACCGAAGGTAAAGAGTATATTGGGTTTGTGCAATGTCCGTCATGGTGTCTGTCCGTCTGTCCGTCTGTCTGTCTGCCCGTCTGTCCGTCTGTATGAACGCAACTTTTTTCCACACCCTTCAAGCTAGCGACTTGAAACTTTCCAATTCTCTTTATCTATGGGATAGTAAATTAAAGTGTCAAGATGGGGGTTCTACGATAACTGGGGGGCTGGCAAATCGATAAATTCGATAACTCAAAACCGATAAATCCACATATTTCGCACATCCTGACAGCTAGAACTACCAAATTTGGTGAGAAGATAGCTACTGGCAACCTCCATAAAACTGCATCAAAAATTTTGGAGCCACGCCCACCCATTCCGCCCCCAGCCCCCCCGCATTTTAATGTCAAAAAAAGCCTATATCTCCCACAGTTTTTGAGCTATAGCCACCAAATTTGGTGCCAAGATAGGTGATGATGACCCCCCAAAAACTGCATCCAAAGTTTGGATGCCACGCCCACCAATACCGCACTAGCCACCCCCATCTGCCCCAACGCTTCGTCAAAAACGGGAATGCGTGTATATTCCAGAGTAGTGGAGCTAGAGCCACCAAATTTGGTAGGAAGATAGCTGGCAACGACCCCCAAAAATCTGCATCAAAGTTTTGGAGCCACACCCACCCATTTCGCCCCCCCTTCCCCACTTTTTACAATTTTCGAGCTAGAGTCACCAAATTTGGTATGAAAATAGCAATTGACATTTCACAAAGATCTGCATCAAAAATTTGGATGCCATGCCCACCCATACCGCTCCCAGCCCCCCTTTCCCCACATTTAACAATTTTCGAGCTAGAGTCACCAAATTTGGTATGAAGATAGCAATTGACATTCCACACAGATCTGCATCAAAACTTTGGATGCCACGCCCACCCATACCGCCCCAGCCCCCCTTTCCCCACATTTAACAATTTTCGAGCTAGAGTCACCAAATTTGGTATGAAGATAGCAATTGACATTCCACAAAGATCTGCATCAAAAATTTGGATGCCACGCCCACCCATACCGCTCCCAGCCCCCCTTTCCCCACATTTAACAATTTTCGAGCTAGAGTCACCAAATTTGGTATGAAGGTAGCAATTGACATTCCACAAAGATCTGCATCAAAAATTTGGATGCCACGCCCACCCATACCGCCCCCAGCCCCCCTTTCCCCACATTTAACAATTTTCGAGCTAGAGTCACCAAATATGGTATGAAGGTAACAATTGACATTTCGCAAAGATCTGCGGTAAAATTTGGATGCCACACCCAATCATACCGCCCCCAGCCCCCCTTTCAACAGCTCTTACAAACTTTCAGCTAGAGTCACCAAATTTGGAAGGAAGATAGTTGGTGGCATCGGAGAATCTTTAAGGCAGCGTACACCTTTGTCCCATCCGTACCCCTTTGCAATAATCTTTTTACCTGTTTATACTCGATACCTCAAAACTCAAAACCGATAAATCCACATATTTCGCACATCCTGACAGCTAGAACTACCAAATTTGGTGAGAAGATAGCTACTGGCAACCTCCATAAAACTGCATCAAAAATTTTGGAGCCCCGCCTACCCATTCCGCCCCCAGCCCCCCCGCATTTTAAAGTCAAAAAAGCCTATATCTCCCACAGTTTTTGAGCTATAGCCACCAAATTTGGTGCCAAGATAGGTGATGATGACCCCCCAAAAACTGCATCCAAAGTTTGGATGCCACGCCCACCAATACCGCACTAGCCACCCCCATCTGCCCCAACGCTTCGTCAAAAACGGGAATGCGTGTATCTTCCAGAGTAGTGGAGCTAGAGCATCCAAATTTGGTGGGAAGATAGCTGGCAACAACCCCAAAAGAATTGCATCAAAGTTTTGGAGCCACGCCCACCCATTCCGCCCCCAGCCCCCCCGCATTTTAAAGTCAAAAAAGCCTATATCTCCCACAGTTTTTGAGCTATAGCCACCAAATTTGGTGCCAAGATAGGTGATGATGACCCCCCAAAAACTGCATCCAAAGTTTGGATGCCACGCCCACCAATACCGCACTAGCCACCCCCATCTGCCCCAACGCTTCGTCAAAAACGGGAATGCGTGTATCTTCCAGAGTAGTGGAGCTAGAGCATCCAAATTTGGTGGGAAGATAGCTGGTAACGACCCCCAAAAATCTGCATCAAAGTTTTGGAGCCACGCCCACCCATTTCGCCCCCCCTTCCCCACTTTTTACAATTTTCGAGCTAGAGTCACCAAATTTGGTATGAAAATAGCAATTGACATTTCACAAAGATCTGCATCAAAAATTTGGATGCCATGCCCACCCATACCACTCCCAGCCCCCCTTTCCCCACATTTAACAATTTTCGAGCTAGAGTCACCAAATTTGGTATGAAGATAGCAATTGACATTCCACACAGATCTGCATCAAAACTTTGGATGCCACGCCCACCCATACCGCCCCAGCCCCCCTTTCCCCACATTTAACAATTTTCGAGCTAGAGTCACCAAATTTGGTATGAAGATAGCAATTGACATTCCACAAAGATCTGCATCAAAAATTTGGATGCCACGCCCACCCATACCGCCCCCAGCCCCCCTTTCCCCACATTTAACAATTTTCGAGCTAGAGTCACCAAATTTGGTATGAAGGTAGCAATTGACATTCCACAAAGATCTGCATCAAAAATTTGGATGCCACGCCCACCCATACCGCCCCCAGCCCCCCTTTCCCCACATTTAACAATTTTCGAGCTAGAGTCACCAAATATGGTATGAAGGTAACAATTGACATTTCGCAAAGATCTGCAGTAAAATTTGGATGCCACACCCAATCATACCGCCCCCAGCCCCCCTTTCAACAGCTCTTACAAACTTTCAGCTAGAGTCACCAAATTTGGAAGGAAGATAGTTGGTGGCATCGGAGAATCTTTAAGGCAGCGTACACCTTTGTCCCATCCGTACCCCTTTGCAATCAGGCCTCTTTTTACCTGTTTTAATACTGGTATGGAGTATGCCGCAGTCGGTTGCGTCCGACTGCAACGTTTCCACTTGTTTTTTATCTGTTCACGTAAAAGACACACATGTCTTATTGTTAATGAAAAAATACATATATCCGATATAACAAATTGGCGACGAGGATAAAAAAAAAAAAAAAAACCTAACGGAGGTAGTTTTATACAGTACAAACGACAGTATATACCGGCGTCAGACTTTTTACAGTAAAAGCAGTGGCATATACATACACACCGTATTGGCATCAGATTTTTTTTTACAGTACAAGCAGCGGTACGAGTACATATAGGGACATATGTACATACAACGAGGAGTTCGACTATTTACAGTACTAGTTGGAACCAATCGTGACAAACACTAATACTAATACTAATACAGCATTTTTCAACTTCGAATCGTTCGATCCACTAGCAACGTCATTTGCACGTTGGGTAAAACGTTTGGAAACGGCGATGGAAAAATACGGATGCAATCAGGAAAAGAAGCCCAAAATTTTGTTGCATTACCTTGGAGCTAGCACACATAACATTTTATGCGACAAATTAGCGCCAAATATACCGGAGAGTCTAGATTTCAAGGGCATCGTAGAGAAACTAACCGAGCATTTTGATCCACAGCCAAATGAGATTTTAGAAAATTACAGATTCAGCATGCGGAAACAAAAGGAGGGAGAATCATGCAGCGAGTTTTTGGTGTCTATGCGACGCTTGTCTGCAAATTGTAAGTTTGGAAACTATTTGGACACAGCATTGCGAAATCAATTTATATTTGGATTGGCAAATCAGCGAGTGCAAAGCAGAATGTTGGAGAAAAAGACCTTGACATTGGAAGAGGCAGTTAACACAGCGATAGCATACGAAGCAGCCGAAAAAGGCGGAGAAGAATTACGAACACAGAGCGTGAAAGAAACGGCAAGTGTGAATAGAACGGTAGGGAATGCAAAGTATCGAAAGAAGAGAATCGATACATCGAAAAGCATCGATCAGTCAAAGGCCTAAAAGGAGGTGGAGGCAGCCAATGAAGCTTGTTATCGGTGCGGTAGCCCATCTCGCATGGCAAATGAATGTAAATACAAAAGCGAAAAATGTCATTTTTGCAGTAAAATTGGGCATTTAAAGAGAATGTGTTTCAAGGTGAAGAAACAAATGAATCAAATATATGAAAACTCAGAGAATGAGCATTCAGTTCAAGACATTCAGGAGGTGATGCACGTTGGTGAGCAGCATGCATCGTTACGCGCCAAAAGAGCCAAAGTGACATGCAGGTGCAATGTAAACAACAGGTCAATTGATTTTGAAATTGACACAGGGTCGCCAGTCTCGATTATGAATTTGCAGGATGCAAAGAAAAATTTTCCGGAAGCTAAAATACACAGATCGGACACACAGTTGGTAAGCTATTGTGGAGCAGCATTGGATTGTTTGGGATTTACAAAAGTACACGTTCAAGCGGAGAACGGTCCGCGTGAGGCTAAATTGTACATCGTGCGCTCTAACCGAAGTCCATTGTTGGGGCGAGAGTGGTTGAGAGATATTCAAATTAACTGTACGCAAGTATTGAAAAGCCAGTTACAGGTAAATTGTATCGCAAAAGACACGCACGCTCAGCGACCAGCTGGAATTGAAAGAATGCTTAAAACTGAATTTCCGAATGTATTTTCTTCCTCAGCGGGAAAAATATTAAACGTTCAGGCACGTTTGTATCTTAAGCCAACAGCCCAGGCAAAGTTCATAAAAGCAAGGCGAGTTGCATTTCCCTTATTGGAAGCAGTGGAAAAAGAATTGGATAGCCAAGTTGAATCAGGCCTATTGGAGAAGGTAGACCAAAGCGAGTGGGGCACGCCCGTTGTAGTAGTACGGAAGCGAAATCTAGCAGTACGTATTTGCGGAGACTACAAGGTCACGTTGAAGAGTTGTTAGTGGATCAACACCCCATACCCACTATTGAGGAATTGTTCAGTAAAATATCGAGAGGAGATAAATTTTCAAAGATTGATTTATCCAAGGCGTATCTGCAGATGGAAGTACACCCAGAGGATAGACATTTGATGACATTGAATACACATAAAGGACTCTATCAGCCTACAAGGTTAATGTTCGGAATCGCAAGTACGCTAGCGAAGTGGCAAAGACTAATGGAGCAGGTATTTGGAGACATACCTGGAGTATCTGTATTCTTGGATGATATTAAGATCACAGCAGAGAATAATGAAACGCACATTCAGCGACTTAAGGAGGTATTTCATCGATTGGAAAAGTACAATATGCGAGTAAATTGGGAAAAATGTGAAATTATGAAGGACGCTATTGAATATTGCGGATATTTAGTGGATAAAGAAGGTATTCATCGGTTGCAGAGTAAGGTGGATGCTATAAAAGACATGAAGATGCCAAACTCGAAGGAAGAAGTGCATTTTTGGGATTGATAAATTATTATATCGGAGTCGGAGCAGTTTTAAGTCACGACTATGGAAATGGTGTGGAGAAACCCATTCAATTTGCATCCAAACGTTAAGCAAGGTACAGCAGCGTTATAGTCAGATAGACAGGGAAGCATATGCAGTTATTTATGGAGTGCGCAAATTTTATCAATACGTTTATGGCAGGGAATTTACTTTAGTTACGGATAATAAAGCCATTGCACAGATTTTCGCGCCGAGCAAAGAGCTTACAACCCTATCAGCTACGCGAATGCAGTATTACGCTATATTTTTAGAACATTTTGATTTTAAAATAAGGTGCAAAAAGTCGAAAGAAAATGCAAATGCAGACGCATTATCAAGATTACCAAGTAAAGATGAAACTGAGTTCACAGAAGAAATAGATATCATTGAAAATGAATTAATCGAAAACTTACCAGTGACAGTAGCAGAGTTGCGAGAGGTAACAAAGAGAGATGAAGAAATCAAGATATTGATAGAATGTTTAAAGTATGGCCGCGAGGTCGCAAGCAAAAATCGATTTGGAACTCCAATTATTGAATTCAGCTTGCACAACGGATGCGTTATGCGCGGGATTCGAGTATACATACCAAAACCCTTGCGCCAAAAAGTTCTAGAAGAGCTGCACACGGCACATTTAGGCATGACGAAAATGAAAGCGCTGGCAAGAGGTTATTGCTGGTGGAATTACATGGACAAGGACATCAAGGATATGGTATCAAATTGCAGCGCATGCCAGTCAACGCGCGCAGAGCCGAAAAAGATACCGACGCAGATGTGGAGAGCGGCTTCAAAACCATTTGAACGAGTACATGTAGATTATGCAGGTCCATTTTTGGGAAAATATTTCTTCGTGCTGGTTGACGCTTACAATAAGTGGCCAGAAGTACATGTAACGCCAAATATGTCAACCCAAACAACGATCGAAAAATATCGAGAAATATTTACTACATTTGGTATACCTAACGTTCTAGTTAGTGATCATGGAACACAATTTAATGCAGAAAACTTCAAAACATTTTTAAAGAAAACGGAATTGTACATAAGCAAGGAGCACCGTATCACCCAGCAACAAACGGGCAAGCAGAAAGATTTGTTCAAACATTTAAAAACAAACTGAAAGCATTAAAATGTACCGGGAGCAATGTAACCACCGAACTTCCGAAAATATTGATGGCTTATCGAAGAGCCGTACATCCAATGACTGGGAAGTCACCGTCTATGCTCATGTTTGGACGTCAAATACAATCGCGTTTGGAATTAATATTGCCACAGAACGAGAAAATTTACACTGAATCTAATATTGTAACAAAATTCTTTTCTGCAGGTGAGAGAGTTGCGGCTCGAGACTATTTAAGCAAAAACAAATGGCAGTTCGCAACAGTTTTCAAGCAGCAAGGCGATGTTCACTACCAAATTCGCCTTGATGATCAAAGGATATGGAAGCGACACGTTGATCAATTGTGCAAAGTGGGAGGCGCAGTTCGCGATGTTCTACCAAATGACGAAGACGAACAGCAGCGACAAGAGTTACCAATTCCCGTGGTAAATCCAATTCAAATATATCCCACACAGCCAGTAGAGGAGCCGGGCATAAATAAGTCACCCGTCATTAGCGACAGCAGCACAAGCACAGCTGTTACGGCTTCCCCGAGTAAACAATCAGCAGAAGCCTCTAAAGAAGAAACACTACGTCGATCCACCAGAGTCAGGAAGGCACCACAATATTATGCTAGGCAGTAAATAAGAAGGGGAGAGATGTAGTATCGCCACGCTACTATCGATATGTATCGTGCAGAGTTTCCATCTCTGAATTGTAATGAAGAAGAATAAGAAGCATGTAGTTTTTTTATCTGTTCACGTAAAAGACACACATGTCTCATTGTTAATGAATAAATACATATATCCGATATAACAATACCTACTTTCAATCAATTATTTGCAACACAATTCACAAATCACCTGATTAATTTTTCACCGAATGACCAGTAATCTGTCGAGGTTGCCGGCTCGTTAAAGTGTAAATCGTTAAGCCGGCATTTTGTTAAATTTACAAAATCAAAATACATGTAGAACTTTAACGAATAAACGAATACCAATGTTGCGTGTGAAAACCCTTATTTTGTTTTTACATAGAATGCTAAGGGAATTGGTTATGCATTTTAGTTCATATTTAATGTGAACAAAGAAAGTTACTTTTCGTTTCAGTAAATTTTTTAATTATGTTTATATTAAAGAAAAAAAACAACAAAAGTTACTTATTGGATCAGTGAGTTTTTATACTCGCTACCGAAGGTAAAGAATATATTGGATTTGTGCAATGTCCGTCATGCTTCACACCCTTCTAGCTAGAGACTTGAAACTTTCCAAATCTAGTAAATTAAAGTGTCAAGATGGGGCCTCTACGATAACTGGGGGGGGGGGGGGGGGGGGGGGGCTGGCCAATCGATGAATTCGATAGCTCAAAACCGATAAATCCACATATTTCGCACATTCGTACAGCTAGAACTAGAAAATTTGGTAAGAAGATAGCTACTAGCAACTCCCAAAAAACTGCATCAAACATATTGGAGCCACGCCCACCCATTCCGCCCCCAGCCCCCGTTTTTTAAAGACAACAAAGCCTATATCTCCCACAGTCTTTGAGCTATAGCCACCAAATTTGGTGCCAAGATAGGTGATGACGACCCCCCAAAAACTGCATCAAAAGTTTGGATGCCACGCCCACCAATACGACGTTTCGTCAAACACGGGAATGCGTGTATCTTCCAGAGTTGTGGAGCTAGAGCCACCATATTTGCTAGGAAGATAGCTGGCAGCGACCCCCAAAAATCTGCATCAAAGTTTTGAAGCCATTTTTACCCATTCCACCCCCCTTTCCCCACCTTTTACAAACTTTGAGCTAGAGTCACCAAATTTGGTGTGAATATAGCAATTGACATTCCACATAGACCGCCCCAAGCCCCCCTTTCCACATTATTACAAACTTTGAGCTAGAGTCACCAAATTTGGTATGACGATAGCAATTGACATTCCCCGAAGATCTGCAACAAAAACTTGGATGCCACACCCACCCATTCCGCCCCAGCCCCCCATTCCCCACCTTTTACAAACTTTGAGGCAGATAAACGAAATTTGGTATGAAGATAGCAATTGACGATCCACGAAGATCTGCATCAACAATTTGGATTCCACGCCCACCCCTTGCGGCCCACTTTCCCCACCTTTTACAAACTTTGAGCTAGAGTCACCAAATTTGGAAAAAAGACAGCTTGTGGCATCCCCATCAGCATCGAAGAATCTTTAAGGCAGCGTACACCCATGCCGCATCCGTACCCCTATGCAATCAGGCCTCTTTTTACCGGTTTCAATACTGGTAACGAGTATACCGCATTCGGTTGCGTTTCCACTTGTTCGTTACATTTGTTAAAGCTTGCCAACTGTGAAGACTCTTTTTTTACGTCAGTTGTTTAGGTTACTATATATATAGTGTAATCAAATCTTACACATTGATAAAGCGCATGAATAATGTCTTCGTCCGAATCAGATGACATTTTGAACAAGACTAAAAAAAATGTTTGATTGTCGAAAACAAAATGCTCGTCGAAAGGTGTTGGTTTTGGTGTGTGATATCAAAAATAATGTTTTTTTGTCGGACCAGCAAAGACCAACATAAAACGTTTTGTTGGCTCCGGTTTGCGGCCGGCCTAAAAATTTCCAATTTGTAAAGTAAACGCACGCAATCAATAAATTGACGATGCAAGTTGTCTTTGTATTTGTTTGTATGTTTAGAAAGTGGTGTCCACCTTGGATTTTTTGGAAACCAAAGTTAGCTTTGCATAGTTTTTTTTAAAAAATGTCAGCAGTTGTCAATTGTAAGTGTACTAACATTTTTTAGCCTGGTCTAAAGAACTTTTGGGATAGTTCAGAGCAGGCTTAGCTGAAGCCACCAGACGGGTCTTTATTAGGTTAGCTGCGAATAAGCGAGAACCCTTGCAAATGAGCAGTCCCGGACAAACAGCGGGTACGGTACCGTTCACCGTACCGACAAGACGCTTGTGTCACCGTCTTTAAAGCATAGCCTCGCACACTCCCGACTCCCTCACACGTACCCATCTTCATCACTTCCCCAATATCTCACTCCGGGCTGGACTATGGTGTCATTCAAACCGTGCCGAAAGTCAACCTGGCCGGGGGCCCGGATTAAGAACTAGCCCAGTCGCTAACAGTGAGCTTAGGCAGATGCAACCGCCTGTTCTTATTAGCCTTACCCGGGTACTGCGGATCTCTGCCCAGGTGGACCCTATATTTCTCCGCAACTCGTGGGAACATGAAAGGATTCATTAAAAATAAAAAGTATTTAGGTTAGCAACAGGATACCCCTGCTGCCAGTGTCGCGAGACACTTTGAGGACCGCCTCCTTGACGGGGAGCGGCCCTCCAATGTGGGACCAGCCCCACGGCGCCCTAACCAGGCGCATCAAACAAGAAGGCCGTAGGCGGCAATAGATATAGTGCGCGCACCGACGACGAGGGAAGCTCCACGCACCGTGTCGCCCCAGCTGCAGGAGAAGGAAGCAAGGCTGGACCATCCCAGCCGATGCGACCGAGGCTTAGCGCAGTTAGACGACATGGCGTGCAGCACCAGCAGCCAAAAACACAGTTGCCAACATTGGGAGAGCCGGGCGGTTTGGATGACCCAAACCGAAAAACGCTGAACGGATCAAAAACCAAATGGTTCCTGAGGTACCTTCAGCAGGGACTACCCCCTGCTGAGGCACTGCGCATGGCAACGGCTGGAAAGGACTCGGCGAGCCAGATACGGGGACCAGCCCCCAAATGCCTGAGCAGTAATTTAACGCCACCCACTGCCACCCCCAAGTGGGCGTGCCCAGAGGAGCGTCCCAGCACGTCGGCATCCGCCGTAGCAACAGCAGTGAGGTCTTCCTCTCCATTGTCCACCGAAACTCGCTTATCATATGCAGCGAATGCAAAAAAAGTCAAGGTGGCCGTGTTACCTGTGGGATATCCGCAGGCAATGCTCAGTCATGGGGACTTGTCCGCATTCGAGGGATCATCATGGACGAGGCTATCCTCACAGGATGGAACTACGCGGTCGCATTCGCGGGCATTTATTTCCGGGTTGGCTACCTGGTCATTGAATGTTCCGACGATCACACAGCGGAATGGCTGAGGACCGTGGCGCCAAGACTGGAACCGTGGAAAGGGGCGCAACTGCACTGCAAGGTGGGTGATGATATTCCATCACCCCACTACATCACCATCTTCTGCCCAAGAAGCGCGGATCGGTCAACCGAATACTTGTTGGTTCTGCTGACGAACCAGAACAACATCGAGACCGACTCGTGGAAGGTGTTGTCAAGAAGTGAAAGGCGGAAGTGCGCTATTGGTGATAGGCATCGATGAGGCATCCAAGGACGCGATAGTGGCGAGAGGCCACCAAGTTTCATTCCGCTACGGGACCATCCCCGTTAGCGGTCTGAAGAAGAAGTGTGCTGGCGCGAGGACTGCCCCCGCCCAAACGACAGTCCCGGTAGCTGCAGGCTCGGCCCCAACACCTCCCACCACCACTGTTCCGAGTGCTCATCTGGCAGGTTTCTCTGATTTATCAGAGGATCTGGCCGAGAATGAGGACCTGGCGGAGATGACGCTCGGTCCAGCAGAGCTAGAAGGGTTGGATGATGAGGTGCCGATGTCCTCGCAAGAGCTCGCTGAGGAGCTTCAAACGGCAGAAGCTGACGTCACCATGACGGGCAGCGGTGATGTGGGTAGCTCCCAACCTGCATCACCAGGAGCTGTAGTGGCGGATGAATGATGGTGACATCAAACGTCACCGTAACTGGGCTAGCCCAGAGAAACCTCCATCGGGCTAAGGCAGCCTCTGCTGTCTTGGCCAGTATGTTTATCATCCAACATCTTGGGCAAGCCCTGGTACAGGAGCTAAGGGTATACAATGGCATAAAAGGCCTGTACACCGCTGACTCGAAGGTAATCTGGGATCAAAGAGATCCAACACATAGCGCATGCATTATGGTAAGGAAATGTATTAAGTTTACTATTCTTTAAAATTCTTAGAGACTGCGGATCACAACCCGTCACCTCTTCAATAAAGCTAAGAGGGACGGTTCATGGGATACATACCGTGAAAGCCTCACCTCCTAAAGCAAGGAGATAAGGAAGGCCAAGCGCAGGAACTATAGGGACTTCTGCGAAAGCATAACAAGCACGAGTGAAGGTGCCCGGCTCCATAGAGCACTATTAAAGCGGGCGCTGGAGGCTTATTTAGCCTTGAAGCGTAAAGATAATACATATGCAAAGGTAAGAGCTTCTGATTGAGACGCACTTCCCAAAAAGTATCCCTTGGCAACCGTACGAATCGCTTGAAACAGGGGTTCAACACAGACCAAAGGCCATTGACTGGGCATGTGCCAAGTCGGTGGTCACAGTGGAGAGAATAAAATGGGCAATTGGAACCTTTCAGCCTTACAAATCTCCTGATCTGGATTGCACATCACCGGTATTCCTTCAGCAGGGACAGGGAATACTCCTACCCACTCTAAGGAAAATCCTGGTCAGTAGCCTAGCACTTGGTCATATACCAAGCACTTGGAGTAGAGCTAGGGTGGTCTTCATCTCCAAGGTAGGAAAGACAGATACCACAACCCAAAGTCCTTCAGACCCATCAGCTTAACATCGTTTTTGTTGAAAACGTTGGAAAAGCTGGTGGATTATAACATTAGGAGTACTCTGCTCACAGAGAGTCCACTGCAGGCAACGCAGCATGCATACAGAAGAGGCAGGTCTACGGACACTCCCCTGTATGAGCTGCACCGTACTCTGCGGGCGGCAGTAGTAAACAAAGAAGTAGCAGTTTGTGCATTTTTAGACATTGAAGGTGCTTTCGACAACACATCACATGGTGCTGTTAAAGCTACCTTGAATAGAAGAGGGCTGGACTGTACAACTAGAAGATGGATTTCATCCTTACTAGGGTCCAGACAGGCTACGGCATCTATACAAGATAGTACCGTAACAGTTACAACCACAAGGGGCTGTCCTCACCTTTTTTCACCTCTCTTATGGAGTATAACAGTAGACGAACTATTAATTATAGTAAGTAAGTAAGTAAGTATAGTAAATAGTAGGGAAAAGAAATAGTTTTCTAGAAAAACATATTGTGCAACTTAGCGATTTAGAAACCATAGACCCAACAAAGGTACTTGCTTTTATGCAACACCTGGGCCTGATGAAAGAGCTATAGGCCAAGGAGGGGCACAATAGATCTTTTTGGTCGCAGGGTATTAACCCCAATATAATAATAATAATAATAATAATAATAATAATAAACATTTTTTAGATCTATTAATTCCTTATTCGGCGCTAATAATCATAATGTGTACTTTTTCGCACTTTTTGCAAAATTAAATTTCTTAGGAAGCAACCGCACAATTCCGAATGCGGACTTGTTTGCAGTGTTGCGTTAACAGAAGTGCCGTTATAATTTGTTGCATATAACATCACTCCTCACTCCTCACTAGGATGTTATGCTAACAGGAAAAATAACATTACAGGAATCCCATAACTTATGTGCCCGTACATAACACTGAATTATATCGTTCTAATTTCTCAAACTTTTGTATAAATGACTGGTTGTGTGCGAGTTGAAAAGAATTATGAAACGTGAAATATAAAAGGAATCATTCAATATAAACATAAAGCTTCTGCGTATTTATTTAATAAAAGGAACTAGCTGGACAACACAATAAACATTTCAACAGGTTATGGGCCCAGGCTACGTTCTATAAAAGAAAAACAAGTGCATAATATTTAATATTTTGTTTAATAATTTGGTTTTTTTCTTTTTTTTTTTCTTTATTTGGCGGTAAACAGGGCTCAAGTTGCCCTTTAATCCGTCATTGATTATTATTAAGAGCCATGTCTGCATCGACTAAGGATACAGAAAAAATAAATATTTATGAAGTTATGGTAACAGTTTAGAGAATTGGCGCCTTTTCAGCCGCCGTATAGTAACCTCCTGTACTAGATTCCTGGCCAGTCTATTGCTATGAGTTTCCAATCTTTCTCTGTATCTTCTGCTGAATAAGTCATATTTTGAAAGTTCTATTACTAACTAATTGTTTATGCAAAACTGTTGCAAAAACATTGAACTTTTATGTTGCACAACAGAGTTTAACAGTTGAAGTCAGCTGCTACAACATACAAGCTGATGCGCTGTTAAACTGCAAATTTGGTGGTCAACTAAACATTAACAATTTGTAAAGTAAACGCAAGCAATCAATAAATTGACGATGAAAGTTGCTAAAAGGAGTTAGTTCTGTGTGTTTTACATCATTTGTTTCATGTTTAGTATTTGTCTTTGTATTTGTTTGTATGTTTAGAAAGTGGTGTCCACCTTGGATTTTTTGGAAACCAAAGTAAGCTTTGCATAGTTTGTTTTAAAAAATGTCAGCAGTTGTCAATTGTAAGCGTACTAACATTTTTTAGCCTGGTCTAAAGAACTTTTGGGATAGTTCAGAGCAGGCTTAGCTGAGGCCACCAGACGGGTCTTCATGAGGTTAGCTGCGAATAAGCGAGAATCCTTGCAAATAAGCAGTCACAGACAAACAGCGGGTACGGTACCGTTCACCGTACCGACAAGACGCTTGTGTCACCGTCTTTAATGCATAGCCTCACACACTCCCGACTCCCTCACACGTACCCATCTTCATCACTTCCCCAATATCTCACTCCGGGCTGGACTATGGTGTCATTCAAACCGTGCCGAAAGTCAACCTGGCCGGGGGCCCGGATTAAGAACTAGCCCAGTCGCTAACAGTGAGCTTAGGCAGATGCAACCGCCTGTTCTTATTAGCCTTACCCGGGTACTGCGGATCTCTGCCCAGGTGGACCCTATATTTCTCCGCAACTCGTGGGAACATGAAAGGATTCATTAAAAATAAAAAGTATTTAGGTTAGCAACAGGATACCCCTGCTGCCAGTGTCGCGAGAAACTTTGAGGACCGCCTCCTTGACGGGGAGCGGCCCTCCAATGTGGGACCAGCCCCACGGCGCCCTAACCAGGCGCATCAAACAAGAAGGCCGTAGGCGGCAATAGATATAGTGCGCGCACCGACGACGAGGGAAGCTCCACGCACCGTGTCGCCCCAGCTGCAGGAGAAGGAAGCAAGGCTGGACCATCCCAGCCGATGCGACCGAGGCTTAGCGCAGTTAGACGACATGGCGTGCAGCACCAGCAGCCAAAAACACAGTTGCCAACATTGGGAGAGCCGGGCGGTTTGGATGACCCAAACCGAAAAACGCTGAACGGATCAAAAACCAAATGGTTCCTGAGGTACCTTCAGCAGGGACTGCCCCCTGCTGAGGCACTGCGCATGGCAACGGCTGGAAAGGACTCGGCGAGCCAGATACGGGGACCAGCCCCCAAATGCCTGAGCAGTAATTTAACGCCACCCACTGCCACCCCCAAGAGGGCGTGCCCAGAGGAGCGTCCCAGCACGTCGGCATCCGCCGTAGCAACAGCAGTGAGGTCTTCCTCTCCATTGTCCACCGAAACTCGCTTATCATATGCAGCGATTGCAAAAAAGTCAAGGTGGCCGTGTTTACTGTGGGATATCCGCAGGCAATGCTCAGCCATGGGGACTTGTCCGCATTCGAAGAGGCCATCCTGGACGAGGCTATCCTCACAGGATGGAACTACGCGGTCGCATTCGCGGGCATTTATTTCCGGGTTGGCTACCTGGTCATTGAATGTTCCGACGATCACACAGCGGAATGGCTAAGGACCGTGGCGCCAAGACTGGAGTCGTGGAAAGGGGCGCAACTGCACTGCAAGGTGGGTGATAATATTCCATCACCCCACTACATCACCATCTTCTGCCCAAGAAGCGCGGATCGGTCAACCGAATACTTGTTGGTTCTGCTGACGAACCAGAACAACATCGAGACCGACTCGTGGAAGGTGTTGTCAAGAAGTGAAAGGCGAAGGTGCGCTATTAGTGATAGGCATCGATGAGGCATCCAAGGACGCGATAGTGGCGAGAGGCCACCAAGTTTCATTCCGCTACGGGACCATCCCCGTTAGCGGTCTGAAGAAGAAGTGTGCTGGCGCGAGGACTGCCCCCGCCCAAACGACAGTCCCGGTAGCTGCAGGCTCGGCCCCAACACCTCCCACCACCACTGTTCCGAGTGCTCATCTGGCAGGTTTCTCTGATTTATCAGAGGATCTGGCCGAGAATGAGGACCTGGCGGAGATGACGCTCCGTCCAGCAGAGCTAGAAGGGTTGGATGATGAGGTGGCGATGTCCTCGCACGAGCTCGCTGAGGAGCTTCAAACGGCAGAAGCTGACGTCACCATGACGGGCAGCGGTGATGTGGGTAGCTCCCAACCTGCATCACCAGGAGCTGGAGCGGCAGATGACTGATGGTGACATCAAACATCACCGTAACTGGGCTACCCCAGATAAACCTCCATCGGGCTAAGGCAGCTTTTGCTGTCTTGGCCAGGATGTTTATCATCCAACATCTTGAGCTAGCTCTGGTACAGGAGCTAAGGGTAAACAATGGCATAAAAGGCCTGTACACCGCTGACTCGAAGGTAATCTGGAATCAAAGAGATCCTACACATAGCGCATGCATTATGGTAAGGAAATGTATTAAGTTTACTATTCTTTAAAATTCTTACCCCCCCCCCCCCCCCCACCCTATTGTGGTGGCAACTGCTTATTTTGCTGGTGATGTGGACTGCCCGCCACCGGAAATAGAAAAGCTGATGGACCACTGCACGAGAGAGAAGCTGCCGGTTATAATCAGCTGCGATGCCAATGCGCACCAATCCATATGGGGCAGCACGGACATCAACAAAAGGGGTGAGTGTCTTACCAACTTTAACTTTGATTGGTAATGTCGGATCGACACCGACATTTGCAACTAGAGTTAGAGAGGAGGTATTAGACATTACTCTGATTAGTCGGTCTCTTAGGCCACATTTCAGAGAATGGCATGTCTCTTCAGAAGAATCCATGTCCGATCACAGTATTATCCTATTCAAACTAAAGGTTAATACGGATAGTAGTATACCAACTCGTTACCCCAGGAAAACTAACTGGGAAAAATTTAGGCCTACCCTAGAACTTAACCTAGCCACTGAAAACTCTGCAATGTCCAGATGCACGGGTGAGCTAGAAAGAGTTGTTAGAAATCTAAATAGTAGCATTAAAAATGCATATGATGAAAGCTGCCCACTAGGGAAAACGTGTAAAAAAAAATATGCCCCATGGTGGAATGACGGTCTTCAGAGACTGCGGATCACAACCCGTCACCTCTTCAATAAAGCTAAGAGGGACGGTTCATGGGATACATACCGTGAAAGCCTCACCTCCTAAAGCAAGGAGATAAGGAAGGCCAAGCGCAGGAACTATAGGGACTTCTGCGAAAGCATAACAAGCACGAGTGAAGGTGCTCGGCTCCATAGAGCACTATCAAAGCGGGTGCCGGAGGCTAATTTAGCCTTGAAGCGTAAAGATAATACATATACGAGTACAAATATGCAAAGGTAAGAGCTTCTTATTGAGACGCACTTCCCAGGACGTATCCCTTGGTAACCGTACGAATCGCTTGAAACAGGGGTTCAACACAGACCAAAGGCCATTGACTGGGCATGTGCCAAGTCGGTGGTCACAGTGGAGAGAATGAAATGGGCAATTGGAACCTTTCAGCCTTACAAATCTCCTGATCTGGATTGCACATCACCGGTATTCCTTCAGCAGGGACAGGGAATACTCCTACCCACTCTAAGGAAAATCCTGGTCAGTAGCCTAGCACCTGGTCAAATACCAAGCACTTGGAGTAGAGCTAGGGTGGTCTTCATCTCCAAGGTAGGAAAGACAGATACCACCAACCCAAAGTCCTTCAGACCCATCAGCCTAACATCGTTTTTGTTGAAAACGTTGGAAAAGCTGGTGGATTATAACATTAGGAGTACTCTGCTCACACAGAGTCCACTGCAGGCAACGCAGCATGCATACAGAACAGGCAGGTCTACGGACACTGCCCTGTATGAGCTGCACCGTACTCTGCGTGCAGCACTAGTAAACAAAGAAGTAGCAGTTTGTGCATTTTTAGACATTGAAGGTGCTTTCGACAACACATCACATGGTGCTGTCAAAGCTACCTTGAATAGAAGAGGGCTGGACTGTACAACTAGAAGATGGATTTCATCCTTACTAGGGTCCAGACAGGCTACGGCATCTATACAAGATAGTACCGTAACAGTTACAACCACAAGGGGCTGTCCTCACCTTTTTTCACCTCTCTTATGGAGTATAATAGTAGACGAACTATTAATTATAGTAAGTAAGTAAGTATAGTAAATAGTAGGGAAAAGAAATAGTTTTCTAGAAAAATATATTGTGCAACTTAGCGATTTAGAAACTATAGACCCAACAAAGGTACATAATGTGTACTTTTTTGCACTTTTTGCAAAATTAAATTTCTTAGGAAGCAACCTCACAATTCCGAATGCGGACTTGTTTGCAGTGTTGCGTTAACAGAAGTGCCGTTATAATTTGTTGCATATAACATCACTCCTCACTCCTCACTAGGATGTTATGCTAACAGGAAAAATAACATTACAGGAATCCCATAACTTATGTACGGGCACACTGAATTATATCGTTCTAATTCCTCAAACTTTTGTATAAATGACTGGTTGTGTGCGAGTTGAAAAGAATTATGAAACGTGAAATATAAAAGGAATCATTCAATATAAACATAAAGCTTCTGCGTATTTATTTAATAAAAGGAACTAGCTGGACAACACAATAAACATTTCAACAGGTTATGGGCCCAGGCTACGTTCTATAAAAGAAAAACAAGTGCATAATATTTAATATTTTGTTTAATAATTTGGTTTTTTTCTTTTTTTTTTCTTTATTTGGCGGTAAACAGGGCTCAAGTTGCCCTTTAATCCGTCATTGATTATTATTAAGAGCCATGTCTGCATCGACTGAGGATACAGAAAAAATAAATATTTATGAAGTTATGGTAACAGTTTAGAGAATTGGCGCCTTTTCAGCCGCCGTATAGTAACCTCCTGTACTAGATTCCTGGCCAGTCTATTGCAATGAGTTTCCAATCTTTCTCTGTATCTTCTGCTGAATAAGTTAATTTGTTCATCAACTTCCACCAGTTTAAGATCCCTATGAAGTGTAGAGTTACGAACGAACCAATCACACCCCGTGATGAAGCGCATCGATTTATTTTGGAATCTTTGTAGTCTCTGTCTACTTGACTTAGAAGCGATTCCCCCTATTTGCATTCCGTATTTCCACGTGGGGGCAATGAATGGTTGTAAACATTTCATTTTGTTAAGTAGTGACATCGTACTTTTTCCGTTCATCATCCCTGAAAGTTTTTTCATTTTCGAGCGGCAGGCTGCTACCACTAACGAAATATGTTTTTTGAAGGTGAGACGTTTGTCAAGTGTAATTCCCAAATACTTGGCATCACAGCGTTGGGGCAAAGCTTGACCATTAAGAAAAGACTCAGGTGGGACTTTCCACCTTAAAGAAAAGCAGACATTCATACTTTTAGAGCAATTAATTCTAATGTTCCACCTTTTAGTCCAGGCCTCAAAGCTGCTTAGGTACTGATTAACTCCGTCCGTTCTCGAAGCGTCTGTCCGATATTTAAACACATACACATACATAAAATGGACAAGGCAAAGCGAAATATAAAACCTGTTGATGGAGACAACTACGCGACGTTTAGAGTTAGGGCTCTTCTGGGTGATTTAGACGTGTTAAAAGCTATTGATAATGAAACACCTAACGAAACGGATGAAAGCTGGGTAAAGGCAAAGAGAGATGTGCTAAAAGTGCATTGATTGAGAATCTTAGTGACTCGTTCGTGAATTTCGCAACGGGTAGCAACACAGCACGACAAATTCTTATGAATTTGGATTCCGAGTATGAACGCAGAAGTCTGGCGTCGCAGTTAGCTGTGCGCAAGCGGTTGCTGTCGCTCAAATTAATTTTTGATGAACTAGTGAGTTAACTATTAGCTTCAGGAGCTGAAATTGATGAAATGGATAGGGTTTCTCTTATCCTTTGACGGAATAATTACAGCCATACAACCATATAATCATAAAACAAAACAAAATAACATAAAATGTCACCATTGTGGAAAACCAGGGCATATAAAAAAGAATTGCTTCAGTAATAAACGACCAATAAATAATGAAAATAAAAGAGAAAATAATAAACAATCTCACACTGCAACAGTCAAGCCAGGGTTTGCGTTCAAAAACACAAACAAAAATATCAATTTCATTTTGGATTCGGGTGCTACCGACCACCTGATAAACGACGAAACGCTATTTGTGGACTTCATAGTACGGGATACTCCGATAAAGATTGCTGTGGCTAAACAAGAAGAGTACATCTCTTCAATTAAGCGTGGGATCGTCCGCCTGAAAAATGATTGTCAGATAACGCTCGAAGATGTCTTATATTGTAAAGAAGTTGCAGAAAACCTAATTTCTGTAGAGAAGATGCAAGAGGCTGGTGTTACCGTTGTATTCGATGAAGAAGGAGTTAAATTGAAGAAAGGTGATGTAACTATTGCCGAAACCTCAGGTGCGTACAAAATGCCAATTGTTGAGTTTAAGTCATTTTAAATAAATTCAAATAATTATAATTTATATAAATTATGGCTAGGCCATATTAGCAATGGAAAAATGTTAGAAATTAAAAGAAAGAATTTATTTAATGATAATAGGCTTCTTGATAGTGCTAATCCTACAGACGACATTTGCGAAGATTGTTTAATAAAACACAAATTGGATGTGTTCAATATGTTTAAAGATTTTGTGGCCACTTTAATCTAAAAGTAGTGAATCTGTACATTGATAATGGTAGGGAATATTTATCTAGTGACATGCGTGAGTTCTATGTTCAGAAAGGAATAAGCTACCATTTAACTGTACCATATATCCAAAATTAAATGGAGTTTCAGAAAGAATGATTAGAACAAGTACCGAAAAGGCTCGTGCTATGGTCAGCGGTGCAAAATTAGATAAGTCATTTTGGGGTGAAGCTGTATTAACAGCAAATTATATAATAAATAGGATTCCAAATAAAGCACTTGGAGATCGACCAACAACGCCATATGAGATGTGGCATAATAGAAAGCCGGTTTTAAAATGTTTAAAAATATTTGGTTCAACCATGTATGTCATAATAATAATAGAAAACGAGAATTTAATGAAAAATCAATTAAAAGTATTTTTGTCGGATATGAACCAAATGGCTTTAAATTATAGGATGTCGAAAATGAAACATTTATTGTTGCTAGAGACGTATTCGTCATATGAAACAAATATGGTTAATTCTAGAGCTGGTTAAAGTGAAATCCCGAACGATAGTAAGGATAGAAATAAGAATATAAAATTCCTGAAAGAAAGTAAGGAAAGTAACATCCTGAATGAAAGTAAGAAAAGTGATAATATTTATTTCCAGAATGAGAGTTTGGAAAGTATTGAACCAAAGATCCTGAGTGAGAGTAAGGAAGATGATAAAATTAATTTCCAGAATCAGAGTATGGAAAGTATTGAACCAAAAGTCCTGAATGAGACAAAGGAAGATAATAAAATTAAATTTCAGAATGAGTGTATGGAAAGTAGTGAACCAAAGATTCAGAACGAGAGTACGGAATGTTATGTACCAGAATTCCTGAAAGAGAGTACGGAAGTTCAACAGCCTAGAAAAATATTAAATGAAATCGCTAGAAGAAGCGATAGATTAAGGAATAAGCCACAAGAATCATTTAATCGATATAAATATTAAATAGATAATTATGTATAAAATGTCCATGCTGTATTTAATGACATTCCAAACTCGTATGACGAAACACAAAATAGAAAGGATAAATCCTCATGGGAAGAAGCTATTCAAGCGGAATGATCTGCCCCTGAATTAAATAAGACATGGACTATTGTTAAGAGGCCTGAAAGTAAAAATATAGTAGATAGCAAATGGGTATTCACTCTAAAACAGAATGAGATGGGAAATCTAGTAAGATATAAGGCAAGATTGGTTGCACGGGGCTTTACACAAAAGTACCAAATAGATTATGATGAAGCGTTCGCCCCAGTTGCAATAATTTCTAGTTTCCGGCTTAAATTACCTATTGCAAGCCAGTATAACTTTAAAGTACATCACATGGATGTTAAAACTGCGTTTCTTAATTGTACTCTAAAAGAGGAAATATGCATGAAAGTTCCTCAAGGAATTGTTTGCAATAATGAAAATGTATGTAAATTAAATATAAAAGGGATTTTATATGTATTGTTATATGTAGACGATTTAGTTAAAGCGGCATCATATATAGATATCCTAAAAAGATTTAAGCAATACCTTATGACAAAGTTTCGAATGACTGATTTAGGTGAAATACGGTATTTTATTGGAATGAAAATAGAAATAAGTCAAGATCAGATATCTTAAAGTCGATCGGCTTATATAGAAAAGACTCTAAGTTTAACATGGAAGAATGTAAACCTATAAGTACTCCACTTCCTAGTAAAATAAATTATGATATGTTAAGCTCAGACGAAATATACGATGCCCCATGTCGCAATTTAATTGGTAGTTTAATGTACATAATGCTTTGTACACGTCCTGATATTACTACTGCCGTAGATATGCCCATAAAAATAATATTGCATTATGGCAAGAATTCTGAGGTATCTTAAAGGCATGATATGAAACTAAATTTTAAGAAGAATTTAGATTATGAACATATATTTTTTGGATATGTTGACTCAGATTGGGGAGGGAACGAGAATGATAGAAAAAGTAAAACAGGTTATATTTTTAAAATGTTTTATTCAAATCCTATTTGTTGGAATAACAAGAGGCCGAATTCAGTGGCAGCCTAATCCACTGAACCAGAATATATGGCTTTGTTTGAAGCTGTGAGAGAAGCATTATGGCTTAAGTCTCTCTTAGAAAGTGTTGGCGTCAAACTCGATAAGCAAACAAATATATTTGAAGATAACCAGGGTTGTATTAGCATAGCCAACGATACTAAATATCATTTTGCTAGAGAGCAGATACAGAATAATAATATATCCATTGAGTATATTCCTACAGAGAATCAGCTGGCAGACATATTTACAAAACCATTACCTGCTGGAAAATTCATCGAATTAAGAAGCAAGATGGGACTACACCAAGAAGACTGAAGAAATAAACAACAAAGATGAAGATACTTCGCAACTATTTTATAAACTACATATCTTATAGATTTAATAACTGAAGCTTATTAATTTGTTTTAATTTGAATTATCGTTAACCACTATGAAACTAGTATATAATGAAGTTAACCGGAAAATATTGAAGTCACGGATATTAAGCTAAATAAAAATGAATAATGTTAATTTTTGAAGTAATATAGATTATTACGAAACTTTATATAATGTTATTAGCCTGATGATATTGAAGTCATATATATTAAGTTTAAAAGATCTGATTGGTTTTTATCTGGGTGTCCCCAATCCTAGCAGGAAATGCTGGATCATATTGTTATACTACTCAGAATGCTCACAAGTCACATGAAGTGAAGTAAATCATTTTAAATACTGTTAAAACAGTAGTTTAGTTATAATATTTGTAAAATAATGAAATAATTAAATGAAGTAAAAGACGATTGAATTTTGTGAGTCGAAAGTAAATATGAGTGTGATTATGTTTTCGCTCATGTTATTAACATAGTAACTCTTCTCATGTAACATAGTTAAGGCACTCATTCTTAGTTCTTACGCTTCTCACTATTTTCTATAATCGATGTAAGTCAGTCGCTCATTTTCGAATGTAGCCGCTGGTTGCGCCAGCTTATTAAAATTTAGAATTGAAGTTTGAGAGCGTTTCGTTTGGCCACAGCTAACCCTCTAAATCGAAGGGACACCGGTTTTAGTATTCGGTAAACTCGCAAAATAAAATTGTGCATTTTCGTCGTTTCGGCACATATTCATTTTCGGTGCGAGTGTAATCTAGCTGTTGGAGCCAGTGCACAGTGGAACCATTTGGAGGTCTTAAGGAAAGTTAAATCATGCCGATTAACCAAGCAATTTTTTGACACTTTATCTAAATAAAAACATTTAAATTAAAGTGAATTAATTTATCGAAATAAATGTATGTGAATTTTTTATATTGAGCTTGTTGCACTGTAATTGCACAAAGGCAAAACGGCAAGAACAGCCGCCAAGCGTCAAGGTGCCGTTAAGTTCATTCCCTTTTGTTCAGTGCAAAGCACCAAACGGCAAGAACAGCTGCCAAGCGACAAGGTGCCGCTAAGTTCATTCCCTTTTGTTCAGTGCAAAGCGCCAAATGGCAAGAAGAGCTGCCAAGCGACAAGGTGCCGCTAAGTTCATTCCTTTTTGTTCATTGCAAAGCGCCAAACGGCAAGAACAGCTGCCAAGCGACAAGGTGCCGCTAAGTTCATTCCCTTTTGTTCAGTGCAAAGCGCCAAACGGCAAGAACAGGTGCCAAGCGACGAGGTGCCGCTAAGTTCATTCCTTTTTGTTCATTTCAAAGCGCCAAACGGCAAGAACAGCTGCCAAGCGACAAGCTGCCGCTAAGTTCATTCCCTTTTGTTCAGTGCACAGCGCCAAACTGCAAAAATGTTTATCTCTCTTTGTTAAGGCCTGTATGCATGAGCCCCGTACAGCTCCCGTACCGTATACATGAGTTTTTCGGACCTTAACGAGCAGTGCTAAAAAATGCACATATTGTGGCGGTTGGTTGATAACTTTTTCTTTATCGCAAGTCAACTGTGTTTTGTGCACTTAAATTCAAAATAATGATTCACTTCCAAAGCGCGCTACTTTTGTGATTGAGTACAACCAATAGCTATATACTTATTGGTGCAGCTAACGCCCTGCTGCTGGCGGTTGTTAAAAAAAAGGCAGGCTGCAAAACCAAAAAGCATTTTAGTGAACCCATATTTGATGGGCAGAGCTGAGATTACCATACATAACTGAAACCACTCAAAAGACTCAAAGCAAATTCACCTTACTGATCTATAACCTATAATAGATCAGTGCCAGTACAATCTAGTTTATATGTTATTTAAATTGAATCTTATTAATTAGTTAATATATTTTTATTAAATACTTCTTGCGCAGCATTGACTGCCAAAACAATAAGCATGGCTCTATTGTAGCCTGAACTAGGGCAGCATTGTTAAAATTTTCTGAAAAATTTATATGCCAGCTCTTGCCCGACAATTTCCAATTTCATCCCACGCGCATTGAACAATTACGTTATTAAAGTGCACAAAATTTTCGAATGTACTTTTGTTTGCTGACATCTTGTTTCATTTTTAAGGCCCGTAAACAATTGCTGAACATTGATTCCATCAGTAACAACAGCACAGCTTTTATTTAACATTTTCATTGTTCAACACTAAGCTACTGCTTGTAACTAACAGAGCTGCGTACCAGAGTTTCGTAATACGGTACGGGTGATGTACGATCTGTTTTTTTTTATATGAAGTTTCTACGGTACCGTACAGAGGTTACATTCAGTGTCGTTTAAACTGTGCGTGCAGCTGCAAGCCATCAGAAGTGTAGAGTTGCGTTGAAATCAGTCTATTCCTTTCAATCTCAACTTAATTCTTAAATATTAATTGTGTGTGGTTCTGTTGGCACATATATAGAATTTTTGAGCACCTTAATATTTGTATAATTATTTATTTAAATCGGCTTTAAAAACAAAATTCAAAAATAAATTTGCAAAATGAGTAAGGAAGATAAGGAACCAGTCCCCAAGGACGTAAGTTCAAAAAGTAATACAAAATTATTATTGGCAATGCAAAAACACGACAAGGTTATGGGTGATATATCACGTATGAGGACAGCACTGGAGGAAAAAACTATATCGTTTAATAAGTTTCAATTGGGATACAGAATGCAGCTGCTTGAAAATTATTGTGAGAAGTTAATGGATATCCAGGCAGACATTGATGCACTTAACCCAAACAATGATTTAAGAGCGTCTGTCGAGGATATGTGTGTTATATCAAAGGCTTCATACCAATCCGCAATAAAAGCAAATAAATCTCCGAAGGTAATTTACGGGGATTGTAGTGCTCGTCCTCATTCCTCACAGCTGCCAAAAATGAATCTTCCGAAGTTCAGTGGAGAGCATGCCGAGTTCAAAATTTTATAAGTCTTTTTGAGAGTTTGGTGCATACTGACTCATCTTTAACAAATGTTGAAAAATTCAACATTTACTGTCTTGTTTGAAGGATGATGCTTTGGGAACTGTCAAGGCGTTTCAAAAATCGGATTGTAACTTTGAAAAGGCGTTAGCTAGTTTAAAAAGTGTTTATGATAACAAATGTTTAATTTTCTTCGACACAATCTCGCAATTACTTGACATTCCCCATCTATCAAAACCTTCTGCTTCAGGCTTAAGGTCTTTGATTGATGAAATATCGGCTCTTTATGCATCGTTACAGTCATTGGGAAGTGAAAAGGAAATACATAATGCCATTCTACTTCACATAGCAATGTCCGAAGTAGATAGCTCAACAAAAGCTCGGTTTGAAGAACAGCTAGACTATAACTTTTGGATTCCGGGTCGCAAATAAGTTTCATTACAGAGGACTTAGCACAGCGTTTACGCTTGCATAGAAATGAGTCTTGCATTAATATTACCACTGTTGGAAAAAATGACCCTGTAGTACGCCATAAAGTGCACACGTCAATTCATTCTCGGGTCAATTCTTATAGTTTTGCCACAGATTTCTGGGTTTTAACATATCAACCAGATCATGAGGTAAATTTTGTCCAATTGAGTATTCCAGCAAACATTGAGCTGGCAGATCCTCGGTTCTACAAGCCCGCCAAGGTTGACTTACTGCTTGGCGCAGAAATTTTTTTTGATTTATTGAGTGTAGGTAAAATAATAGTTAATTCCCAGCATCCACTAATCCAAAAAACTTTGTTTGGATGAATTGTGTCCGGAAAGAACACTAGAAGTCTATCGGACAGAGCTCAGGTATGAAGCATCACCGTCGCCGAAAACAACTGCTCTCGACTCTCTGGTGGAACGATTTTGGGAAATGGAACAAGCTCCAGAAAGATTGAAGGCTGTATATACAGCTGAACAAGTAGTTTGCGAACAAAATTTAAGCAGACCGTAAAGAGGCTTGCGTCAGGTCGTTTCGAGGTCAAGCTGCCTTTTAAGATAAATACAACGGTATTAGGATTTTCCTTCGAAACGGCCAAGCGACGGTTTCTTGCGTTATAGCGCAAAGTTGCAAGCAATACCGAGTTAAATAACATGTATCAAGAATTTTTGAGAGAATATCTCAGCCTTGGTCACATGTCATTGCCTTTTACTCAGGACACCATTACTTTATTCCACATCAATGTGTCCTGAGACCTGATAGTATCACCACCAAAATACGAGTTGTTTTTGATGCATGCAGTAAAACGTCGACCTCGATTTCCTTGAACGACACATTAATGGTGGGTGCAACTATTCAGAGGGAGCTATATTCTACCTTTGCAATATTCAGATTGAATAAATATGCCTTAACGGCTGACATCTCGAAGATGTATAGGCAAATTAATACTGCCAATGAGGATCAGAACTTTCAACTGATCTTGTGGAGGGAGAAATCAACTGATGTTCTCCAAACTTATCGTTTGAACACTGTCACTTATGGGACAGCATCAGCTCCGTTTTTGGCTATCCGTTGCCTTTTTGAGCTGTCAAAGATTTATGCTGAGACGCATCCGTAAGCGTCAAGAGTGATTTCAAGCGATTTCTACGTTGATGATATGTTAACTGGAGCATATACGTTAAATGAGCTGGAAGTTATTCGCAAAAAGGTGAAAGAGGTGTTTAAATTTGGGGACTTTGATCTAGCCAAATGGGCCTCTAATTATCCTCGACTGCTGGCCAATAGAGGGCCAGATAAATCTCTTATATTTGATTCGTCCACCTCAGTAAAAACACTTGGCATGAAATGGAATCCTCAGACTGATGTGTTTCATTACAGCTTAGAAGACTCGTTCACTACCTTACCACCATCAAAACGCAATATCTTGTCGGTGACGGCTTGTTTGACCCTTTGAGTTTATTTTGTCCATTGATCACTAGAGCAAAAGTTCTGCTCCAGGAGCTGTGGTGACAAAAGTTGGATTGGGATTAGTCAGTTCCAATGAGTCTACATACCAGTTGGAACAGGTTCAAGCAGAATTTACTAGAGGTAAATAAGATATCAATTCCTCCATACGTTTGCCTGTCCACGTAGACAGCAGTCCAAATCCACGGCTTTGCAGACGCTTCAAGTGAAGCTTATGGTTGTTGCATATATGTTCGTACCATTGGTGGCAAAAACAATTTGGCAAGACTTTTAACCGCCAGGTCACGTGTGTCTCCTCTTAAAACAAAGTCAATCCCAAGTTTCGAGTTGTGTGCAGCTCATCTTCTAGCTACGTTGTGGGTTCAAGTAGCCCCATTGCTTGAAATTCTGGTCGGATTCTCAAGTCACACTTTACTGGTTGAAAAGAGATCCATCCACACTAGCGACGTTCGTTGCAATGTTGTATGGCGTCATGTGCCTACGTAACAGAATCCAGCTGATTTAGTGTCACGCGGTACAGATGTAGATGGTCTAAATTGTTCGCTGTGGGAAAACGGGCCGTACTTTTTCCTTACAAGTGCTGATAAATGGTCTTGTCTCCATCAATTTGAAATCTCTCGTGACCTACAGCTGTCCGAAAACAAAAAAAGCGCGGTGGTATGTTCAGTAGCAAAAAGCGAAGCAAATGTAATTGTCGATCTCGTTGAAAGAGGTTCGTCGTATAACAAACTTCGTATCATGGCCTACGTGCATCGTTTTATTCAAGGAAAAAAACGTAGCCGCGAGGCAGTTATATCAGCAAATGAGCTTAAATTGTCGTTTTTTAGATGTATACATGTGCTTCAAAAGTTCGAGTTGGGTTCAGAATACGTCAAATTAGAAAGAACGGAAGTTTTGGATCCAAATCTTCAACGTTTGAATCCCTTTATACACAACATGGAGCTGGATGGTGTGACTTTTCGTTTAATTCGCGTTGGAGGCAGGCTCTTAAATGCTCAAATTCCATATGACGCAAAATTTCCATTGTTGTTGCCTCGAAATTCTCAATTCGTTAAGTTGTTTCTTCGTAATTTGCATCAAACACATTATTACGCAGGTGCCAGGGTGATGGTGTCACTGCTAAGGCAGCAGATTTGGGTAATCAATGCTCGAGAGGCGTGCACAAAGGTTGTTAGGAAACGCGTTCACTGTTTTCGGTATAAGCCCGTACTACTTGGGAAAATAATGGGCAATTTGCCGGCCGATCGCGTAAGGCAAGCTCGCTCTTTCTTGATTTGTGGAGTAGATTTTTGCGGACCATTTTATGTCTCGTTAAAGTTACGTGGGAAGCCACCTATAAAAACTTATGTGGCAAGCTTCGTGTGATTCACATCAAAGGCCGTTCACCTTGAGCTTGTTGTTGACCTATCCACTGACAATTTTTTATCTGTGTTCAAAAGGTTCGTCGAAAGGAAGGGTCTGCCAGAGAAGATCTACAGCTACAACGCCACCAACTTCGTAGGAGCCAGCAGAGTCCTCGAGGAGTTGAACGAAGCGTTCCACCGCAGCAAAGATCCCCTGATAACCTACGCAGCTCAGAAAGGATTCGAGGGGTAGGCAAAGCCAAACTCAGCGCAGACGAGTTGAACACTCACCTGGTGGAAGTCGAGGCCCTGCTCAACTCTCGTCCAATCGCATCGCCAGGCAACGATCCCAGCGATTGAGAAGCTCTCACGCCAGGCCACTTGCTAATCGGGCAGCCTCTTCTTTTGGATTCGGTGGAAGCTGCAGCAAGGCCAGCTTCGGATATTTGAAGCGGTGGCGAATGCTGTCAGCACTCAAGCAGCAGTTTTGGCAGAGCTGGTCCAAGGATTACCTGACCAGTCTGCAGCAGCGCAACGCATGGAGCATCGTGGGCCCAGATCTAATGACAGGCTGTCTATTTCTCATTCACGAGGACAATCTGCCGCCACAGCGATGGCTAACATGTCGCGTGGTGTCAACAATACCAGGCGACGAAGGTAAGGTGCGTGTGGCTGAGGTTCGGATATAAGTGTATAAGTGACTGGTTGTGTGCGAGTTGAAAAGAATTATAAAACGTGAAATATAAAAGGATAAAAGATAATAAATATTTCAACATAATTATAAGAATCCCGTTTTCGATTTTTTAAATGGATTTGTTGGTCAGAGCATTGTTGAAAGAAATATACATGAACTTTTTAAACGAAACAGTTCGCGTGCTTCAACTTTGTATGTCCATAAATTTTGATATAAAGTGTTTTCAGGAAAGTATTCGATGGCTGCAAGGCAAACTTAAGCTTTCCCTTCATGGAATGATATTTGGAAAACAACTTAAAAATCAAATTTCCTGGTCGTCCAAGAGTATTCTTGGTGTTCGAAGGGGCAAAAGGGCAAAGAAAGAAAGCATGCGATATGGCTAAGCCTTGAAAACAGAAGTACGCTTGTTAGTTCAATAAGCATGGGCGCATGAAGGCGTGGACTTGTTGATCTTGCTGCTGTTATTAAAGCATTATCCATAAAGCCCAGAAAAGACAAAAACCAAAGAAACTTAAGAAACATTACGTTACTTATTTTAAGAAAAATTAGTTCGGATATGTTGAAAATAAAAAAGTGTTCATACGAGAAATCGCATTTTTACCGATAATTTCTATGGGAGCTATATGATATAATTTATGTAGAGCAACAATATTGGTATTATAAAAACAAGCTTTACTGCCAGATTTGGGCCTGATATGCTATAAAACAAAAAAAAAGGACAAAGCCTATCATTTTACACGCCCATTTTACAAAAAAAAAAAAAAAAAAACGTTTCCTTTCGTACTTAAGTTAACGCTAAAAACCAAAGCAAAATATCTTGCATGGTTCTCAAGTTATTAATTAATGCCCGTTTTTTGGTAAAATGCCCCATAGTGCATTGGTACGAAAATATTTTAACTTCAATGGATTAGAATCGCTTCCGGCAAATGTTACGTGTAAATCCGACACAGTTTAATCATTTTTTTATCACTGATCTCAATTGATGAAGTATTCTTAAAATGCAAGAGTAAACAGTTGTCTGTAGAGCTTCAACTCGCAATAGTGCTATTCAGATTGGGTTCATCAGGAAAAGTGCGTCGGTTGCAAAAATTGCCACGGCTTTCAGAGTTTGCGCCGGCGGCACCCTTGCTAAAATTACAAATAGGATTTTCAGCTGTATACTGGCCAGATTCTACAGAACGCTCTAAAATAGTGCGAGAAATTTTCAATGAGCTGCCGTTTTGCATCGGATACGTTGATGGTACGGAAATTAAACTAGCAGAAGCTCCTTTAAAAAATCATATAAATTACTTTTCCAGATGCCATATATTTGCTCTTAAATCCCAAGTAGTGTGTTATTACAAGTTTAAAATTCGTGATGTGGTTTAGGTTACTGCGGTTCAACTCACAATTCAAAAATGTTAAACAATTTTTCATTTTTTAAAAACTGCTCTAATTTTTTCGGGTCATGAATGGCTTGCAGGTGATTCTGCATATCCACTAAAAAATATTATAATAACTCCCTACAGAATTAATGATCAACATCTTGATCCAACAAAAAGGAAAGAATTTAATTTACGGCACAGCAAATACCGTGTTAGAGTTGGGCACTGCTTTGGTGTATTAAAAGGCATATTCTTTAGCTTAAAAGAATGGAGAATGCGTATCCACCATGAAGAAATCAAAAAATTCTGCAATATATGGTTTTTTGTTTGTTGCGTTCTCCATAATATTTTAATTGATGGCACTGACACTGGGGAATTCGAGGATCCCTCTTTGAATGAATCTGAAGCTGCAAAGGAATTTGAAGAATTAAGCACAACTAGTTTTGAATTAAAAAGACAGATGGTAAACACCCTTATGTTTCAGAATAATACACATGTTTGAAACGGAACTATTTATTCATTTAATTCGTATATTTAAATTTTATTTTATTCTTTATTATATTTCAACTTAAGTTCTAAGGTAGCAAGTCGTTCTCTTTGTTCTAATTCCAGCTTTTTATACTCGATACCGAAGGTAAAGAGTATTATGGTTTTGTGCAATGTCCGTCATGCTTCACACCCTTCTAGCTAGAGACTTGAAACTTTCCAATTCTCTTTATCTTTGGGATAGTAAACTAAAGTGGCAAGATGGGGCCTCTACGATAACTGGAGGGGCTGGCCAATCGATGAATTCAATAGCTCAAAACCGATAAATCCACATATTTCGCACATCCGTACAGCTAGAACTAGCAAATTTGGTAAGAAGATAGCTACTAGCAACTCCCAAAAAACTGCATCAAACATATCGGAGCCACGCCCACCCATTCCGCCCCCAGCCCCCCGCATTTTAAAGTCACCAAAGCCTATATCTCCCACAGTTTTTCAGCTATAGCCACCAAATTTGGTGCCAAGAAAGGTGATGATGACCCGCCAAAAACTGCATCAAAAGTTTGGATGCCACGCCCACCAATACGACGTTTCGTCAAACACGGGAATGCGTGTATCTTCCAGAGTTGTGGAGCTAGAGCCACATAATTTGCTAGGAAGATAGCTGGCAGCGACCCCCAAAAATCTGAATCAAAGTTTTGGAGCCATGCCCACCCATTCCACCCCCCTTTCCCTACCTGTTACAAACTTTGAGCTAGAGTCACCAAATTTGGTATGACGATAGCAATTGACATTCCCCGAAGATCTGCAACAAAAACTTGGATGCCACACCCACATATTCCGCCCCAGCCCCCCAAACCCCACCTTTTACAAACTTTGAGCCAGATTCACCAAATTTGGTATGAAGATAGCAATTGACATTCCACGAAAATCTGCATCAAAAATTTGGGTGCCACGCCTACCCCTAAAACCCCCAGCCTCCCCCCCTTTTCGCACATTTTACAAACTTCGAGCTAGAGTCACCAAATATGGTATGAAGGCAGCAATTGACATTCCACATAGATCTGCGTAAAAAACTTGGATGCCACGCCCACCCACACCGCCCCCAGCCCCCCTTCCCACACCTTTTACAAATTTTGAGCTAGATTCACCAAATTTGGTACGAAGATATCAATTGACATTCCTCATAGATCTGCAGCAAAATCTTGGATGCCACGCCCTTCCATATCGCCCCATGCACCATATTCCCCACCTTTTACAAACTTTGAGCTAGAGTCACCAAATTTGGTATGAAGGTAGCAATTGACGTTCCACATAGGTCTGCAGAAAAAATTTGGATGACATGCCCACCCATACTGCCCCCAGCCCCCCTCTCCCAACCTTTTACAAACTTTGAGCTAGAGTCAACAAATTTGGTATGAAGATAGCAATTGACATTCCACATATATCTGCAGCAAAACTTTGGATGCCACGCCCAACCATACCGCCTCTAGCCCCCTTTTCCCCACCTTTTACAAACTTTGAGCTAGAGTCACCAAATTTGGAAGGAAGATAGCTGGTGGCATCCTCATCTGCATTGGAGAATCTTTAAGGCAGCGTACACCCCTGCCCAGTCCGTACCCATTTGCAATCAGGCCTCTTTTTACCGGTTTAAATACTGGTATCGAGTATGTTGCAGTTGGTTGCGTCCGACTACAGCGTTTCCACTTGTTTATTTCGAGGTCCTGCGAAAAATTTTGTTTTTCTAGCTCCAACTTTTGTTGGTCATACGAAAGCCGCTGTTTCTCAATATCAACTATTTGCTGTTCAATGCTCATGCGCATTTCATAATAAGAATCTATTTTTCTTTGAATATCAATTGACCAAGTGATGCTGTGAATTGTGAAAGTGCTGGCTCAGATAATAAATCAATGGAAACCTCTGAAGGTTGCAATGACTCTGATGTGGTGAAATCGACTGATGTAGGAAGTTGAGTTGATGTTGTTGAATGCGAATCTTCAGTGGTATCAATAAAATACATATATTGCTCGATTTCGACATCCATTTTAAATGATGATTACTCAGCAACGATATTCGAATTCAGATTATTACAGAAAAGCTCCGCGAGGCGATCATAGTGTGGACATATTTTGTGTAATTTTTCTAAAATAATATTAAATATATGAAATATGGACTTGCTTAAAGATAATTGACCTAATTACCTTTTACTGTGGAACATGCGTCGCCAACATCAAGTCCCGCGCCTGTTGATTTCCGCCATTCTTCGGCTTTGTTAAAGGTTGTCCTCCGTACCTTGCACCTCATCATTTCATTTCATCATTCGCCTCGAGCTTTGTTTCTTTTAAACACTTTTTGTAGTAAATTGCACTTGTTGGCTTCTCTAATTACAGATGAGCAAAATTTATATTATGTACAATAAACAACAATAATCAATCACATACACATCTCAATATCAACGTTTTCCAACATAAAATTCAATAAAGTATTTGGGGTGTTCAACAGCTCGTTTCATCGTTTCACGTTTCAAAGTTGAAACGTCTCGCAACAACAACATACATAGAAAATTTCTTGAAACGTTGAAACACCCCAGCCTATTGGGGAGTTCAACAGCTCGTTTCATCGTTTCACGTTTCAAAGTTGAAACGTCTCGCAACAACAACATACATAGAAAATTTCTTGAAACGTTGAAACACCCCAGCCTATGTATACAAAAAGTGTTTCAAGTTTGAACAAAGTAAAGATGGGAAGAGCACGATATTTATTCGATATTTGCTATCGATGCTCAGTACTTTTTAGTATATTTGGTGTATTTTTGTGCAAAATAGTATGAACACATATGATAAATGGCCGCCAAATGTTAAAAGCATGTAATTGAGCAACTAATTCAAACAACGAGCTCTTCTCACACTCAATATCCTCTATTTATCTAATAACTTGCTTTGCTAAAGCATCGCACAGCATATCTTTAGCACTTTTAAATGGCATTTTTTACAAATAAAGTATAGCCGCAGTAAACAGCAACAGTGACAAAAATTGAAGAATAAGAAATGTAAACAAACAACAGCTGACTGCACAAACATGAAACGCATTGACACTCAAAATGCCGTTCACGAGTTAATCGTTTCAACTTTGAAACATGAAACGATGAAACGGAGCTGTTGAACACCCCATATGTATACAAAAAGTGTTTCAAGTTTGAACAAAGTAAAGATGGGAAGAGCACGATATTTATTCGATATTTGCTATCGATGCTCAGTACTTTTTTGTATATTTGGTGTATTTTTGTGCAAAATAGTATGAACACATATGATAAATGGCCACCAAATGTTAAAAGCATGTAATTGAGCAACTAATTCAAACAACGAGCTCTTCTCACACTCAATATCCTCTATTTATCTAATAACTTGCTTTGCTAAAGCATCGCACAGCATATCTTTAGCACTTTTAAATGGCATTTTTTACAAATAAAGTATAGCCGCAGTAAACAACAACAGTGACAAAAATTGAAGAATAAGAAATTTAAACAAACAACAGCTGACTGCACAAACATGAAACGCATTGACACCCAAAATGCCGTTCACGAGTTAATCGTTTCAACTTTGAAACATGAAACGATGAAACGGAGCTGTTGAACACCCCAATTGTTCTCCTCCTCCGTCCATTTTTTTTATGTGTTTTTCTGATTACACGCTTCTTCTTTATGTTTTCAACTTAAGACAAAAGCTTTTATTAATAAATAAGAAATAAATAAAACTCCAATCATATTAAATACCTACTTTCAATCAATTATTTGCAACACAACTCACATAACACAAAACACCTGATTAATTTTTCACCGAATGACCAGTAATTTGTCGGGGTTGCCGGCTCGTTAAAGTGTAAATCGTTAAGCCGGCATTTTGTTAAATTTACAAAATCAAAATACATGTAGAACTTTAACGAATAAACAAATAACGAATACCAACGTTGCGTGTGAAAACCCTTATTTTGTTTTTACATAGAATGCTAAGGGAATTGGCTATGCATTTTAGTTCATATTAAATGTGAACAACGAAAGTTAATTTTCGTTTCAGTGAATTTTTTAATATTGTTTATATTAAGGATAAAAACAACAATAGTTACTTTTTGGATCAGTGAGTTTTTATACTCGTTACCGAAGGGAGAAACTTGAAACTTTCCAATTCTCTTTATCTATGGGATAGTAAACTAAAGTGGCAAGATGGGGCCTCTACGATAACTGGGGAGGCTGGCCAATCGATGAATTCAATAGCTCAAAACCGATAAATCCACATATTTCGCACATCCATACAGCTAGAACTAGCAAAATTGGTAAGAAGATAGCTACTAGCAACTCCCAAAAAACTGCATCAAACATATTGGAGCCACGCCCACCCATTCCGCCCCCAGCCCCCCGCATTTAAAAGACAACAGAGCCTATATCTCCCACAGTTTTTGAGCTATAGCCACCAAATTTGGTGCCAAGATAGGTGATGATGACCCCCCAAAAACTGCATCAAAAGTTTGGATGCCACGCCCACCAATACGACGTTTCGTCAAACACGGGAATGCGTGTATCTTCCAGAGTTGTGGAGCTAGAGCCACATAATTTGCTAGGAAGATAGCTGGCAGCGACCCCCAAAAATCTGCATCAAAGTACTGGAGCCATGCCCACCCATTCCACCCCCCTTTCCCCACCTTTTGCAAACTTTGAGCTAGAGTCACCAAATATGGTGTGAATATAACAATTGACATTCCACATAGACCGCCCCAAGCCCCCCTCTCCACATTTTTAAAAACTTTGAGCTAGAGTCACCAAATGTGGTATGACGATAGCAATTGACATTCCCCGAAGATCTGCAGCAAAATCTTGGATGCCACACCCACATATTCCACCCCAGCCCCCCATTCCCCACCTTTTACAAACTTTGAGTCAGATTCATCAAATTTGGTATGAAGATAGCAATTGACATTCCACGAAGATCTGCATCAAAAATTTGGATTCCACGCCCACCCCTTGCAGCCCACTTTCCCCACCTTTTACAAACTTTGAGCTAGAGTCGCCAAATTTGGAAAAAAGACAGCTTGTGGCATCCCCATCAGCATCGAATAATCTTTAAGGCAGCGTACACTCATGCGGCATCCGTACCCCTATGCAATCAGCCCTCTTTTTACCGGTTTAAATACTGGTATCGAGTGTACCGCATTCGGTTGCGTTCGACTGCAACGTTTCCACTTGTTCTTTACATTTGTTAAAGCTTGCCAACTGTGAAGACTCGTTTTTTACGTCATTTGTTAAGGCCTGTACGCATGAGCCCCGTACAGCTCCCGTACCGTATACATAAGTTTAACAAGTGTTGAAAAAAGCACATATTGTGGCGGAGGGCTAATAACTTACTCTTAATAAATCGGAAATGCAGCTGTGTTTTGTGCACTTAAATTCAAAATAATGATTCACTTCCAAAGCGCGCTATTTTTGTGTTTGAGTACAACCAATAACTATATACTTATTGGTACATCTAACGCCCTGCTGCTGGCGGTTGTTAAAAAAAAGGCAGGCTGCAAAACCAAAACGCATTTTATTGATGGGCAAAGATGAGATAACCAAAGAATAAGCCAAACACAACTGAAACCACTCAAAAGACTCAAAGCAAATTCACCTTACTGATCTATACCCTGTAATAGATCAGTGGCAGTGCAATCCAATTTATTTGTTATTTAAATTGTATCTTATTAATTAATTGATATGGCATTGACTGCCAAAACAATAAGTATGGCTCTATTGGAGCTTTAATTAGGTCAACTTTGTTAATATTAGCCGAAAAATTTATATGCCGGCTCTTGCCGGTCATGTTGTTGCTTTTTTTCCAATGTTAAAAAGCTGCTGAATGCTTTTTAGTGTCGGAAAATTTTTGAATAATATTTAAACATTTTCAATGTTCACTACTACTCCCGTACGTCCAGTAGCGAACAGAACTGCATACCGAAAATGTTAGTACGGTTCTGACGCTGTGCCAGACCGTATTTTTTTTATATGAAGTTATTACTGTACGGGAGCTGTACGGGCTTCTGCGTACAGGCTTTTAATCGTTAACATATTTGCAACAAAGCTGATATTGCATGGAAGACACAGAAACACACATGAAAAGAGTAAAATGCCTGAAAAATGTGAGAAATCTAAAATAATTAAACATTTGATTGATAAAACGATTCAATGAATAACGTTGATTGAATGTAAATATAACTTGTTTTATTATTGGAATATATCGATTATTAATACATATATTCTTTATGAAGATATATATAGCGATGACGAAGAAGATGAAGTGGACAATGCGTTTGACGAACTGTATGAAGATTTTTACGTTTTCATGAAGTGTCGGAAGGGAGTTGTAAATGTTGTTCCAAAATCAATCCATTGCACTAAGGGGCATTTTGCCAAAAAACTGGCATTAAGTCATATTTTGAAAGTTCTATTACTAACTAATTGTTTATGCAAAACTGTTGCAAAAACATTGAACTTTTATGTTGCACAACAGAGTTTAACAGTTGAAGTCAGCTGCTACAACATACAAGCTGATGCGCTGTTAAACTGCAAATTTGGTGGTCAACTAAACATTAACAATTTGTAAAGTAAACGCAAGCAATCAATAAATTGACGATGAAAGTTGCTAAAAGGAGTTAGTTCTGTGTGTTTTACATCATTTGTTTCATGTTTAGTATTTGTCTTTGTATTTGTTTGTATGTTTAGAAAGTGGTGTCCACCTTGGATTTTTTGGAAACCAAAGTTAGCTTTGCATAGTTTTTTTTAAAAAATGTCAGCAGTTGTCAATTGTAAGCGTACTAACATTTTTTAGCCTGGTCTAAAGAACTTTTGGGATAGTTCAGAGCAGGCTTAGCTGAGGCCACCAGACGGGTCTTCATGAGGTTAGCTGCGAATAAGCGAGAATCCTTGCAAATAAGCAGTCACAGACAAACAGCGGGTACGGTACCGTTCACCGTACCGACAAGACGCTTGTGTCACCGTCTTTAATGCATAGCCTCACACACTCCCGACTCCCTCACACGTACCCATCTTCATCACTTCCCCAATATCTCACTCCGGGCTGGACTATGGTGTCATTCAAACCGTGCCGAAAGTCAACCTGGCCGGGGGCCCGGATTAAGAACTAGCCCAGTCGCTAACAGTGAGCTTAGGCAGATGCAACCGCCTGTTCTTATTAGCCTTACCCGGGTACTGCGGATCTCTGCCCAGGTGGACCCTATATTTCTCCGCAACTCGTGGGAACATGAAAGGATTCATTAAAAATAAAAAGTATTTAGGTTAGCAACAGGATACCCCTGCTGCCAGTGTCGCGAGAAACTTTGAGGACCGCCTCCTTGACGGGGAGCGGCCCTCCAATGTGGGACCAGCCCCACGGCGCCCTAACCAGGCGCATCAAACAAGAAGGCCGTAGGTGGCAATAGATATGGTGCGCGCACCGACGACGAGGGAAGCTCCACGCACCGTGTCGCCCCAGCTGCAGGAGAAGGAAGCAAGGCTGGACCATCCCAGCCGATGCGACCGAGGCTTAGCGCAGTTAGGCGACATGGCGTGCAGCACCAGCAGCCAAAAACACAGTTGCCAACATTGGGAGAGCCGGGCGGTTTGGATGACCCAAACCGAAAAACGCTGAACGGATCAAAAACCAAATGGTTCCTGAGGTACCTTCAGCAGGGACTACCCCCTGCTGAGGCACTGCGCATGGCAACGGCTGGAAAGGACTCGGCGAGCCAGATACGGGGACCAGCCCCCAAATGCCTGAGCAGTAATTTAACGCCACCCACTGCCACCCCCAAGAGGGCGTGCCCAGAGGAGCGTCCCAGCACGTCGGCATCCGCCGTAGCAACAGCAGTGAGGTCTTCCTCTCCATTGTCCACCGAAACTCGCTTATCATATGCAGCGATTGCAAAAAAGTCAAGGTGGCCGTGTTACCTGTGGGATATCCGCAGGTAATGCTCAGCCATGGGGACTTGTCCGCATTCGAAGAGGCCATCCTGGACGAGGCTATCCTCACAGGATGGAACTACGCGGTCGCATTCGCGGGCATTTATTTCCGGGTTGGCTACCTGGTCATTGAATGTTCCGACGATCACACAGCTGAGTGGCTAAGGACCGTGGCGCCAAGACTGGAGTCGTGGAAAGGGGCGCAACTGCACTGCAAGGTGGGTGATAATATTCCATCACCCCACTACATCACCATCTTCTGCCCAATAAGCGCGGATCGGTCAACCGAATACTTGTTGGTTCTGCTGACGAACCAGAACAACATCGAGACCGACTCGTGGAAGGTGTTATCAAGAAGTGAAAGGCGAAGGTGCGCTATTAGTGATAGGCATCGATGAGGCATCCAAGGACGCGATAGTGGCGAGAGGCCACCAAGTTTCATTCCGCTACGGGACCATCCCCGTTAGCGGTCTGAAGAAGAAGTGTGCTGGCGCGAGGACTGCCCCCGCCCAAACGACAGTCCCGGTAGCTGCAGGCTCGGCCCCAACACCTCCCACCACCACTGTTCCGAGTGCTCATCTGGCAGGTTTCTCTGATTTATCAGAGGATCTGGCCGAGAATGAGGACCTGGCGGAGATGACGCTCCGTCCAGCAGAGCCAGAAGGGTTGGATGATGAGGTGCCGATGTCCTCGCAAGAGCTCGCTGAGGAGCTTCAAACGGCAGAAGCTGACGTCACCATGACGGGCAGCGGTGATGTGGGTAGCTCCCAACCTGCATCACCAGGAGCTGGAGCGGCAGATGACTGATGGTGACATCAAACATCACCGTAACTGGGCTACCCCAAATAAACCTCCATCGGGCTAAGGCAGCTTTTGCTGTCTTGGCCAGGATGTTTATCATCCAACATCTTGAGCTAGCTCTGGTACAGGAGCTAAGGGTAAACAATGGCATAAAAGGCCTGTACACCGCTGACTCGAAGGTAATCTGGAATCAAAGAGATCCTACACATAGCGCATGCATTATGGTAAGGAAATGTATTAAGTTTACTATTCTTTAAAATTCAAAAACACAAACAAAAATATCAATTTCATTTTGGATTCGGGTGCTACCGACCACCTGATAAACGACGAAACGCTATTTGTGGACTTCATAGTACGGGATACTCCGATAAAGATTGCTGTGGCTAAACAAGAAGAGTACATCTCTTCAATTAAGCGTGGGATCGTCCGCCTGAAAAATGATTGTCAGATAACGCTCGAAGATGTCTTATATTGTAAAGAAGTTGCAGAAAACCTAATTTCTGTAGAGAAGATGCAAGAGGCTGGTGTTACCGTTGTCTTCGATGAAGAAGGAGTTAAATTGAAGAAAGGTGATGTAACTATTGCCGAAACCTCAGGTGCGTACAAAATGCCAATTGTTGAGTTTAAGGCATTTTAAATAAATTCAAATAATTATAATTTATATAAATTATGGCTAGGCCATATTAGCAATGGAAAAATGTAAGAAATTAAAAGAAAGAATTTATTTAATGATAATAGGCTTCTTGATAGTGCTAATCCTACAGACGACATTTGCGAAGATTGTTTAATAAAACACAAATCGGATGTGTTCAATATGTTTAAAGATTTTGTGGCCACTTTAATCTAAAAGTAGTGAATCTGTACATTGACAATGGTAGGGAATATTTATCTAGTGACATGCGTGAGTTCTATGTTCAGAAAGGAATAAGCTACCATTTAACTGTACCATATATCCAAAATTAAATGGAGTTTCAGAAAGAATGATTAGAACAAGTACCGAAAAGACTCGTGCTATGGTCAGCGGTGCAAAATTAGATAAGTCATTTTGGGGTGAAGCTGTATTAACAGCAAATTATATAATAAATAGGATTCCAAATAAAGCACTTGGAGATCGACCAACAACGCCATATGAGATGTGGCATAATAGAAAGCCGGTTTTAAAATGTTTAAAAATATTTGGTTCAGCCATGTATGTCATAATAATAATAGAAAACGAGAATTTAATGAAAAATCAATTAAAAGTATTTTTGTCGGATATGAACCAAATGGCTTTAAATTATAGGATGTCGAAAATGAAACATTTATTGTTGCTAGAGACGTATTCGTCATATGTAACAAATATGGTTAATTCTAGAGCTGGTTAAAGTGAAATCCCGAACGATAGTAAGGATAGAAATAAGAATATAAAATTCCTGAAAGAAAGTAAGGAAAGTAACATCCTGAATGAAAGTAAGAAAAGTGATAATATTTATTTCCAGAATGAGAGTTTGGAAAGTATTGAACCAAAGATCCTGAGTGAGAGTAAGGAAGATGATAAAATTAATTTCCAGAATCAGAGTATGGAAAGTATTGAACCAAAAATCCTGAATGAGAATAAGGAAGATAATAAAATTAAATTTCAGAATGAGTGTATGGAAAGTAGTGAACCAAGTATCCAGAATGAGAGTACGGAATGTTATGTACCAGAATTCCTGAAAGAGAGTACGGAAGTTCAACAGCCTAGAAAAATATTAAATGAAATCGCTAGAAGAAGCGATAGATTAAGGAATAAGCCACAAGAATCATTTAATCGATATAAATATTTAATAGAAAATTATGTATAAAATGCTCATGCTGTATTTAATGACATTCCAAACTCGTATGACGAAACACAAAATAGAAAGGATAAATCCTCATGGGAAGAACCTATTCAAGCGGAATGATCTGCCCCTGAATTAAATAAGACATGGACTATTGTTAAGAGGCCTGAAAGTAAAAATATAGTAGATAGCAAATGGGTATTCACTCTAAAACAGAATGAGATGGGAAATCTAGTAAGATATAAGGCAAGATTGGTTGCACGGGGCTTTACACAAAAGTACCAAATAGATTATGATGAAGCGTTCGCCCCAGTTGCAATAATTTCTAGTTTCCGGCTTAAATTACCTATTGCAAGCCAGTATAACTTTAAAGTACATCACATGGATGTTAAAACTGCGTTTCTTAATTGTACTCTAAAAGAGGAAATATGCATGAAAGTTCCTCAAGGAATTGTTTGCAATAATGAAAATGTATGTAAATTAAATATAAAAGGGATTTTATATGTATTGTTATATGTAGACGATTTAGTTAAAGCGGCATCATATATAGATATCCTAAAAAGATTTAAGCAATACCTTATGACAAAGTTTCGAATGACTGATTTAGGTGAAATACGGTATTTTATTGGAATGAAAATAGAAATAAGTCAAGATCAGATATCTTAAAGTCGATCTGCTTATATAGAAAAGACTCTAAGTTTAACATGGAAGAATGTAAACCTATAAGTACTCCACTTCCTAGTAAAATAATTATGATATGTTAAGCTCAGACGAAATATACGATGCCCCATGTCGCAATTTAATTGGTAGTTTAATGTGCATAATGCTTTGTACACGTCCTGATATTACTACTGCCGTAAACATCTTAGGTAGATATGCCCTTAAAAATAATATTGCATTATGGCAAGAATTCTGAGGTATCTTAAAGGCAGTATTGATATGAAACTAAATTTTAAGAAGAATTTAGATTATGAACATATATTTTTTGGATATGTTGACTCAGATTGGGGAGGGAACGAGAATGATAGAAAAAGTAAAACAGGTTATATTTTTAAAATGTTTTATTCAAATCCTATTTGATGGAATAACAAGAGGCCGAATTCAGTGGCAGCCTCATCCACTGAACCAGAATATATGGCTTTGTTTGAAGCTGTGAGAGGAGCATTATGGCTTAAGTCTCTCTTAGAAAGTGTTGGCGTCCAACTCGATAAGCAAACAAACATATTTGAAGATAACCAGGGTTGTGTTAGCATAGCCAACGATACTAAATATCATTTTGCTAGAGAGCAGATACAGAATAATAATATATCCATTGAGTATATTCCTACAGAGAATCAGCTGGCAGACATATTTACAAAACCATTACCTGCTGGAAAATTCATCGAATTAAGAAGCAAGATGGGACTACACCAAGAAGACTGAAGAAATAAACAACAAAGATGAAGATACTTCGCAACTATTTTATAAACTACATATCTTATAGATTTAATAACTGAAGCTTATTAATTTGTTTTAATTTGAATTATCTTTAACCACTATGAAACTTGTATGTAATGAAGTTAACCGGAAAATATTGAAGTCACGGATATTAAGCTAAATAAAAATGAATAATGTTAATTTTTGAAGTAATATAGATTATTACGAAACTTTATATAATGTTATTAGCCTGATGATATTGAAGTCATATATATTAAGTTTAAAAGATCTGATTGGGTTTTATCTGGGTGTCCCCAATCCTAGCAGGAAATGCTGGATCATATTGTTATACTACTCAGAATGCTCACAAGTCACATGAAGTGAAGTAAATCATTTTAAATACTGTTAAAACAGTAGTTTAGTTATAATATTTGTAAAATAATGAAATTATTATATGAAGTAAAAGACGATTGAATTTTGTGAGTCGAAAGTAAATATGAGTGTGATTATGTTTTCGCTCATGTTATTAACATAGTAAGTCTTCTCATGTAATATAGTTAAGGCACTCATTCTTAGCGCGGATCGGTCAACCGAATACTTGTTGGTTCTGCTGACGAACCAGAACAACATCGAGACCGACTCGTGGAAGATGTTGTCAAGAAGTGAAAGGCGGAGGTGCGCTATTAGTGATAGGCATCGATGAGGCATCCAAGGACGCGATAGTGGCGAGAGGCCACCAAGTTTCATTCCGCTACGGGACCATCCCCGTTAGCGGTCTGAAGAAGAAGTGTGCTGGCGCGAGGACTGCCCCCGCCCAAACGACAGTCCCGGTAGCTGCAGGCTCGGCCCCAACACCTCCCACCACCACTGTTCCGAGTGCTCATCTGGCAGGTTTCTCTGATTTATCAGAGGATCTGGCCGAGAATGAGGACCTGGCGGAGATGACGCTCCGTCCAGCAGAGCCAGAAGGGTTGGATGATGAGGTGCCGATGTCCTCGCAAGAGCTCGCTGAGGAGCTTCAAACGGCAGAAGCTGACGTCACCATGACGGGCAGCGGTGATGTGGGTAGCTCCCAACCTGCATCACCAGGAGCTGGAGCGGCAGATGACTGATGGTGACATCAAACATCACCGTAACTGGGCTACCCCAAATAAACCTCCATCGGGCTAAGGCAGCTTTTGCTGTCTTGGCCAGGATGTTTATCATCCAACATCTTGAGCTAGCTCTGGTACAGGAGCTAAGGGTAAACAATGGCATAAAAGGCCTGTACACCGCTGACTCGAAGGTAATCTGGAATCAAAGAGATCCTACACATAGCGCATGCATTATGGTAAGGAAATGTATTAAGTTTACTATTCTTTAAAATTCAAAACACAAACAAAAATATCAATTTCATTTGGATTCGGGTGCTACCGACCACCTGATAAACGACGAAACGCTATTTGTGGACTTCATAGTACGGGATACTCCGATAAAGATTGCTGTGGCTAAACAAGAAGAGTACATCTCTTCAATTAAGCGTGGGATCGTCCGCCTGAAAAATGATTGTCAGATAACGCTCGAAGATGTCTTATATTGTAAAGAAGTTGCAGAAAACCTAATTTCTGTAGAGAAGATGCAAGAGGCTGGTGTTACCGTTGTCTTCGATGAAGAAGGAGTTAAATTGAAGAAAGGTGATGTAACTATTGCCGAAACCTCAGGTGCGTTCAAAATGCCAATTGTTGAGTTTAAGGCATTTTAAATAAATTCAAATAATTATAATTTATATAAATTATGGCTAGGCCATATTAGCAATGGAAAAATGTTAGAAATTAAAAGAAAGAATTTATTTAATGATAATAGGCTTCTTGATAGTGCTAATCCTACAGACGACATTTGCGAAGATTGTTTAATAAAACACAAATCGGATGTGTTCAATATGTTTAAAGATTTTGTGGCCACTTTAATCTAAAAGTAGTGAATCTGTACATTGACAATGGTAGGGAATATTTATCTAGTGACATGCGTGAGTTCTATGTTCAGAAAGGAATAAGCTACCATTTAACTGTACCATATATCCAAAATTAAATGGAGTTTCAGAAAGAATGATTAGAACAAGTACCGAAAAGACTCGTGCTATGGTCAGCGGTGCAAAATTAGATAAGTCATTTTGGGGTGAAGCTGTATTAACAGCAAATTATATAATAAATAGGATTCCAAATAAAGCACTTGGAGATCGACCAACAACGCCATATGAGATGTGGCATAATAGAAAGCCGGTTTTAAAATGTTTAAAAATATTTGGTTCAACCATGTATGTCATAATAATAATAGAAAACGAGAATTTAATGAAAAATCAATTAAAAGTATTTTTGTCGGATATGAACCAAATGGCTTTAAATTATAGGATGTCGAAAATGAAACATTTATTGTTGCTAGAGACGTATTCGTCATATGTAACAAATATGGTTAATTCTAGAGCTGGTTAAAGTGAAATCCCGAACGATAGTAAGGATAGAAATAAGAATATAAAATTCCTGAAAGAAAGTAAGGAAAGTAACATCCTGAATGAAAGTAAGAAAAGTGATAATATTTATTTCCAGAATGAGAGTTTGGAAAGTATTGAACCAAAGATCCTGAGTGAGAGTAAGGAAGATGATAAAATTAATTTCCAGAATCAGAGTATGGAAAGTATTGAACCAAAAATCCTGAATGAGAATAAGGAAGATAATAAAATTAAATTTCAGAATGAGTGTATGGAAAGTAGTGAACCAAGTATCCAGAATGAGAGTACGGAATGTTATGTACCAGAATTCCTGAAAGAGAGTACGGAAGTTCAACAGCCTAGAAAAATATTAAATGAAATCGCTAGAAGAAGCGATAGATTAAGGAATAAGCCACAAGAATCATTTAATCGATATAAATATTTAATAGAAAATTATGTATAAAATGCTCATGCTGTATTTAATGACATTCCAAACTCGTATGACGAAACACAAAATAGAAAGGATAAATCCTCATGGGAAGAACCTATTCAAGCGGAATGATCTGCCCCTGAATTAAATAAGACATGGACTATTGTTAAGAGGCCTGAAAGTAAAAATATAGTAGATAGCAAATGGGTATTCACTCTAAAACAGAATGAGATGGGAAATCTAGTAAGATATAAGGCAAGATTGGTTGCACGGGGCTTTACACAAAAGTACCAAATAGATTATGATGAAGCGTTCGCCCCAGTTGCAATAATTTCTAGTTTCCGGCTTAAATTACCTATTGCAAGCCAGTATAACTTTAAAGTACATCACATGGATGTTAAAACTGCGTTTCTTAATTGTACTCTAAAAGAGGAAATATGCATGAAAGTTCCTCAAGGAATTGTTTGCAATAATGAAAATGTATGTAAATTAAATATAAAAGGGATTTTATATGTATTGTTATATGTAGACGATTTAGTTAAAGCGGCATCATATATAGATATCCTAAAAAGATTTAAGCAATACCTTATGACAAAGTTTCGAATGACTGATTTAGGTGAAATACGGTATTTTTTTGGAATGAAAATAGAAATAAGTCAAGATCAGATATCTTAAAGTCGATCTGCTTATATAGAAAAGACTCTAAGTTTAACATGGAAGAATGTAAACCTATAAGTACTCCACTTCCTAGTAAAATAAATTATGATATGTTAAGCTCAGACGAAATATACGATGCCCCATGTCGCAATTTAATTGGTAGTTTAATGTACATAATGCTTTGTACACGTCCTGATATTACTACTGCCGTAAACATCTTAGGTAGATATGCCCTTAAAAATAATATTGCATTATGGCAAGAATTCTGAGGTATCTTAAAGGCAGTATTGATATGAAACTAAATTTTAAGAAGAATTTAGATTATGAACATATATTTTTTGGATATGTTGACTCAGATTGGGGAGGGAACGAGAATGATAGAAAAAGTAAAACAGGTTATATTTTTAAAATGTTTTATTCAAATCCTATTTGTTGGAATAACAAGAGGCCGAATTCAGTGGCAGCCTCATCCACTGAACCAGAATATATGGCTTTGTTTGAAGCTGTGAGAGGAGCATTATGGCTTAAGTCTCTCTTAGAAAGTGTTGGCGTCCAACTCGATAAGCAAACAAACATATTTGAAGATAACCAGGGTTGTATTAGCATAGCCAACGATACTAAATATCATTTTGCTAGAGAGCAGATACAGAATAATAATATATCCATTGAGTATATTCCTACAGAGAATCAGCTGGCAGACATATTTACAAAACCATTACCTGCTGGAAAATTCATCGAATTAAGAAGCAAGATGGGACTACACCAAGAAGACTGAAGAAATAAACAACAAAGATGAAGATACTTCGCAACTATTTTATAAACTACATATCTTATAGATTTAATAACTGAAGCTTATTAATTTGTTTTAATTTGAATTATCTTTAACCACTATGAAACTTGTATGTAATGAAGTTAACCGGAAAATATTGAAGTCACGGATATTAAGCTAAATAAAAATGAATAATGTTAATTTTTGAAGTAATATAGATTATTACGAAACTTTATATAATGTTATTAGCCTGATGATATTGAAGTCATATATATTAAGTTTAAAAGATCTGATTGGGTTTTATCTGGGTGTCCCCAATCCTAGTAGGAAATGCTGGATCATATTGTTATACTACTCAGAATGCTCACAAGTCACATGAAGTGAAGTAAATCATTTTAAATACTGTTAAAACAGTAGTTTAGTTATAATATTTGTAAAATAATGAAATTATTAAATGAAGTAAAAGACGATTGAATTTTGTGAGTCGAAAGTAAATATGAGTGTGATTATGTTTTCGCTCATGTTATTAACATAGTAAGTCTTCTCATGTAATATAGTTAAGGCACTCATTCTTAGTTCTTACGCTTCTCACTATTTTCTATAATCGATGTAAGTCAGTCGCTCTTTTTCGAATGTAGCCGCTGGTTGCGCCAGCTCATTAAAATTTAGAATTGAAGTTTGAGAGCGTTTCGTTTGGCCACAGCTAACCCTCTAAATCGAAGTCGCGTTTTTTGACAAAAAAAATTCTTTCGTAATAAAGCTTACGATTTTTTATGGCACCCGAGCAGGGACACCGGTTTTAGTAAAGCAAAGCGCCAAACGGCAAGAACAACTGCCAAGCGACAAGGTGCCGCTAAGTTCATTCCTTTTTGTTCATTTCAAAGCGCCAAATGGCAAGAACAGCTGCCAAGCGACAAGGTGCCGCTAAGTTCATTCCCTTTTGTTCAGTGCACAGCGCCAAACTGCAAAAATGTTCATCTCTCTTTGTTAAGCTCATACTGATAGCTGCGCCAAGTGGAGTGTAATCACAGTTGCTGTAAAACTGTGCGATGTTCAGTTTCTCTTATTCAGTGCAGTTAAAGTTGTCATTAAACCGTACAGAGGTTACATTCAGTGTCGTTTAAACTGTGCGTGCAGCTGCAAGCCATCAGAAGTGTAGAGTTGCGTTGAAATCAGTCTATTCCTTTCAATCTCAACTTAATTCTTAAATATTAATTGTGGTTCTTTTGGCACATATATAGAATTTTTGAGCACCTTAATATTTGTATAATTATTTATTTAAATCGGCTTTAAAAACAAAATTCAAAAATTAATTTGCAAAATGAGTAAGGAAGATAAGGAACCAGTCCCCAAGGACGTAAGTTCAAAAAGTAATACAAAATTATTATTGGCAATGCAAAAACACGACAAGGTTATGGGTGATATATCACGTATGAGGACAGCATTGGAGGATACAGAAGAGGATACAATTGGGATACAGAATGCAGCTGCTTGAAAATTATTGTAAGAAGATAATGAATATCCAGGCAGACATTGATGCACTTAACCCAAACAATGATTTAAGAGCGTCTGTCGAGGATATGTGTGTTATATCAAAGGCTTTATACCAATCCGCAATAAAAGCAAATAAATCTTCGAAGGTAATTTACGGGGATAGTAGTGCTCGTCCTCATTCCTCACAGCTGCCAAAAATGAATCTTCCGAAGTTAAGTGGAGAGCATGCCGAGTTTAAAAATTAAAAAAAAACAAGTGGAAACGTTGCAGTCGGACGCAACCGACTGCGGCATACTCGATACCAGTATTAAACAAGTGGAAACGTTGCAGTCGGACGCAACCGACTGCGGCATACTCGATACCAGTATTATAACAGGTAAAAAGAGGCCTGATTGCAAAGGGGTACGGATGGGACAAAGGTGTACGCTGCCTTAAAGATTCTCCGATGCCACCAACTATCTTCCTTCCAAATTTGGTAACTCTAGCTGAAAGTTTGTAAGAGCTGTTGAAAGGGGCGCTGGGGGCGGTATGATTGGGTGTGGCATCCAAATTTTACTGCAGATCTTTGCGAAATGTCAATTGTTACCTTCATACCATATTTGGTGACTCTAGCTCGAAAATTGTTAAATGTGGGGAAAGGGGGCTGGGGCGGTATGGGTGGGCGTGGCATCCAAATTTTGTTGCAGATCTTTGTGGAATGTCAATTGCTACCTTCATACCAAATTTGGTGACTCTAGCTCGAAAATTGTTAAATGTGGGGAAAGGGGGGCTGGGGGCGGTATGGGTGGGCGTGGCATCCAAATTTTTGATGCAGATCTTTGTGGAATGTCAATTGCTACCTTCATACCAAATTTGGTGACTCTAGCTCGAAAATTGTTAAATGTGGGGAAAGGGGGGCTGGGGCGGTATGGGTGGGCGTGGCATCCAAAGTTTTGATGCAGATCTGTGTGGAATGTCAATTGCTATCTTCATACCAAATTTGGTGACTCTAGCTCGAAAATTGTTAAATGTGGGGAAAGGGGGGCTGGGAGCGGTATGGGTGGGCATGGCATCCAAATTTTTGATGCAGATCTTTGTGAAATGTCAATTGCTATTTTCATACCAAATTTGGTGACTCTAGCTCGAAAATTGTAAAAAGTGGGGAAGGGGGGGCGAAATGGGTGGGCGTGGCTCCAAAACTTTGATGCAGATTTTTGGGGGTCGTTACCAGCTATCTTCCCACCAAATTTGGATGCTTTAGCTCCACTTCTCTGGAAGATACACGCATTCCCGTTTTTGACGAAGCGTTGGGGCAGATGGGGGTGGCTAGTGCGGTATTGGTGGGCGTGGCATCCAAACTTTGGATGCAGTTTTTGGGGGGTCATCATCACCTATCTTGGCACCAAATTTGGTGGCTATAGCTCAAAAACTGTGGGAGATATAGGCTTTTTTTGACATTAAAATGCGGGGGGTCTGGGGGCGGAATGGGTGGGCGTGGCTCCAAAATTTTTGATGCAGTTTTTTGGGGGGTGCCAGTAGCTATCTTCTCACCAAATTTGGTAGTTCTAGCTGTCAGGATGTGCGAAATATGTGGATTTATCGGTTTTGAGTTATCGAATTTATCGATTTGCGAGCCCCCAGTTATCGTAGAACCCCCATCTTGACACTTTAATTTACTATCCCATAGATAAAGAGAATTGGAAAGTTTCAAGTCTCTAGCTTGAAGGGTGTGGAAAAAAGTTGCGTCCATACAGACGGACAGACAGACAGACGGACAGACGGACAGACACCATGACGGACATTGCACAAACCCAATATACTCTTTACCTTCGGTATCGAGTATAAACAGGTAAAAAGAGGCCTGATTGCAAAGGGGTACGGATGGGACAAAGGTGTACGCTGCCTTAAAGATTCTCCGATGCCACCAACTATCTTCCTTCCAAATTTGGTGACTCTAGCTGAAAGTTTGTAAGAGCTGTTGAAAGGGGGGCTGGGGGCGGTATGATTGGGTGTGGCATCCAAATTTTACTGCAGATCTTTGCGAAATGTCAATTGTTACCTTCATACCATATTTGGTGACTCTAGCTCGAAAATTGTTAAATGTGGGGAAAGGGGGGCTGGGGGCGGTATGGGTGGGCGTGGCATCCAAATTTTTGATGCAGATCTTTGTGGAATGTCAATTGCTACCTTCATACCAAATTTGGTGACTCTAGCTCGAAAATTGTTAAATGTGGGGAAAGGGGGGCTGGGGGCGGTATGGGTGGGCGTGGCATCCAAATTTTTGATGCAGATCTTTGTGGAATGTCAATTGCTATCTTCATACCAAATTTGGTGACTCTAGCTCGAAAATTGTTAAATGTGGGGAAAGGGGGGCTGGGGCGGTATGGGTGGGCGTGGCATCCAAAGTTTTGATGCAGATCTGTGTGGAATGTCAATTGCTATCTTCATACCAAATTTGGTGACTCTAGCTCGAAAATTGTTAAATGTGGGGAAAGGGGGGCTGGGAGCGGTATGGGTGGGCATGGCATCCAAATTTTTGATGCAGATCTTTGTGAAATGTCAATTGCTATTTTCATACCAAATTTGGTGACTCTAGCTCGAAAATTGTAAAAGTGGGGAAGGGGGGGCGAAATGGGTGGGCGTGGCTCCAAAACTTTGATGCAGATTTTTGGGGGTCGTTACCAGCTATCTTCCCACCAAATTTGGATGCTCTAGCTCCACTACTCTGGAAGATACACGCATTCCCGTTTTTGACGAAGCGTTGGGGCAGATGGGGGTGGCTAGTGCGGTATTGGTGGGCGTGGCATCCAAACTTTGGATGCAGTTTTTGGGGGGTCATCATCACCTATCTTGGCACCAAATTTGGTGGCTATAGCTCAAAAACTGTGGGAGATATAGGCTTTTTAGACTTTAAAATGCGGGGGGGCTGGGGGCGGAATGGGTGGGCGTGGCTCCAAAACTTTGATGCAATTCTTTTGGGGTTGTTGCCAGCTATCTTCCTACCAAATTTGGTGGCTCTAGCTCCACTACTCTGTAAGATACACGCATTCCCGTTTTTGACGAAGCGTTGGGGCAGATGGGGGTGGCTAGTGCGGTATTGGTGGGCGTGGCATCCAAACTTTGGATGCAGTTTTTGGGGGGTCATCATCACCTATCTTGGCACCAAATTTGGTGGCTATAGCTCAAAAACTGTGGGAGATATAGGCTTTTTTGACTTTAAAATGCGGGGGGGCTGGGGGCGGAATGGGTAGGCGGGGCTCCAAAATTTTTGATGCAGTTTTTTGGGGGTTGCTAGTAGCTATCTTCTCACCAAATTTGGTAGTTCTAGCTGTCAGGATGTGCGAAATATGTGGATTTATCGGTTTTGAGTTATCGAATTTGTCGATTTGCGAGCCCCCCAGTTATCATAGAACCCCCATCTTGACACTTTAATTTACTATCCCATAGATAAAGAGAATTGGAAAGTTTCAAGTCTCTAGCTTGAAGGGTGTGGAAAAAAGTTGCGTTCATACAGACGGACAGACAGACAGACGGACAGAAACCATGACGGACATTGCACAAACCCAATATACTCTTTACCTTCGGTATCGAGTATAAACAGGTAAAAAGAGGCCTGATTGCAAAGGGGTACGGATGGGACAAAGGTGTACGCTGCCTTAAAGATTCTCCGATGCCACCAACTATCTTCCTTCCAAATTTGGTGACTCTAGCTGAAAGTTTGTAAGAGCTGTTGAAAGGGGGGCTGGGGGCGGTATGATTGGGTGTGGCATCCAAATTTTACTGCAGATCTTTGCGAAATGTCAATTGTTACCTTCATACCAAATTTGGTGACTCTAGCTCGAAAATTGTTAAATGTGGGGAAAGGGGGGCTGGGGGCGGTATGGGTGGGCGTGGCATCCAAATTTTTGATGCAGATCTTTGTGGAATGTCAATTGCCACCTTCATACCAAATTTAATGACTCTAGCTCAAAAATTGTTAAATGTGGGGAAAGGGGGGCTGGGGGCGGTATGGGTGGGCGTGGCATCCAAATTTTTGATGCAGATCTTTGTGGAATGTCAATTGCTATCTTCATACCAAATTTGGTGACTCTAGCTCGAAAATTGTTAAATGTGGGGAAAGGGGGGCTGGGGCGGTATGGGTGGGCGTGGCATCCAAAGTTTTGATGCAGATCTGTGTGGAATGTCAATTGCTATCTTCATACCAAATTTGGTGACTCTAGCTCGAAAATTGTTAAATGTGGGGAAAGGGGGGCTGGGAGCGGTATGGGTGGGCATGGCATCCAAATTTTTGATGCAGATCTGTGTGAAATGTCAATTGCTATTTTCATACCAAATTTGGTGACTCTAGCTCGAAAATTGTAAAAAGTGGGGAAGGGGGGGGCGAAATGGGTGGGCGTGGCTCCAAAACTTTGATGCAGATTTTTGGGGGTCGTTACCAGCTATCTTCCCACCAAATTTGGATGCTCTAGCTCCACTACTCTGGAAGATACACGCATTCCCGTTTTTGACGAAGCGTTGGGGCAGATGGGGGTGGCTAGTGCGGTATTGGTGGGCGTGGCATCCAAACTTTGGATGCAGTTTTTGGGGGGTCATCATCACCTATCTTGGCACCAAATTTGGTGGCTATAGCTCAAAAACTGTGGGAGATATAGGCTTTTTAGACTTTAAATGCGGGGGGCTGGGGGCGGAATGGGTGGGCGTTGCTCCAAAACTTTGATGCAATTCTTTTGGGGTTGTTGCCAGCTATCTTCCTACCAAATTTGGTGGCTCTAGCTCCACTACTCTGGAAGATACACGCATTCCCGTTTTTGACGAAGCTTTGTGGCAGATGGGGGTGGCTAGTGCGGTATTGGTGGGCGTGGCATCCAAACTTTGGATGCAGTTTTTGGGGGGTCATCATCACCTATCTTGGCACCAAATTTGGTGGCTATAGCTCAAAAACTGTGGGAGATATAGGCTTTTTAGACTTTAAAATGCGGTGGGGCTGGGGGCGGAATGGGTAGGCGGGGCTCCAAAATTTTTGATGCAGTTTTTTGGGGGTTGCTAGTAGCTATCTTCTCACCAAATTTGGTAGTTCTAGCTGTCAAAATGTGCGAAATATGTGGATTTATCGGTTTTGAGTTATCGAATTTATCGATTTGCGAGCCCCCCAGTTATCGTAGAACCCCCATCTTGACACTTTAATTTACTATCCCATAGATAAAGAGAATTGAAAAGTTTCAAGTCTCTAGCTTGAAGGGTGTGGAAAAAAGTTGCGTTCATACAGACGGACAGACGGACAGACAGACAGACGGACAGACGGACAGACACCATGACGGACATTGCACAAACCCAATATACTCTTTACCTTCGGTATCGAGTATAAAAACAACTTGTCTTTCGTTGGTGACGGTCGTGTTTTTGCGTGCTCTTGATTATTTATTGATCTCTTGTGTTTTTGAACGATGTTTTTACTCTGTTTAATCTGGTAAATAGTTTTAGCAGTGATTGCAAATATATGTGTATATATTTACGTTTACATAAAAGAGTTTGCCGAGTTTATACTCACTTTAATTAGCAGTTTAACTGAGACTGCTCTGCCTGAACATAAAAAAAACATAAAGTAAACATACGTTCATACTTACATACATATATTTACATTTGCATATTCTGTGTGATTACTAACAACAAACAGTTTGTCAACTTTTTTTTGCTCTCGCTTTACAGCTCTCCCGCTATTATCCGTCGCACTTGCGGTTCTATCTGCCTACGCGCTAACGCTCTCTCATTTAAGCGCTCATTTGATATATACTGTTTTATATTGCTCTTGCAGTGATACGTTTTACTTATACTTACCGTCGCCTTACTTTGTTTTGTGCTAGCATATTAGTTGCCAGATAAAACCTTAAATCAATTAGAAAATGTTTGCATGCTGTAATACCAATTGCAAAGTGGTTGGAACCACCAACCAAGATTTTATTTTGTGTGGATTGTGTGACAACATGATCCACATGAAATGTGCTGGCTTCACTTCCAAAATCAAGGACTTCTTAATTGCAGATACAGGCCTTAAATGGTACTGCGAGCCCTGCAATTTAGCTGTGAAAGAATCGACCAAGTTCATGAGGCAGACTCATGCTGGCTTTAAAGCTATGCATGTAGCTTTTAATAATCTGCAAGCGTCATTCAACGAGCTTGAGCTTAATTTCAAAAATGGCAAGGTGATTACCGAATCTCCGAAGCGTAAAAAGACTTCGGGTCCTAATCCACTTATTGCCCCACCTGTTCTTCCAACCAGACCCCTTCTAGTGCCTAACAATAATCCTTCAATTGGTTCCAATGCTAACCCACTAATGCTATTTTACTCTCCTGCTAGAAATCCTATCAACAACCTAGCCACTTTATCTTCCGAACCTTTGCATGAGCCCTCTGGTTCAGCAGCTCGTGGGCCTATTAATCCTAATATAGGTACAACTGGGGCTCACAAGCCTCTGGTTGTTGTACCACTCAACAAATTTGTTTTTGTTTCTAGGCTGGCATCCGATACGTCGTCGGATGATGTTGCAGCATATGTAAAGAGTCAAATCGATTCCCCTCTTATTGTTGTTGAAAAGTTTAAATTTAAACATGCCAGAAGTATATCTTCTTTCATGTTGGGTGTACCGCCTGAACTTTTCTCGACAATTTGCTCTGAAAAGTTTTGGCCGCCGCAACTTGTAGTTAAGGAGTATACGAATAGGCGAATTAATAGCAATAATGGTATAAGGATTAATAGTACACCGCCTGCTAGCCAACCTGTTGCCTCCACCTCGGTGGCAAAAAACTAACAAAACAACTTAGTTTGGCCTATCAAAACGTTAGACGCCTTAACACTAAACTTTCTAAATTATATGTTAACAGCTTATCATTTGATTCACATATAGGAGCACTCACGGAAACCTGGTTAAAACCTGATATATCTGATTATTCCATTTTTCCTTCTAAATATAACTTGTACAGATGCGATCGCACTTCCCGCAAGGGGGGTGGTGTTCTCATTGCTGTTGACTCCTGTATTTCCTCTGAACAGATTCTTTCTCAGCATCTTCCGGACAAAGAGTTTTTATCAGGGGTGTGCCAGAAATCTTTAGAGATTTTGGCTCGAGCAGGTTTTCAAATCTCTAAAACAAAACCGTAGGTGTGCCAGAAGTTTGGGAGATTTCATTTTTCGGTAAAATTTTCGGAGAAAGTACGTAAACCGAAAATTGCCAAAAAGAGTTGCTACCTTTGAAAAATAAAAATTGCCTAAAATTTATTTGCTATTTTTGTCATTGTTTTCAAGGTTGGCCACAGGGCATTAGTGTTATATTTAATAATTGGTAAAATAAAAATATGTTAGGTCTTATCTCTTGTAATTCTTATACAAAATTAATATTTAATATTTTGCCCGCCAAGTAACTCATGTTGCTTGACAGCCCTGCCGTGATAGCTTGCTCTAACAGCTTTTCTTCGTATTTCGTGAATAGCAAATCCGTTTTGTTTACATTTTAAAAGTGCAAAAGTTAAAGTAAAATTAAATAGAAATGCCTCTTGGAAGTTTTCTTTTGCTTGACATGCTTATGAAAGAAGAGTTGGCGAAAG